>VZRV01006390.1:2594-137486 GCA_013398115.1 Falcunculus frontatus | reverse complement strand
GTGGTGCGGCGGGGCGGGGGAGGCGGCCGGGCGGGAAGGGAAATGACATCAGGGAGCGGTGGGGTGACCCGGTTCCGCTCGCACCCCCCCGCCGCAGGAGGAGGGAGGAAAAAAGAAACTGTCACCGTGGGATTTCATCAGCTCCTTCTGCCTCCGTGCATTTAACCTATTTTTCTTTCCTTTGATTATGTAAGAGGAGCGGTGTAGAGAGGAACGATGAGTAGGGGTGGCTGATGGGCTTCCTGGGGAATTACCGGGTTTTTTGTCTCCTGCTGGTCCGCCGAGTTAGCTCTGGGAAATGCGGGAGACCTGTTTTCGGGTTTTTACGTGTATTTACGTTGCCTGCACTGCTCCAAATGGTGCAGCACAATGCAGGAGAGGGAGGCAGGAAACAGAGTGAAATTGACCAAGTGTTTTATTTCCCTCTGAGTGAAAAATCAAGAGAAAATTGTAAGTAAAGAGTAAAAATCCTGTTCTGTCGATGCTCTCATGTAAGGAGGCATCTTTATGTCTTTAAATTTAATCTCAATCTAAGATGAGTTTATAGCGTAGCGTATTTGTGTTTTCCTAGTACTAGTCTTTTAACCTATGCACATCACATTGAGTATTAATTTGGGTTTTGATATTTTGACTTAAAACTTCTTACGAGATGTTCTTAATTCTAAAATTTATAAATAGGAAAACGTGGTTCTACTTTCTGAAAATGAACTCTTCTTGATTACAGGAATCTTCTCTTTGCTACAAGCCGTAATTTAAATCTGTTATTATCTTCGCATAGGCTGGAAATGTAGTGTCAAAAATACTTTGAGTACTTCTTATAATGCTTATTGTAACTAATATTTATTTGAGTCTTGAGGGTTTAGGGGACAAAAATGTGCTGGTGGTGAGTGAGGTAATTTTTTCTTTCCTATAAGTTGTATAAAAACTATATGAGATATTAACAAATATTTTACTTTAGCTTATCTCGCTCGAAAACTCGACATTTCTGGTCTAAAATATTTTGGTTGCTGTTACAAATATTTACAAGCATCAGCAAAATATAACTGGTAATTTAGATTTAGTTTGCTATTTGCTTTCTACAGTACGTGTAGATAAAAAATTCGAGCTACCTACAGGGGAGGAAAAAAGAAGTTTGGCAGCGATGCTTGTGGGGAAAAGAGGAGATGGAGTTAGAGAGCGTTGTCCCCTAGGAGCAGCCAGGAGCCCTCTGCAGAGTGGGCTTTTGCAACTGAGTTCTGGTCAGTAGATAGGCACCTGCCTTTACCTTCCTTTGGCTGGACTGCTGGGAAGAAGAGCCTTTCCCAAAGTGGGTGTTCCTGTAGCTCTTCTGCATTGCATCACCATCTACCTGGTAAACTTCTGAAGTTCAAATTTGATCATTTTAATTCATGTAAAATTTTCTTCATGGATTTTCTCCCCATGAATTGCTCAGTTCATATGATAAGTGAAGGTTGGCCTGGTCTAATAGAGGGAGACTATTCTTAGTGAGACAGTCATGCTAGAATGAAGTGATAGAGGGACATTTCTGGAAAGCAGTCTGGCGATTTTGGCAGAAGCAAGACTGGCACTTCAGGTTGAGAAACTGTGAGTCTTGAGATGAAAACTAAAATAGGAAAGGCAGTATACCACATATTCAGGGGAATAATAATAGAAACAGTTGTATTGAACAAATAGGTCACGATAAGTTCAATAAAAATTATTTTAACTGCCATTTTTCATATCCTTTGCTCTATATAAAGTTAGTTAACACTTTAAAAGTTAGATTTCTTTGATTCTGTAGCTTAAATAACTGTTTGTCTTTTTTAACAGACTTTTTTCCAGGATGCAGAGGAATTTAAGAGAGAAAGATGGACTTGATTAGATTCAGGCTGACTATAAAGAATTGCAATTTCCTATCCATGTTTGGGCCAGAAAGAGAGAAATAGTGGTTCACAACACAGATATGAGGGTTTGGGGTTTATGTTGTCATTTGTCTGGTAGTTGAAGTATTTGTTTTGGGTAAAAGGCCCCCAGGTGGCCTGTCTTCCTTCTTGAATTGAACAAAAGTAGGAAGAGAACACATGCAAGGAGCTCTTAAATGTGTTCCTGTTTAATCTGTTAATTTTAAACTTCTGTTCTTCTGAGCTAACTGTGAAGTGGCTGCGCTTTTAAGAGCCAGTGAACAGTGATGGCTCCCACTGGCCTGCTTAGGGTGTCCTCCATGTTCTTAGAAATGGGCTGAGCAGTTCCTCTGTTCCTGTCCCTCAGTGAATCAGATTTACTCATGGGGGATTGCTACCCACCAGTCCTGACCAGGACTGATGCAGATGGCAAAAACCACATCGTGTTACCAAGTAAAACACTTGCTAAGTGAGTCTGAATGTGAGAGAAGAACATGGGATAGAGTTATCATCGTTGTTTTTAATTAGTACTTAAAATATATCTGCAGCAACTTGAAATACTATGACAGTTTTTACATTTAACTGGCAAGAGGTTTTTAATGCTGTGCTACTGGACTCCAGGAGGGAGCTGCATGTTCATATGTGGTGAAAATACTTCTGAGTTGTTTCATGAGGTTTCATGATAGTGCCTCCTATGCTTGTAAATACAACTTTAGAGCAAAGCAATACCATTCTTGGCAGACTTTCCTTAAGGATCCCTTGTGCCATTGGTTTATAAATGTGCAAGGAACTGAATTTTGATTTTTTTTAGTGGATGGTTAGTGCAGAAACTTTTGCCATAATGACAGTCACATGTGAATGAGTGACTCTGGAAAGAAGCAGATGATGGATCTGTTGCTTGTGTGGAATGTACATGCCTGGTGCTTGTTGGCCCAGTAAAGGGTGGAAGTAACAATCATTTGTACAAGAAAGTTGGTGAATTGATGTTTCTTCCTTCTTTCACAACAGAGAATATGAAACAGGAGCCAAAATGACATCCCGATTTGGAAAGACCTACAGCCGAAAAGGGGGAAACGGCAGTTCCAAGTTTGATGAAGTATTTTCCAACAAACGGACCACCCTGAGTACAAAATGGGGAGAAACCACCTTCATGGCCAAATTAGGACAGAAGAGGCCCAGTGTCAAAGCAGATATTTCCGAAGTTCCTAAAAAACCCAGAGTTGAAGATGAGGTAACAGAGGATCCATTTGGATTTGACAGTGATGAAGAATCTCTTCCTGTGTCTTCAAAGAATGTGTCACAGGCTAAAAGCTCCTCTCAGCTGGAACCTGGTGAAGCTGCTCAGCCTGAGGACTTCACTCCTCCACTTGAAGCAAACAGCAGAATTAATCAGCCAGACAGTGGAGAAAATGTTGCATCCAACAAGTGCATACCTTTTGACAATACTGTTCCGTTCTTGAAAGAAAAGAGCACGAGCAGAAGCGTGGAAGATGAAGAATGCAAGGGCAGCAGTGCTAAACTTGTAACTGCAGGTACGTTTGCTCAGGTGTCCATATACTTCTGTTTTCCTCTGATTTTTGCTAAACTCCCTTTAGACTTTGTGTTTTCTGGGGATTGTCAAGTGTTCTTATAAAACCGTGGGGCAATTCTGAATTGCAAACAGTTGTAGAGGATACTCTGTTTAAATAAAAGCACTGAGAAGCATTCTGCATTTTACACACTGGTCTTTGGTCTTCGGCTCTGTAATTGATGTGTCTGTAGATCGAGGTACAGTGCTTTAGATTCAG
This sequence comes from Falcunculus frontatus, assembly GCA_013398115.1. Taxonomy (NCBI): domain Eukaryota; kingdom Metazoa; phylum Chordata; class Aves; order Passeriformes; genus Falcunculus; species Falcunculus frontatus. The sequence goes on along the minus strand of VZRV01006390.1, from coordinate 133,819 downwards.
TGCAGTATATTAGTCCACTTAGTCTTGTTATACCCTAAAATGGAATAATACTATCCCTTTTCTAAAATTGCTGAGTGCATTTGTGGTTTTTAAACATCTCTTTTGAGTAGTGATGAGTTAGTGGTAATAGAATGCTTTAATTTAGTGCGGGTATGTGTTTAGTGCCATGTAGGTGTAGGTACAGCTTAGAACATGCTTTGTTTCATTATTTGGGTGGAAAAAGTAGTTTTCTGAACTTCAGCTGCACAAACATTTTTTGTTTGTTACTAGCACAAACCGTATCAGTATGTACATAAAAAACTTCAGATCTGTGAAACTGAATTCTGTCAGACTTCCTTGTGGAGGTGTTTTTGGGCTCTGGAGTGTTTGTAAGATATCTTAATACTTTTCAGTGTGGATTTTACAGGGCCCATGGAGCTGAACATCACTGTAATTTTCTTCAAGTCGTTCTTGGAAAAGATCAGATGTTGTTATATCTCATGAGAGGTTTTTGTATAATGGGCTGATTAAACCACAGCTTCTGTAATTGGGTAGAAGATCACATTAGGTGAACCTAGATGAAGATGACACCTACTGACTTGCTCTGGGTTATCAAAATCAATTTTAATGAGAAGAACTTACATAACTTTCATTTCTCAGATACAGTAAACCCTAGGATCAGAAATTTGAGTGGACTTGTTCAGTTGTAATGCAGTAAACAAGAAAGTATTGAATAGTAGAAGGTAGGCACAGTTCAGTTATTTGTAACATACATGTTAGGGATCTAATTCAAGAAAACCCAAGAAGTGCTGATTTGGGCTGTAGTTTGACAGACACATTGGTGGGAAGTGTAGTTGTCTTTTGATCTTGCTCTTACTTTTGCTGCTAAAATATTTCTTATTTTCATGTGATTTTCAGCAGCTATCTCTAACTATGATTCATCTTCACTCTGGAAATAAAATTTACAGGATTTTAAAGTTTGAATATAGTTTTCATAAGAAATGGAGTAAGTTCATCCCCCAGTATTTGTAAGGAGAAGAAATAGTAATGAGTTTCCTTGGTTGTTAATGAGAGATTGTAGTAGAACAGGTTTTACAGTGGAATGGTTTCCTTGTAGACAACCTTTGTCAGAACAGTATTTTTCAGGTTGCAAAAGAAAGTGAGAGAGCTGTGGGGAGAAAATGTGATAGAGCTCTGAAAATTCATAATGCATGAAAGGCCAAGAGGAGCAGACTTCGGCAGTTGCATTGGTGCTTCCTGGTTCCAGTCCTGTGGAAAATAATGAAATAGAATATTTAGCACAGAAAAACTCCCTAATTTGATGCTTATTTAAATTCTAGAACTCCTTGCTAGACAATACTATATATGTATTAAATACACACCTCTGAACAGAAGGAAGCTGATGAATCTTGGTGGATAGGTCCACCCAGCTTTTTAGTGTGGTGGTGGTCTGGATGCTGAGGGAGAGGTTACTTAAACAACAGTTTACTGAAGGAGTTCTGTTCCTGCAGGATTCTCTGAAGTATTTGTTGCTGATTGCGGTTCAGCCAGAAGTACAAGGTGGATCTTGATCTGATGGTTCTGTTCTTTCAGGCTTTATTACATTCTGTTGACACCCAGTCAAATGAAGATAAAAACCCTTTTCATATCTTTCTTCAGAAATGAAATTCAGCTGAGAATGAATCTTTGCAGAACATCCTAGGAGGGTCTTTGGTTTCCTTACCCTTATTTAAAGACTGCAGTCTTGGTGATAGTGTTTCTTTTTGTCAGTTAGTGTAAATAAAACTGGGATGGTTTAAGCTGCTGTTATGCTTGTGTGTAAACTGATCCAAAATAAATAAAAGTTGTCTCTGAGGACGTTGCTCAGCACACGGAGCAATTAGAGATAGTGGTATATAGTCAGCCAGTGTAAATGTGGGTACTTCAAAGGCTTCTTTGTTGTAGTGACTGCTGAGTAAAGTTTGATGGGGAGGCTCTTTCGAAACTACAGAGAGTTAATTTGATTGATTTGGGGCAGGGTTCTGGAGGACGAAGGGACTTGAGAGGAGTGTAATAATGTATGTACCTCAAATGCTTACATGTCCTCGTCCTCCCCATAATAATTTTACCCTTCCTGGTGACTCTTGAGCTCCACCAGCCTCAACCAGATTTGTCCAAAGGGCTTATAGGTCCTTGAGACAGCAAGCTTGACTATTCCGGATGAGGAAGGAAAGGATTGGGGGCTGGGAGGGGAAGCAGGCAGGTAGAAGAACATTAATATTCCCAGTGTAAAGAACACTGCAATGTGAGCTCAACCTTAACCCACATACAGCACTGGATCTCTGCGTGTGGGAAACTAGGCTGTGTTGGTACTGATGTTGAAGAAAGTGCTTGTTAATTTGTTTAAAAGTGGAATTTGCTTGCTAGTCCTTGTCCTCATACTGCCTGGACAGTGCAGGAATGAAGGTCTCAGGACTCCCAGAGAGCATGAACCATCGTCGTATCTTAATTCTTACCCTAGGTGGGATAATGCTAAGAGTTAGACTGAGTTGAAAAATGTGACTTACTGTGGCTGTGCACAAACTGAGAGGTACAGTTAATTCTGCTCCAGTTGTATTATCCTGCCTCAGTGGCCATTTCTTTGGGCATTAAAATGAGGGTGATGCAATGTCAGTTAATTTTAGCTGATGTTTGGTATTAAAAAGCAATTGATTTTGGGGTTTGTTGTAGTAGTTGTGCAGCCATGTAACACAGTTGAGGATCTGTATCTTTTATTTAAAATGGTAGAACTTACTGGTCTTTTTTTTTTTTTTAATAGCCTTCAGCTAGTGCTTGTAACAATCTCATTTTAAAGGCTTTGAGAAGCTCTTAATGTGGAAAGCTTCTCGTAATCTTACCCTAATGTTGCTTGATCAAGACTTAATGCTGTCTGAAGAGTGTCTATGAGTAATCCTGTATGTAGCAGGTAATTTACAGATAGGGGTTTAGGTAAATTTGAAACAATGAAAGACTGTTCAGTATTAATAGTTACTGTTAGGTTATCTTTGTGAAGGTAGGGAGAACTTGGTAGCTGGAAAGTGAGTTGTCATGAGAAAAATATCACACTGGTAATTCATATAAAGCAAAAATACAGCTACTCAGAAAATGAGGTTTTTATGAGAGTCTTACAGTAGGGTAAGGTGAAAGTCTTCCGATAATATTTGGATTTTTGAAACAGTCTGGTGGGATTTTTTTCTTAATAACTGTTAAACTTATTCTGCAAGGCATAAACCCGAATAGGATCTCATACTGTATTCATCTGCACACAAGATTTGGTATAAAAGCGTGGCCTTGCAGAGCAAATTTTGTAAGTTTGCTCTTCCAGAATATTTGTTAGCTTGCAGGTTGAAATTAATTTTTCAGATGAAAATTAATGTCAAAGTTTGATGAATTTTAAGAGTTGGTATGGCATTTCATAATTACATTAGTGTATCACTGTGTTTCACTTTGGATAGTTACCTTGCCTATTCTGGCTGTTTCAGTTTATGGAAATACTTCTGGCATTGTAGTGTGAGTTTGCATTTTGACTCTGGATGCTGTGATGATCTGCTGGCTTTTGCTTTTGTGCGTGGTGCTGAGCTTTGTAACTCAGGCCTTTAGAGAGTCTGGTCAAAGGGGTCGATGCTCTGCATCAGAGAAGGCATTTGGGTCGATAAATGGTTCTCATCTCTGCATACCTCATGTTCCTGTTCATGGAGTATGAGAGAATATTCCTTTTCTACGTTAATTCTAAGTGAAAATATTAGATATTTAATCATGCATTAATGGAGAAATATTTTAATTGAGCATGGATTAAGTCTGGTTTGTTTTAGAGCCTATAAATTTATTTCTTGAAAATGCGTTTTGCTTGCTGTGGAGAAATAGTATGGCTTAAAATATCTTTCCAGACTACAGAACAGCATAGGAATTGTGTCCCTTTCTGTTGTATTGTGATGTTAAGTACAGATTTTGTGGTTATTGTGTCGGCAGTGACCTTTGAGGCTCTTTAAGAGTAAAAGAACAAATTATTATTTCTTTCCCCCCTAACATTTAGAGCAACAATGAAAACAGCTATTCCTCATCTTGTCATTTGTTACTATGTACTGGTATTCAAACAGGTTTTGTTCTGACAGTAGTTTTGCTCTTGGTGCTGTAAGGGAGCATTTGTCTGGTGACTGCTATTCGGTACTTTTGTTTTTCTGGGTAGTTCTTAATGCCCTCATTTTTCACCTGGGGCCAGTGCACTTACAGCTAGCAAATCAAAATGGCAAGTGTAGTTCTTAAGAACTTGTGCTTATGCAGGAGCAAAGGGCTGTGACTGTGCTCAACTACTTCTTGGCCTAAGATGCAGAATCTAGTTGTGGTTAGTTGCTGGAAAGGCACAGAGAGTGCAGAGAGTAAATTGCAGAAAATGGATGCCCTTGAGAAAGGAGATGGTTTAAGTCATCAAGTCTGTTCCTGACATACTATCCTGATAGTACCTTAGTGACTGTGTGCAAAGCCTCTGCATCCTGATTATGTGGGTGGGGAGCCCTATCTTTAGAGTTAAGTTTCAACTTCCCAAATGCAGGTTCGTTATGTAATTGCATCTGACCACCAGATTGGTCAGGGTATTCCTTTCAAATTGTTTTAAAACTTCTGGTTTGTGTTTAACACTGACGTGGACGTTTAAGATAATACTTAGGCCAGAGTAATATCTTTCTTCCTCTGCGGAGTTTTTGAATATAAGTTATTTACTTTGTGAGAAAGAATTTCAGTTTAGTCATTTTCTGTCCAAACGTGGAACAGAGTTGGGGAAACCTGAAAATAAGGTCTGAGCATTTGACAGTCTTAGGAGACAGCTGGCAGCAGCCATGATTAAAAAGAACTGCAGCTGTGCTCTGGCTGGGTCAAAGCATTAAGAAACTGATAGCAGGGAAGGGGAAAGGTCTGCCAGAAAATGTGTGCACCCCTAGAATTTCAGTGTTACAAGGTTTGTTTGGATGGCAGCAGTTATGATGGGTATGTAGATAGCTGGGGTTTATCCACAGCTCCTCTCTTCTTTAGTTGCTTTTTGGTAAGTTTTCCCCTTTTGAAGATATCCCCTTTCCTCTTATATACAGAGTTTTCTTGCTGTGTCAGTAGCCCATGTTCAAACTGGTGTGATTATGGTTCTTTTTTTTTCTTTTTTGTAGCCTCTGATACTTTTGTAATGGTGGCTTGTTGGTTTTTTTCCTGGGGTGTTTTTCAAAAGTCCAAAATGATTGAAGTTCTGTTTAACTCTCAGTGTTTATACTTGTTTGCTGAAATGGCAATACAGAAAAAAGACCCCAGTGTTTAGGAAAGAATCTGATTTTTGCAGCATATTTTTCCTAATGACAGGGCAATTCATACTACGTATGTCCATGTACAGAGTGCATGAAACTTTTTTCCCTTAATCTGTAATTCCTCTTTCCTATACAACAGTGAATTTTGCAATCCATACTTCTAAAATCATTCTTTCTTCATGGGCTTGTGCAATGAACAGTTAGTTTTTAAAAGGTCATACTTTTGACTGCTTCTTAGTTTTCATGTTTAAAAAGTTGAAATAACTTTGCATTCAAAAACAGTTGGTCAGTGCTTGTGGAAGGAAAAAACGCTGTTGAGGTGCATACCTCTCAAGTGGGCCAAAGCATGCAGGCAAGCAGAAACCTTGGTAAGGAAGCCATTTCAGACTCAAACTTCTGAGGTCTTATTAAATGGATGGAAAATGTTCTTCGAGTTCAAACTTGGCTCATACTGTCTTTTAAGAAACTGCTACTGTACTGATTAAAGGTTTTCAACATATTCATGAGTACTGTCTCAATTCAGACTGACTTAGCCTAAGTATACATTTGTTTTGACAATTTTTAATGCTGCTGTGTTATTATATGCTTTAATTTTTTTCCATAGCAGCTCACCCTAGAAAAATTGGTGAAAACAAGTGTTTCTGGTATGTGTGAGCCCCTCATATTGCCCATGACACTTAGTAGTAGGTGATTCCTGGCTTTCTCCTGCTGCTCTGAGCTACAGACGCTCTTCTGAGCTTGGAGTGAGGAGGAATGTGTCTTCATTGGACTTTCCATGGGAGGTGAACATGTGTCAGACTCTGACAACTACAAAGTGCAGCAGCTCATCTGCCCATTGTGTTTTTCCCCCTGAGGGTTTGCTAAACAAACTCTGTCTGGTTTGGCCAGGCACACGTGTACAGATTGATATGAAGGTGGTATTGAGGGATGCAGTGGCCTAAGGTACAATGAAAGATGAGACATACCAGAATATCTGTGATTGTTAGCCAAAGAACTAGAAGAGGGGATGAGACAGTTATGTTGTTACTTCAAAAACCATCTGTCATAGCATTAAAAATACTGCCTGAGATAGAGGCAAGGGATTAGTTCAGTGGATGTTTTCTGTGCAAGAGGGAAGGAAGGTGGCCATGTCAGCCTTGCACCCCTGTGAAAGGCTTCCACTTCCATTTAAATACAGGGACTTTTTAGAAAGTTGTACGCTGGCTGCCAAGTGCACCAGCATGACACAACTTCTCAGAATGCCTCCTGGTTGCACGTCTTCCCAGTGGAAAAAAGTGTATGAGGAATTACTTGTATGGTGGAAACAGGGGTGCAGGGTTAGCAGCAGTAATGCAATGGGTAGAGTTCAGCCTTTCCCAGGCTGCAGCCACAGCACTGGGGGTGTTGTGCCAGCAGGACCTTCTGAAAAGATGAAAATCTTGTTAGGCTTGAGCACTGAAAATAATGGTCTACTGGAGATGCTGAACAGTGTGTTACCAGACTGACAGGCTGCATCCAGGTGATTTGAGAGCAGGTGTCTAATGTATGTTCTGTCTCATGTTTAGAAGAATAGCTAAATGAAATGGAGACGGTATCACTGAGAACTTAGTTAAGACTATGTAAGAAACAAATTAATTTTTTTCATATAAATTGCCTTAGAATTTTGATATTCAGGGTGCTGGAAAGGTAACAAGACAAGCAAACAATTCTTAAGGAAAATAGTGCTGTCTTGGCAGTAAATTAATTCCCATCACTTTAGGGTTTTCTGTGAATTTTTTTCTGCAAAAGAAGGTGCCACTTAAAACATCTGCAAAGAGTCAAACAGTGTCTGTCCCACCTGCATGCAGACTTGTTGGGAATTCATTTTGATTCAAAGATAGTAAAGAACTAGAATTACTTAAGAATTTGTAATCATAGCTATGAGTGTAGTTCTGTAATTTTAGCTATTTTAGAGATTGTCAACCATGAAACTGGTCTTGATAGTCTAATCTTCTGAGGCTCTTATGCTTCCTGTCTTCTGTTCATACCTGCTCACAGGCACTGCTTTTCAAGATCTCATAGGAATCAATGGATACTGACCAATCCAAATAAATTTTGCCCATTTCATAAACAGTGTATTTTATATCCATAGGCTTTTTTTTCTGAGTTTCCCAGTTCTTCAATCACAGACAGAAAATGGAATAAAGGAGTTTAGTCTGTAACCTTTTCTCCTTACCAATCAAAACATTTCATTTCCAGTGCATGGTGAAATTTGTTTTCTAATTTGGAAAAAAGCATGACTTCTCTGCAGTTCCTGGTTTTCTGACCAAACCAGAGATGACACTGTGTGTGTCTGCGCTGGGCTCTCTTCCTGGAAATGAGAGATGTGATACAAGCACCTGCTAAAGATTTCTTTTACTTTGGCCTGGTCAGCTGCAAGGTGCAGAGTGAAGTGATGTAGCTTTATGCTTGAGAACATTGGTGGTGGTGTAATGGAGCCATAATAAATGTTTCCAAGTGCTCAGGGACATCAGGCAGAGCAGTAGCTCATAATGAGCTTAACAGACTGTCCCCTCCATCCTGTGTCAGTGATCTGTTCATGAGCTGTAGCCTGTTAATTGTGTGTGCCCTCAGTAGCTGCAGGGCTCTGAAGGCCCTGCATACAATTTTTGTGAGTTTAATCTTACTGCCTTCTTTTTCTTGATGTTTTGTTTTCTTGCCACCATGTATTGGTGTCTGTTGGAAGAGAAATCAAGAACAATGTAAAATTGGCATCATGCCACCTGCCTGCTTTCAAGATTTCATTGCTTCTGACTACCTTTAATATTTGCAGTGAATTCTGTGCACTGTGGCCAATACTAAAAGAAACCTAGTTTAAGATTGTAGATTTGTTTCCTGTGAATATTAATCATGTTTCTCTCAGTATTAAAGTGAAGGCTTGTACACCTACTTACCCAGCAGTGAAGGACCGTAAGGTTTCATGCTGCAAAGGCTATAGAAGGCCATATGCCTTTTGTTTATAGCTTGGAATATACTTTGCATAGCTTTAATTAAGAAGTGCTAGAAATGAGAGAAAACTAACCCAAAGTTCAAGTTAGTAGGGCTAACATGTAACACTGGCAACTCGTCCATGGGTACATAGGAAAAAGTAAGCATTTATTTTGCACATGTGATAATATTTTGACATTGTGGCATGGTTTTTTAGCATTACCAAACCTGATATTGATTGTCTTTTTGTGTTCTTCAGTTTCCTACTAACATTTGTGCTGTTCAACTGGTTTTGATCAAACTCGGAGTGCTAAAGAGAGATCTCAAAGACACAGTACTGTTCCAGGTGTCATCTGTGCCCTTGCCTCTGTGTTGCCTGCACGGTGGCAAGGTGGACGAGGTTTTAGCTGGGTCCCTAATCCCTGGGGAGGCAGCAGCCAGCGGAGCTGGCACATGGAGCTGGCACATGGAGCTCGCACATGTCTCGGTGCGTGATCCGCAGCGGGTGCTCTCCCCTGCCCAGCCACACGGGCTGGTGTTGAGGAGCCTGCATGAGCTGATGGTTGAGTTGTGGGGCAGCTTTGCCCTGTGGGCCCTGAATCTGTTCAGGATAGAAATTTACAGTAGGAGACATTGTTCTCACAGCCCAAGATCCTGCTCTGTGCTTCATGTAACTTAAAAATAGCAAGTAAGGTTCTGCAGCTCTACCACTGAATTGTTAACAAAAGCAAATAATGTTTGACTGTAGGTAATTAGTGTTAGACTGTTAATGATGATTTGGTTTTTATGGAGCTGAAAATGATGTTTTCAGACTTGGAGCCCAGTGACTCAGTCTTGTGTGTTAAGTGGAAATGAAAGAAAAGTGAGACGGGGACTAGGCTGGAGGATAGCTGGACTATGGTTGCTTGGTTTTCTTGCCCAGAAGAGTGTTTGATTTCCTGAAGGATTACTTTACTTTGTTTTGGGTTCCATTTTGGTATATGCTGTACTTGAAGGATCAGAGTATGAATTGTTAACTCTTACAGCTTCAGTATTTGGTGGACAGAGTGTTTTATCTTTTCTCCAAACTTCAGTGTTTCCTCATCAAGTAAGAGGTCTCTGTCAAACTGTTACTGTTATAGGTACTTAAAGAAAAAATGAAGTTGAAATGTGAGACATTTTAATGTCAGAATTGTCAGATGTTGAGCTGAAGGATGTAGGTTTCTTATGTCTAAAAAAATTAATTTCTCTTTAAAAAAAAAAAAAAGTGGGTTTTTTTTAAGTCTAGAATTGCATTCCTCATTTTGTCCATGATCTTAAAAATGAAGAGGAAGGAGGTAGTACCACTGGCTAATTGTCATCTTCACGAGGCATTTGCTGTTTTTGTTGGATGTATGGAATAACATTTGTTCCATCTAAGAAGTAAGTGTTTATAGTAAGTGTTTTTTAAGATAGGAACAGGATGTTACCTTTGTATCCATCTAGTCTAATCCATGTAAATAGAGACACATATTTGTTAAATGTTTAAAGGTTTGTTGCAGAAAAAGCAGTGGGCTTTTGACAACTCCATTACGTTCCTGCTGTTTGAATGTTTGCCTATATATATATATATATATGTAATAGAGGATTATAAACTCTATTGCCTTATGGAAATTTAATATCTTGCATTGTCTGAACTTGAAATTTTGTCTCTAGTGGTAACTTTACCAAGGTTACTTGGAACAATAGTTGTCATCACTTAAGTATAGTTTGACAGATTTGGTAATACACACCTGTGCGTGTGTGAAAACATCTCACTGTGCTTGGTGGGAAAGAGTGGAAGTTTTATTTGTTTTTGTTTTTTTAATTCATCAGCAGTGCTGAAGACACCTCTGTCTTGTTAAGTGACATAAACTAGAACATAAAATAAAGCGAGAGGCGTGTATAAAGAGATATGTTTATCACTTCACGTTTGACATTGACTTACCAATCATTTAGATTGTCTCTCTTATATTCTGGTAATTAAGTTTTAGAGATTTAAACAGAAAATAAATCATGATTACCGCAGAACATTGTTACAGTTCCTTGGTATATGGTGCTTTTACTTGGGGAGGGGAGTTATGTGCTCTTGCTGATTTTAAATTACTTGGGACACTTATTCTGGTATTTGATCCCCAAAAGAGCCTAATTGCAGTTAAAAATGGGAGATGTTCCACGCCTCTCTTGAACTACAGAATATCTAGTAATTCACAATTAGTTCCTTTACTCTTTTTTTTTTTCCCTACAGTCATGCTAGCTTCTGCTGTAATAGTTGCTACCAATAAATACTGTAATTTTTAAAATCAGAGTTATTGGAATTGCTGTTCCTGTACACCTTTGGGCAATTAGGAAGTGATTAGCAGTACTTTCTGGTATTGAAGGTTCGGGCTGACAGCTATTGACCCACTGATGGGATGAGAACAGTGGCTTGACAAAGTGTCCTTTGAGGAAGTATTCCTCTAAGTGTCACTGCTTAGTTTTCCAGTAATGCATTGTGGTGATCCAGTTTTAAAGCCAAACTTTCTACCTGGTGTACACTAAACAGTTTAGTGGTTACATTTTCCATCAGCCTTGCTTATTACTGGGGGTGGAAAAACCTCCCTGGTGCAGTTACTAAGACTTCTGAAGTACTGTGTGTTTTTAAAATTTTGGTACCCCGAAATGAAGGGGGAATAAACGTTTTGGCTGTTTAGAAGTACCTTGGTGTGCTGTATTAAATTAGGAACTGAAAGGTAAAAATGAGATGCAACACTTTGCTGGTACTTAGGGAATCTTCTCAGACGACTCCAGGTTTTAAATTTAATTTGCTGTTTTTCATGCTTAAGTGTTGTGGTAGTCTTCAGCTTCACAATATTATTAAACATATGGGAGAAAGGAACATACTGTACACTGTCAAACTCCCTCCTTGGTTACAGAAAGATTCATTTTGGTTGTGCCTCTTGGATTATCACAAGCATGAGATTGAAATGGGAATAACGATATTGTTTGTGTAACATATTGATATGAAAAAAAATAACCACGATTCCATCACTAAGATGGCAGGGTTAGGGTTCCTTGTTCTTTGAGAAACTTAGTTTAGAGTTTTTCATTTCATATATTCTGTGAAAAGCTTTTTTTATTTCTATCTGAGTATGTATACTTCTGTGACAGACCTCAGCTGGACTTCCAGAAAACTTAAATGCAGTTTGTCAGAAATTACTTGTCCTGGTTCCCTGAGGAATTTTAGCAAGGATTAAACCAATTTCCTGCAAAACTGGATTTGGTAGCCATTTCTTTTACTAGAATTTTTAGTACGTTAAAGTTCTTCTATAAAACATATGTGCAAGGATGGCATTTAGATGATGCCGTTTTAATCTGAAAACAAGCGAGCCAAAGTCCCTGGAACAGTGCTGATGCTTGTTTCCATCCTCAGGAGGTTGAAATCTTCTGGTCAGTGCTGTGCAACTTCTGTGCCACGTGGGTAAATGGAAGCTGATGAAATGTAATGTGGTCAGGACTAGTGCTAAAGAGATGCTTAAGCCTTCATTTTACTGATGAGTTTAGGAAGCCTTTGCTGCCTAAAAAATTTGAACCTTTGAGATTGCGTTCTGCCATGGAGCCCCTTTTATTGCTGTAGCGTTCTGCACGTGTCTTCTACGCATGTTCTCTTGTAGCATTTCTGTTTTCACTTGGCCCTGTCCCAGTTGCTTCTGTGTCTCCGGTTTATCCCATCATGTACTACTCTTCTATGCACCAAGGTCATCTGCATTGTCAGACTTGTTATCTTGCCTCTCCTGGCCCAGGCAGCCCTTCAGTGCCAGTAGTAACACCAGGCACCTGGCTTCCTGTGCTTGGTGATACCGTCTCAGAAATTTCCAAGAAATTCTTATTTCCTGGAAACAACCCTCTTATATTGCTGGGTATCTGTCTGTGTGCGTGTGATGTCAACAGCAGAGGATGGCCCCTGCAGTCATCGTGAAACTCTGGTACCAAATCCACCAAGCTTTTGTTGGTGTTCAGGGAAAACAAAGGGAATGGTTTGCCCACCAGTTTAGAGGACAACAGGTGGAAGACTTCATACTTGTGTTACCTCCTGGCATTGCTGTTGTGTGGATGCTGGTTGGCTGGAAACAAACCTTACAAAAACTGACTTCTTATAGGGGAACTTGTTCTGTTGGACAGTGCAAGATATGAGTGTGACTATGGGTTGGAGAAGTGCAAGAATAATTTTTGGCAGCAGCTCTTCTTCAGAGATGAAGAAATTAATTGCAAAAACCTGAATTTCAGAAGCGATATAATTAAAAATTGTGATGAGAATTGCATTTTCTATATTTCTTTTTTAAGTCCAAATATTTTCATTTGAAGCAGCAAAATGAAGTGACAGTTGCTGAAGTTGTGTGCCATTTTGTTCAGGGTCCAAGAAGGAAATCATTTTCTTACATAGCGAGAAAATTTGTAGTTGTTCTTTATCTCTAATTATTCACTGTAAATCACTTGTGTTTGAAACTTTGGTAATTGTCTTTTCTGAAAACTTCACCACAGAATTTCTCCTTTTTTGTGTAATTTGCCTTGGTAAATAAGTGGTTGTATTTAGGGTTTACCACTGTCTTTTTCATGATGCACATATTTTCAGAGTGACACTTCAAGTTATTTTTTTGGTAGAAATTATGAGCAGACTTTACTATAGCAAAACCTGTAAACTGAAGGGTTTAAAAGATGTAAACCAGGCGGATAAAGACCTCTAATTTTTTTTTGTTAATGATCACTGAGTATTTTTTGTTATATTGTGACTTTTCAAAGTTGCCCACATGGGCGACTATTTTTTTTAATATTTCATTTTAGTAATAAATGTATCTTTTCTTGTAGATAAAATCCAGAACTTGAAAGAAGATAATGGGAACAGTCATTTCATCTATGACAATGCTGAAGAGAGTAATAAAACCAATGCTGAGACTACAGACACTTCTGGATGCAACACTGAAGCCAAGGACTTGCCTGATTCTTGGGACTCCCATGTGGGAAAAACAGCAGACTGTCCATCAGAAACATCTCAGACCAAGGGGCCACTAAGAACTCACTTGTATGAATGGGAGGAGGAAACTGAAGACACCAGAACTGGAGAGTATATATTAGCTTTTGACAATGAACATCTCTCAGAGGTGAAGAGCAAGGATGAGGAGTGTGATAAAGAAGATAGTGAAAATCCAAAGGAAGCCATTAGTGAAGAACTTGTGCAAACTATTCCTAGGCCAAGCAACTGTAGGACATATTGTCGATCCAACAAAGCAAAACTGCAGGGGGCAACAAATTTTGACAAGCTGATGGATGGCACTAGTCAGTCTTTATCCAAAGCAAACAGTGAGTCAAATAATGATGGTCTGAACCCAGGAAAAAAAGTTTCTTTAAGTAGTGGGACCAGTTTTAGAGGGACGGTTGGACGGACTAGAGACTACACTGTTCTCCACCCATCTTGCTTGTCAGTTTGCAATGTCACCATCCAGGATACCATGGAGCGCATGGATGAATTCACCACAGCAGCCCCGACTGACCTGGGCGAAGCTGGGCGCTTAAGGAAAAAAGCAGACATTGCTACCACAAAAACTACAACCAGGTTCCGACCGAGCAATACCAAATCCAAGAAGGATGTCAAATTAGAATTTTTTGGGTTTGATGATCAAGATGAGGGAGGGGGAGATGAAGGTGCCTCTAGAAGTTCTGGGAGTTCCAATTACAAAATCAAGTACTTTGGGTTTGATGACTTAAGTGAAAGCGAGGATGAAGATGAAGAGTGGCAGGTAGCAGAAAGGAAGGCCAACAAAAAGCGAAGTAGAACTGTACCATCTGCTTCACTACAGTCAACCTCTGATGGCAATGAGAACTGTTCCCAGGATAGCCAGCTGAGTACTAATGCAGGTCAGTAGAACTCTTTTGGAATACATATGTGACATTTAATTTTAATTGATTTCAATATTTTGTTCTTTTTGCAGTGTACCTAGGAATTTGTCAAACAATACCACTGGTTTGGAAATGTAACAGTTAAATTCACTTGAAATCTAACAGTTAGACTCACTTCTCCTGTGGTCCTGTCTGGTGTTTCGTATCTCTCTTGAAGTGTGCTTTATACCTCTTGATCTCTTGCCAGAGGTAGAGGGTTTTTTCTTTTCGAACAGGAGATTCATACCTTTTTGGTGTGTTGAGCATCCATTATCTATGCCTGGAAGGCAGGTATCCTCCCACAGAGCCTCCAGATCAACCCACAATTACGGAGCTGAGTGCACGTATTTAAGTAGCTTTGAAGAAATGGGAAATACCTTTTTCTGCTTTTGAATGTGTTTTTAGGCAGTTTGGATCTTTCTCAAGCTCCATCTTATCTGAGAATGCATGGCTCGAGGGAGAGGCTTTGGGGACCCATGGAGTGCCAGTCTGATAACTGGCTTTGGGAGAGCCTCTGCGTATTCGTGTTTCCACTCTTGTTTTCAGTTTTTAGATATATCCATCCTCTGTACAGGTTGGGGAGGTGTGTGTGTGCACTCCCACACATACGAGTAAAACTGTACACATGGCAGATGCTCAGCAAGTTCTGGTGGTTAAAATCCTTTGCGAAATGAGATTTGCTTGGTGGTTGGTTGGATCCTGTGTGAGAACAAAAGGAATAACTGGTGGAAGGTTGCTTCTAGCTCTTTTGTTTTGAAAAAGTCTAACGCCAAAGAATCACTTGTGTTAGAATAAATATTTCAAAACACTGCCACAGTTGTACGGAACATTTTGGTCCTCCATTTTGGAGCATGAAGCATGAGAAGTTTTAGCTACTCACTGAAGTTGTTACATTTTAAGACTTGGGCAAGATGTATTTCTTTGTGATAAGGAGAGATGGTTTCAATCTAGCCTTGCAAATGTTGGAGAAGCTGGGGGTTTTTTTCCTACAAATAGCTTCTGCTAATATGATCCAGAAATAAAATTTCAGAGGAAAAAATGTTCATTTCTCTGTTCTAATTATAGATGTTTCTAAAACCAGAATTTTCTGTAAGCCTTTTAATCAAAAGTAAATGTCACTGCTAGGTTTTTTTTGTGGATTTGAAAGGAACAAATGGATACTGATGTTATATGAGAAGGTTGTGTTTTCAAACAAAAAAGACCATGATTTGTTTTCATAAAATTTAGTTTTGATGAGTCACTTGGGTTCCAGCCTCTTTGGAAAATGGGTTTATCTTACAGGGCTGCTTAAGAAGTACTCTTAGGCCCTGTCTCTAATGAGTCTTTGTTCAGCCATTTATTCCAAGGGAAAAATTTGCTTGTGCAGTTAATGCAGCTGAGATGCTGACCCATCAAATAATCCTTTCAGCTGCTGTCCTCAAAAGTCTCAAAATATCTACACTTTGCATTTGGCACTGCGTTCACCAAGTAGGCCTTTATACTCCAAGGTATCACAGATTGTTTCCCTGAAATATTTTCCTAAGAGATTTTCATGGCACAGGGAGATGTAAATTAATGTTTTGTTAGTTCTTAATGCACTTCTCCACTTGAGGTAAGAGCCATCTCTCAGTGCCTCTGCTGAGAGATGCTTCCCCTTTATTTTGCATCTCCTTTGCTCATTTGATTCTTGTTTCGTGCTGCTGTAGGCAGGTGAGATTTGACTTGCAGGGGTTTTTTTCTGAAATTTGAAAGGGTGATGTCCTGTAGGGACAGATTATGAAAATAGGGAGTCTGATGCTGCCCTAAAATCTGTAGGACTCCTTGCTGAAGTTTACACTGTCTTCTCTCAGACCTTTGCAGATTTTGAGCGTCATGAACGCTCAGAACAACCATGTTAAGAGCCCTTAAATGTAGTGATGCTGAGCCTGAGAATTTATCAAAAACTTTTGCATCTAAGCCTGAAGTTGCAGTAAAACGTGACATTGCTCTGAGATACTGTCTTTACATACTGGAAAAATGTGGCTTCTGCATCCATGAAAAATGCCAGCTTTGACTCCAAGCCTGAGAAAAAGCTTTCAGAGTATCTTGCACAATAATGTCCTGAAATGAACAGTATTGAGAGGTGCTAATGCTGCCTGAGTTCTGTATGTGCTGTTCTTTTTTTGTACTAATGAATAAATCCCCAGATAAAAATCTGGTGTTCCTGTTCCAGATTGACAGGTGAAATGCCAGACTGCCTCTGAATTTCAGCCCTGGAAGTTCCCAAGACTGATTTGGGTGTTCTGTGCATAAAGAATGTTGAATGGCATAATCAGTTTTTCAAGAAGCTTGATGCTTTCGATGCTTTCTGTCACAGCCTTACTTTGCCATAATAATGATTTGGTTACTTGCCATAATCTAGGTGTATTTTTATGAAATATGTTTTAGAATCTTAATTTAAAACATCTGACAAAGATTTTGTAAAGGAACATTATAAAGATTATTCCTTCCAGTCTGGTAGTTCAGGGAGGGAAAGTAAGTTTAACAATACATATTTAAATGTTTCTGCAAATGAAATTTAAGGAAGCGCAAACACTACAGGAACAACATATTTAGTGCAGGAAAAGTTGCAAAACAGATAAAGTCAATTTTGGTTAGACTGTCTTTCATTGAAAAACATTTTCTTTTGCTCACTTCTGTGATAATATTTTCTGCTGAAGTGGTTAAAAAACACCAAAAAAAACCCCAAACAAAAGGCAAGCAAAATAAAACCCCCAAATCTGAAAAAAAGCTCCACCTTTTAAATTCCTAGATGCTGTTACCACATTTTTCTTTTTAATGAAACTACTTCGTAACTTTATTAGCCTTAGATTTTTGCTGAAGCGTTGAGTTCTAGTAAAAGTTTACTTTTTATTTTGCCATTGCAATCTAAAATTCTCTCAAATTACTCTGTAGCAGCCCAGTGAAGCAAAAGCCCCTTTGGCCTGTGAACCTCCCAGTTGGATTCTGTCAGAATGCCAGGGGCTAAAAGTACTGGTGAGACTTTCCTAGATTTGAAACACTACTTCAGTCATTTCAGGAGCCAGAGAACAGGATGACTCCAGTGAGGAGAAGCTCTTAATACTGGAAGAAAGTGACTGGCTTGGCTATAGTAAATAATTGAGAGTTGTACCGAAAAATCTATATTGGCGCTTAGTCTTTTGCTTTGTAAATCACTTCTGATGTACAGCTTAACCTCTGTGTCATCTATTCATTTTTCCTTTCAGTGATCAAGGTGAGATTCCTATAATCTTTTTAGGTAATGTAACTTTTGTATATCAGTATCTAGCACTCAGCTCAGTTCTGGTGAGCCAATTTGCCCTATTTTTTTTTTTTTAATTCCTTTGCATCTTCTCAAAAACTGAGTCACCTTCATTGGGTAGATGTTTTAAGCCAGTTAAAACTACATCAAAGTCCTCAAAGGCAGAGTCCTGTTGGGACTTCAAAACCTTTTGCAGATTTACCCTGAGACACCAAAACAAAACTATTTTTTTGTTCCCCAGGAAATTTACTGTGGTTGTTGCCTTTGTTGGTCTTTGAACATCTTTCCAATTCTAGCCAAGACAGGCAAATTATCTCAAAGATTATATATGCCTTGAAAATTGTTGGACAGAGGAGAAAAGGCCTTACATGCTCTCTTCCCTCCTGAGAAAAAGGTCAATATGACCAATTTCTTTGCGAGGGGGCAAAAAACCCCCTAAAAACCGTACGAGAGAGAGCCAGTGGAAATCAAGCTTCAGTAGGGTCCAAACTACTCGTGTGTTTGCCTCACTCAGTTAATGTTAACAGAAGACTTCTCCCCCAAACCCTATTTAGTTTAGATTTAAAAGTCTGCTAAGATAATGTATGCAGAGTGCTTTTAGGGTACCTAGAAGGCCTCCAAAAGCATTACTCAAATAAAAGCTTTCCAGGTAATCTTACAAAGCTACTAAGTGTTTGATGTGCTAGCAACATTAAAAAATGCAGAATTATCCTATTGTAAGTAGGAGTTGAAATGTTTTTATCAAGAAGTTTCTTTGAATTTAAAATTACCTAATTTCAGTGGGATAGTTCAGAATCACATAGGAGTAGCATTCAAACAAGGAAACTTAAAATGATATTAAAATTGTGGCGTAGTTGATCCAGAGCCCTGTTAATCATTACTGAATGCAGTGCCAGGTCCAGGTCTTAGCACAGGGCTCAAGTTACTATTCTCATTCGGTGGGTGAAACATTTTGTGTTTCTAGACTGACTTGCATATTTGTAACGGCTGTGGTCAAGTAAATTACTTTTTAGCTTTTAATCTACAATAGGAGGGTCCAGTTCTCTCGGTTTGACTTTCTTTGAGAATTGCGTTCGGGGCCTGACTTCTTCAAGAATACTTCAGGATTTATAAGGATGTATGTCAAAGCAATTTGATTTTACTCCTTAAATTGGCTTCAGCAAAGACTAAGTTGTCTTTTACATAGATTTGGAAGTAGGTTTGCTTTATTTAAGTTAATGGAAATTGGTCTATAGTATTTTTCCTCAATTACACTAATTTTATCAAACATCTTTTAAAGTCAGTTGTTTTCAGAGGGGCTGTTGATGCTGTGTTCTTAGGCTCTTGTGCTCACATGACACAACTACACTGCAAACCAGTGGGATGGAATGCAAGAGGCTGGTTCCAGGAGGTGCCTTGCTGCAGGCATCCTGCCAGTCCTGGTGCTGCTGAGCCTGTTGAAATTTACTGCAATTTGGGAAACTTTGGAGCTTTATGTTAAGAATACTTCTATTCCTCAGACGAATTTTGTATCCTTGAGAGTGCCATTAGAAATTTGCTTGCCTGCTTTGCCTTTGCTTGCTTTCTTACCCAGCTTGGTTGGTCCTGTGTACTTGGGATTAGAGTGACCCATGCTACCTGCTTGTGTTTTCACAGTGCACTTTTCAAACAGCAGCAGCTTCTCGGGAATAGATTGGTTTTCTAAACAGTTTATCAGAGGAAACAGTGCTTCTCTGTGCCTGTCTTTATTTCCATCTTGAAATTGGTGGTAACTCCTGGTTTGTGCCAAGTAAACCCGTATCCCTTGGCTTCAAGGGATAATGCTTCAAATAAAACAACACAAGTTTAAAAAAAAAAAAGGACAAGAATTTAATTTGATGAGTGAATTGCAGATTTACAGTCCAGGATGGGGTACTGGAATCAGTGGTAAGGCAAGTATCGAATCCCTTGAAAGGCTATGTCAGCAGTTCCTTCTAGCTGACGCTTTCCTGAGCTGATGACTGTATTTTTTTCCTGTTTACAGCAGAATAAGCAAATATAAACAGGCTGCCTTCATGAGAAGTGAAGCAAGATCAATTTTTCAGTTCTGTAATTGTAGCGTGTTCTTCTAAATCTCTTAATGTCGCACTTCTGAAGAACCCAACCTACTGCTTTATTCATCTGCTGCTCAGAGCTCTAGCAGTAAGCCAGCCATAAGTGAGCTCATGTAAAGGGTAACCTGGGATTTACAGGAATATGGGATGGGAAGTAGTAGCCTGAAGCTCACCCAGTGGACAAGAGGTGCTGTAATAGTTGTGACTGTGTACCTTGTCATGCTTCTATCTATTACTGCAATCCAGTCAGTAAGCCTGACCTGCATCCAAGACTGTTCTTGGCATTAAAGCTGATTTTTCTGATGGAGATTGATTGTTCATTATGTAATTTCAGAAGCTATACGTGTGGAATTGTCAGATGCAAGAAATGCTCTGGCAGTTCAACAGCTTTTAAAATGGTTGTTTCATGTCTATATTTACCTTTAACAGATCTGGAGTTTTCAGAGGATGCATCTGGTGTGCTTGAAGGCAATAAGAAATCCACAAATAAACAAGGTGATAAATCTAAGGAAAACACCAGGAAGATTTTTAGTGGGCCAAAGCGGGTGAGTAATAGTGCTGAGACCAGTGCAAAGTTCTTTAATAAACTCCTCAGTATTGATGTTTCTTCATATATATGCATCAGGGCTTTTGTCCCAGTTTATATCTGCATGTGAGATCATATGTTGGCCTTTAATATTATTTCTGGAAAAGTAAGACATTCAAGTGCAAAATCTTTGTATTTATTACTGGAAGTTTCACTTTTCAGGTTCACATTACTGATATGGAGAACCAGACTTGTAATGTAGATGCATTCTCTGGAGATGATTTTTAAAGCAAAGCATCAGTAAATGCTGGGTATTTTACTTTGTGGTTTGTTGGTGTTTTGGGGGGGATTCTTTTGGTCTCCTTTCTTTGCTCTTCCAAGAAATACCTATCATGTTATAGGATTGAACTTCCCTTAAAACTTCAAATTGTGCATTGGTGTAGTCTTTGTAAGGATAAGCGTCTTTATAGCATTTGGTATAGTGAGATTTTCTTTTAATTGGGAAAACGTAACCTCCAATCCCACCCCAGTCTTCCCCAACTGTGTAATATTCAGAATGAATTTAGCCTTTCATAGCATGAAAAGAGCTTATTTATATTGTCGATTTTAGGTGTGGTTTATCTTACCTGTCATTATAGGGTACTCAGTATTTTGAGGCTTTTAAAAATGTGCATATGGCAGAAATTGAGTTTAGCCACCAAGTGAAAAGTTTGCAGTAGGGGGAATCCATGTAATCTCCATTAAATGGAGCTTTTATGACCTCAGTGTCCAGGACAAACAGTCCAATGCTTAAAGCCTTTTCCTGAGCTTTTTGCATAACTTGTTCATGTTACCTGGTGACAACAGTCCCTGTGTCACCATTGTTGCAACCCACAACTGCTCTAGTAGGAGAAAGAGGGAAATGAACTTGTATTTCTGCTTTCCCTTTGAGTTCCATAGATTTTGCAAGACCTGGCAGTTGCATGGTATTATAGAAAATGTCTTTTACATGTGTTCAGAATGTGCTCATCAGTCCAGCAGTTCTAAGAAGTTTTTAAAATTATTTTTCTTAAGGTGTTCTAGTAATTTCTCATGAAGATAACTAATTACTTAGGTTACGTAATAGTTTCACTTGAGGTAATTTTTCAAGGTGCCTTTTTTTGTTTTTCGGTCTTCCGGAATCAGAAGATTTATTTTCTACCCAGTTGTGTTGCTATAGAACAAGTTTTCATTTAAAAAAACGAATTTGTGAGTGGAGAAGGATGACAGATTTGGTTTAGTTCTCAAAACATGCGGGGGAATATTTTCATGTGGGAGGTTACATGACCAGTAGGTCCTGTCAGTTGTGATGCCCTTTGAAAAAGAAGTGTCACTTGTTGCTTTGGCTTTGGACAGAATGGGAAGCTCTTGCCTCCAGAGTTTGAAGTCAGATAAGTGAGGAGGGTGTTTTCAGAACTGAAATAGTATTTCTGGAAGATGAAAGTTCCTCGGCTTCTGCTGATTAAATAATCATTTTTTAAAATTCAGCTTCTTATCAGTGAACATGTTACAGTACACTGAGAAACAGAAGTACAGGAAGTGTGAATTTAACGTTTTCAGCTGTATTTTTTAACAGCATAAAACAGCTGTGGGTGTTCTGGTAAATGCAGAATTCAAAAAAAAAAATTAAATATTTATATCTTCAAATATTCTGTAATTGCATTTCATGTGTTTCTTGTTTAATTTTTATTCTTTAAATTCCTGAGATTTTATAGGAAAATGGTTTTAATTAATTTTGAGTGTATATATAGTGAATTGCATTGGAGGGGGGAAGCCTTACAGCAATATCATACTATGTAAGAGAGAGTAACTCTAAAAAATTCTCAGTTGGGAAAAATTCAAGTGGGAAAGTTGAGAAGGAAACGGCTTTTTGACCCTGTAGTGATATAATGGACCTAGAAGTAGATGTTGCTGTAATTGAGATTCAGATTTTAAACTTTAATGTTCTCTAATCATAGGGCTGTTACATGGAGTTACTAAAAAAGCTTGTAAAGCTTGTTCTGATGGTAATTAGAGATGCTATAATTATCTTCCTAAAATATGGGTATAGATTCTTAATCTTAGTTGTATCTTAAGGGAATTTTCATTCTGGGAAAAAAAAAAGAGCTAAAAGTATTAACCTGATCACAATAACTAAGTGATCTTTAAAAAAAAAAAATCTCTGGAACTTCTTCACTGTCTCAGAACAATTTATTTTTTTCTTTTAGGAACTAGCAGATACAGTATTAAATATTTTCTGTTAGGTGGTGGTGTTCAGAGCTGTGACACTGCATCAGACTGAGCTGCCAAGTAAACATCTCTATTACTCAGGAAGCAACAGGTGCTATCATTAAATTTCAGCACATCCAGAAAGCGCAAGTATTGTTTCCAGTTTGTATTCAGCAGACCTCTCACCCATGTTTGTGATTTTGAAAACTTGACCATTGTCTCCTAATGCTAAAGTCCAATTCTTGAAACTTTGGGTGTATGTACAATAAAATATTACCAACATCACTGACTTAATGAATAACAGTGCTTCTAAACACTGCTTTTATTTACCGTAAGGACTGAAATCACTGCCTGGTTGCAGTAGCCATGGACATTATGATAGGTGAGTAAAGTCTCAACCAGAGCCATGCTTTTAAGTGAATTAAACCTCTTTATCCTGAGCCTGAGTTATTAGGAGTGTTACATTCCATAGCAACATAATTAAGTACTTACAGTACATAAATATTGGCATTACTTGAGTTGCAAATTGTGGGTGTGAAGCATACATGAGTAACATCTGCAGAAGTTTGTTTGCAGCTGTTTACAATTTTAATTCAACTGGTTGGGTAACTCATGCTCTAGCATGTAAGTTTGGGAACTCTGGATACACCCACCTGCTGGCCCCTTTGAGCTTAGTTCCCCTTCTAAAGATGAAACTAATTCTCCAGTAGGAGGCAAAACCAATAGAGTAGACAAGAAATTTTTTGTTGCTGTGGTCCAAATCTACTGAGAATAAAGACTTGAAAATAGGGAGCATAAAAATTATTTCCTGAGATTTCTTCCTCCTGCTGCTTTCACGATAGACTTTAGCTAGAGTCAGCAAATAAAGAGAAACAGTTTTTGTAGGAATACTCTGGAATGGTTTCCTGTGGTCTTATGCAAATTATCTGTCTCTAAATAGGAACCTGGAAAATGCCAAGTTAAAAGTGTAAGATAAGGAGGACTAGTCTATCCCCAAACGTAACCTTTTGGTCTATCAGCCCTAAGAATTAATGATTATATGTAGTGTTTTGTGTCAGTTCAGTGTTTGTGTTGTTCAGCATGTCACTAGGGACCACCAAGTCCCCTGAACAGCACATTTTCTGGGATGGCCCCTCTGCTCTTGAAATAAATAATCTGCAGCTCTGTGCTGATCCTAGTTCTGCCTGTGGCCATAGGAAGCCAACCTAGACATGGTGAATACTGATTACCTTTGAATATTTCAAGGTAAGAATTTAGATAGAGTTGCAAATCATAGTTAAAAGGTATGGGAGCCTTTCAGCTTGAGGGGCCTGGGAGGGAGAAACTATAATCTTTCTGTTACTGCTCTTCAGGGCTGCTGAGGCACGTGGGAAGGTTTAGGGAGCTATGTGAAGGAGACAGAGGAGGTACAACAGAAAAAAAAGCACTGACTCTCTTAAGTTGGCACAACTGGAAGCAGACTCATTCTTATGTTTTCTCAAAGTAGCATGAAATTTCAATTAGGTGACTGCTTTATCAGGATTTTTTTTCCCTATGCTTTAAGAGTAGGTGAATTTTAGAAACAAGTCTTTTGGAATTAATTTCTTAGATGTTGATATCTTTTGCACTGAGTATAGTTCATGAAGCTTCTGTGCTACTATAGAATGCAATTTTAGGACCTATAAAATACTGACATTTTCTTGAGAGTGTGAAATGTGCTTTTTATGATTGGTGGAAGAAAAGTGGAAGAAAGATGAGGAAGAAAGTGCTTATTGTGTGGTCAGTCTACATTGGCGATTCATGTACTACTGATCAAACTAAAAACTCACCTGAAGGCTAATTCATTGCTTAATGACTTCTGACTCCAAAAATGGAGTCCAAAAATGGGCATATTTCAATTAAATACTCACTTTTAAGATGAAAATTTACTGTTTATAAATTACTTTAAGCTAGCTCAATTTTTTTTCTTACTCTCTTGTATTGCTATGCCCAGAGAAATGTCTTTAAATTCACTTGTTGAAATCTTAGCCCTAGAAAACCCCTCTGGTTTGTGACTGTGTACACATTCCTACATGTACCCAGTGAATGGGAATACATCAGTGGGCTTTTTCTTTTCCTCTTGTTGTGCACACTTTGGCTTGTACAGGGAAGGGTATGGAAAAACCTCTTTGCCACTAACCTGATTATCATGGTGTTTCCTTTGGCCCATTCAAATACTGGACCACAGAGTTTCTGGTGTGTGCTGGTTTTGGCTGGAATAGAGTTAATTTTCTTCAGACGACCTCTTACAGGGCTGTTTCGGGTTTGTGCTGAGAACGGCCATTGGTAGTACAAGGATGTTTTTGTTATGCTGAGCAGCACTTAGACAGAGCCAAGGCCTTTTCTGCTCCTCATCCCACCCTGCCTGCCAGGAGACTGCGGTGCACAAGGAGGCTTGGAGGGGACATTTGATCCCAGTGACCTGAGGAATATTCCATACCATAGGACATTGTGCTCAGCAGTATAAAAAGCTGAAGAAGAAGGAAGTGGGGACACACCTTTGGCGTGATGGCCTTTGTCTGCCCAAGTAGCTGTTAGGCACCATGGAGCCCTGCTTTCCTGGGAATGGCTGACTGCATGGCCATAAGAAGTGGTGAATGAATTCCTTGTTTGAATGCTTGCATTCATGGTTTTTGCTATCCCTTTTAAACCGTCTTTATCTCAACCCTTGTGTTTTCTCACTTCTACCCTTTGGATTCTCTCCCCAATCCCACTGGGGGTGAGTAAGCAAGGAGCTGGGTGGGGCTTAGTTGCCAGCTGGGGTTAAATCACAGTAGTCCTTTTTGGCAGCCAATGTGAGGCTCAACGGCTTTGAGATAGTGACAGATTTGATTGGGATGTGCTAGATCAAATTGATAGCTGCTAGTGCAGTTTAGCTGTTAATTGACAGGTGTCTGCCTGCCATGGGGCTCCCTTGCCTTGCTGTATGGCATGGCCTAGTGCTCGTTAGTGGCTGCTTTTGGCTTTCATTGCTTGCTGTGCCTGGGAACATTTTGGTAACAGTACTTTTAACAATGGCATTGCTTGAAAGTTCCTCCACTAGTGTAAACTGCAGTTGCTAGGAAAAGCTGAGATCCTCTTGGATTATGCGTTAAAAACCAACAACCAAAAAACCCCGGTCCCAAACCCAACAAAGCCCCATCTAGTATAAGGACTGGTTTTACCTGGAACAGGCAAAAAATACTGACAGAAGCACACGGTTATGCTGCTTTTACTCTCCCTTTGCTCGACCAGCTCACTCCTGTTTCCTTGTGCCTTCAGTTTCCCAATGTTGTGTATTACTATGAAAATAACTCACTGAAAAGGAAACATTTAACATAAATCTTAGTCCAGTTCACTGGGAAACTCTAAACTATTGTATCTACTCAGTTGAGGGAAACCAAGAAGAGAGATTAAGTTGTCTTAACCTGATTAAGTCAACATTGCAACTGAGAAATGCTCACTAAACACAGCGGCGTTAGCAGGATTACGTGCAGCACTTTGATCAAGTGACATTAGTAGAGTTAGTCATGACAGTAGTGTCGAATACATGAATGAAAGCATTGCTGAATTCAGACATGGCTTAGCCAACAGACTGCTGTTGAACTTTGTATCCAAGAGAAAAACTTGAGGCAGTCATAACCCTGTAACTATTTATTGCTTTTCATGTTTTAGTTAAGTTTTAAGAATAACTTCTGTACCCAACAAAGTACAGAAATGTGTGCAAGATTTCCAAGTGTGGTCTTGGCACAGGTAAGTTGGAAGGATGTGTTAAATCAATACTGTGCGAAGAGCACTTATTTCCAGTCACCAAGTGCTGAACCAGGAAGAAATTTTCTTTTTTTCTTCTGTGTAACTTTTGTCTGATCTGAAACTAGTCCTTAGTTCATTATTTAAATGCATCTTCTTTCTTGTCCTGTAGGCAGGTTTTCTTCCATGAGGAGGTTAATTTCCTCATGAAAAATAATATACTCCTTTTATAAGGTTAGGCACTGTCAGAAACTGTCAATAACTGAAAATAAAACTTACGTGTGAACCTTTGTTTCCAATAGGATTTGTTGTAATACATGTTTTAAGGGTATAAGAGATCTTTTACAGATTGGTGGGAGCTTTCTCCACTGGTGTTTCATGCTGACTAGAAGGAGCTATAAATACCAGTTTGAAACAAATGCTGTGTCTGAGTAAATCAGAAGTTCAAGATGAAATGCTTATACCTGGTCTTTGAAAGTGCTATGAAATTGGAGAAGTACGAACCCATGCACGGCTCTGGGCTGGCTGAGTAATCATAGGGCTAATGTGACAATGACGTATGCGTGGGAGGGGACAGAAACTAGGCTGCACTGTGGTCTGTAGTTTTCCACTTAGCTCGTGTTATACTCTACAGTAGATGTTTATCAAAGGCATCCTGCAAGTAATGTGTTTTTTTTCTGGCCTGCAAGTGAATCAGCATTTCTCCAAATTAGGTTTTTAAAGATTGTTCTTTCATTTTTAAGTTTTAGAATATGTGAACATTAGTCTGTCTTAAGTGCACAAACCTATGTGATTTTGCTTAATTACTTTTCCATAGCTTATTTTAAATAGATAGTCCTGAAAAAGCAGCAGTGGAATCATAATTCAAAAGTTTTGCTGTATCAGTCATAGCCCTTTCTATACATATAATGATAGGATTAGAGTAGGCTGGCCAGGGCTCATTTTAGAAAGAACTGTTTATCTTCATCTTGCATAACCTTTAGCTAAAGAGTGTCCTTACTCTAAGGATGAACAGTTGTAATAAAGCATTTTTTTCAGTGATATTAAACTGCTGATAACTCTGCACACTGAGCTGCTCTTGGCATTCTAATTTAGAAAGTCAAAATTCCTTGTTTTTAAGAGGAAAGATTATTAGTTGGCATAAGCTGTTTTGACTCCATTGAGGAGTCAAGCTGAATTTGGGCAACTGAAATATTCTGTGACATCTCAATTCAGCGCTAAGCCCAGTCTGTCAGCAGACTGACAAACGGTGCTGGGCAGAGCTGACGACCTGTGACTGCCTGTTGCTGCTTCTGCAGTGCATTCCTTTCATTTGCTGGTTGATGCTTCTGGCAGATTGGCTGCCCAGTCCCAAACTGAAATGGTTTTTGTGGGGATTTTTTTGTCCAAATATGTTTAGTTGGAATGATAAACAAGAGGTGAGCTGTTCTGACTGCCAGCCAGTTATAAACAGCTTGTGTATTGTAAGCAATTTTTATATTGCTGGAATAAAAATAAATTTTAAAAAAAGACAGAATATGATAGAAGGTGAGGATAAATCTGTTAAATAGCTGATTTGTTAAAAACCAAAGTCTCATATTGATACTCATATTTCACTTAGCATTTGCAAAATTGAATTCTTCTATAAGCGTATTTATTTAATACTGGCTTCCAAATGCTTACCATTTAGAGACTTTTTAAAATTATTATTAATGTAAATAGACTAAAACCAATTCTTACTGTGTAAACTAGCAAGCAGGATACTTGTCAGGACTGGCAGGTTTTTAGATTAATCACCTAAATTGAAGAGTGGTGTAGCTGCTGTAATTTTACTGAATTGAGTTGGGATTTAGCACCTCAAAGCCATCTTGGAGTGAAAGCAAATGCCAGGAGTTGGTCTTCTCACTTCAAGATAATCATTTGATGCGGATCAAAATTATTGTCTTCTCACTCCTTCATATTAAACTGTGGTGAAGAGGGTGTTGTGGTAGGTGCCAAGCTGCAATCCTTCCACCTGGCAAAACTGCTTCCTCATGTGTCCTGCATAGGCCACTGTTGGGTGGAACTGTGGTAGCAACATAGTTGGACATGCATGTTTTCTAGATGGTGTTAACAGCAGTGGTAGCAGCTTTGTCTGAGAAGGGTAGGGATACAGAGTGAACGTAACAGGCTAAGTCCTCATAGAGGCAAGAGGAACAAATGAAAAATAAGCATGGAAATCCTTCTGCCCCTGTGCATACTTAGGCTTTTCAGGAAGTAGAAAAATCAAGTTGAATGGAAAATGTTTAATGTCACGGTGGAAACTTGGCATTTTATACTTCCAGTTTCTACTGGTATTAGCTCTAAGGCAAGAAGCAAAGATGCATTAAAGTATTTTTGAAACTAGATTCTCTCTTGCATTCTCACATTCCCTGCAAAAAAAACCTCACACACATCCGTTTTGTAGTTCCAGTAATTAACTTAATGTTTTACTGATTTGGCAATACAGGATAGCTGTGTAGGATAAATGTTGTATTGCACAAGGTCTCAGTCCTGTAGGAAGTTCTAAAATGGGAAAAACGCTCAAAGAGAGATTAAAATATACCGGTTTCATTTGCCAGTGGGAGCTTAATTTATATGCAGATGAATATGCAAAATTGTCTTCACAGCTCCTGTATACTGTATGAGCATGGTTGGTTCACTCAGCTCCGTCTGTGACTTGATGTGCATTTGCTAATTGCATGATGTGACATGAACGTGTCTTGAGGGGGAGATCGGTGGTGTTGAGGGCCCAGTGTCCTTGTTACAGGCATTTGAAAGTTTTTACTTTAAATTAGCTTTCTTTTGACCTGATGTAGGCAATACCCAGTAACAACTGGCATGAGGTAGGTGCTCTCTGGAGGTGCATCTGAAGTTTGGTCACATTGGGAAGCGATCAGGTCAGCGTCCTCAGGCTCGGTGATGCAAACCCCAGTGTTGTAACTGAGGACATCTGGGAGTTTTATTTGGACAGTGTTTTATACTGATCCAAATGGAAACGCTTCTGTGGGTGTGTGCACACCCCAGCCCTATGACCTCTGGGCTTTCATTGCAGTTACAGTTTTGTAAGGCTTTCCTGTTAGTAGATTGATGCACTTTGGGTAGATTAGGATTAACGGGGAGGGGAGGGGGATGTGTGTGTCTGTGTTTGCCTGCTTCTCTCTGCCTTTTGCAACCAAGAGAGCAGGAAATTCGTGTGAGCGATTTGTGCTGGGGAGTGTTTGTTCCAGGGTGTTCCTTGCACGCCAAGTGCAGGTTTTTCCTTTCTCTTGAGGAAAGCATTATGTTTCCAATATTGTGGTGATATGTTTAAACTATTGTATCCTGTCCCTTTTAATTAGACTTTATAGAGGTTTCAGGCCGAATTAATGACCATAACCATATGGCTTCTGCTTCTGAGCTGACCAGTTTTGAGTACACTCAGCATAAGCAGCATACAGAGCATCGTTGGCTCTTTCTGTTAATGAATCTTGTTTATCAAACTGTCCTGTTTCTTAAGTTCTGCTTTCACGTTTCACTTCAGTGTTGGACCCATCATTTTGTTGTGCCTCATGGGCCTCCTTTCGAGCTTCAAGGAAGAAAAAGCATTTTGCAGTTCTTCAGAAGTTTGATGCAAGAAAAGCTTCAGTGACATTTTTTTCCCTTGCTCATTGTGTTGTCTGATACTCTTCAACCTTGTCTGACTGACAGCTTGTAGTTGTCTGGCTACATGTGTGCATAATGTGTTTTGAGTTTAAATGGAATAGCACCTCACACTTACGCGATCCATGGCACCCAGAGGTGATTTATGGGCACTAATCTGCTATGGTGATGCAAATAATGGAGATTCGGTTCAGATTTTGAACACTGGAAAAATGACTTGCTGCTGGTTCTAAACTGCTGTTGGAAACTGCTGTCTTATCTGGAGTCCAGATTAACTTTTTTTCTGTTCTATACGCATGGCTCAGCCTGTGCTGAATTGATACTCCATCTTCCTGCTTTGAAGCGTGATTTCTTTTTCATTGCTCTGAGTGATGTTCATTCCTTTCCCTTTTCAAAAAGAACAGTCCATTATGAATATTTCTGTGCTGCATAACATGCTTGTTACCTTTTTCCTGTTCAAAGTGAGACATGCAGGACAGGGTAGTACTCTTAATGATTATGAATGCAGAGTGGTAAATCATATCTTTTGTTTATTGGGGTTTTTTTGGAACTTGTTATTTTGACAAGCATCTGGCATACAGTGTTATTGAATGCACTTCAGATATAAATAATTCATTTATCAGGATATCTGTTAAAAATATTCTTGGGTTTTCTTTTGCCATTGTCTTCTACCTTGGAAAGCATTCTTGCCTGCAAATAGATGCTCTTTCTCGTTCTGCTCGTATTTTCTGTGTGACTCCTGTCCCTGGCTCTTATTTTCTGCTCTTCTTACATCTATGAATGGCAGGCAGTGCTGCACATGTGCAGAGTGCCAGCTCTTGAAAATTTCGGCTTTGAGGCTTTCAGGGATGGGAGGTTAAGCATGACCCATCGTTGATGCCATTTGGAGGTGATCTTATAAAAGCGACAGCTCTGTGCATTTTGTAAAATCCCTGGCATTAGTTCTGGTTTTGTATCTCCACTCATTCCCCCAGAACCACATGCAGAGTCCCACAGTACCATATGCCTTATATCCTCCCTGGAATATTTGCAGTCTTTCAGACATGTATCTCTGTGTAAGCTGCTGTCAATTCTAGAGGTACGAAAAAAGGAAACTCCTCTGCTGTTCAGCAGAAGCTCTTAGAGCTGATTAATATTGCAGAACTTATTTGCCTTAAGAACACAGAATTCAAAGGAGCCGTGTACTTCCACTTGCAGCTATTCTAACTTAATCTTGAGAGAAGGAATTATTAAAGAAAAGTCTGCATTATTTGAATAATTGCAAGGTTTTCTTGTCTTTAAGAGAAAGTTTCGTAACTTACTGCTGCTTAAATATCAGTGATGCTTGTTCAGGGAAGCTTGTTAATCACAAGCATTTGAGTTGCCTTAAAAAAAAACCACCCCAAAACCAAACAAACCAACCTCTTTTGTGATTGAGCCCTTCTGAAAAGTCTTTCTTCACTAGCATTCATTTGATCTTTGATACTTTTCCTGGCTTCAGTTCTGTCACACAGTAATCCAAAGCAAGTCCACGCAGTGCTTACTGGTTGATCGGTATTGGCGCAGTTTCTTTGAACTTGTTCTGGAAATTCATCCTAATTCTATGTTGCAAGGGAAAATGGGAAGATTGCAGTAAGAGGTGGCTGGAAAGGAGGGATGTATTTGCCATGTCAAAGTCCATGTGAGTTGTAAGAGAGGCTCCAAAGTCTCTGCATAATGTGTTAGAATTGATTAGAACATATTTCTTTGGAAAGTGGTGTTGGATTTTTGCAGGTGTGTTTTGGTTGATCAGCTGTGTGCAGGCAGTGGGAGACTGACCAGATAGCAAATGGTAGGGTATCCAAGGAAATGCTGCTGGGAAGGTACGGAATCACAGGCCAATCACGTGTTCAGATCTTTTCTGATCTAGAAGTGGAAGATACTACAAGGAATGGTGGCTGAAACTAGTCTTCCATAGGTATTTGAGGTTTTTAAGTATTACTATTTTCAGCTACACTTCAGGCTCTGTTACAAGAGAGCTGTAAAATGCAGATGTCCTCGTTTCTCAGAACAGGCATTTATTGGTGGCATTACTTGTTTTCATATGTAAAAAGTAGCCTTTTTTCTCTATTACACTAGTAATGCTTAAGTTGTAAAGTGCCATGTCACAAAACGCTTTGGGATGCCCTAGCTTTTGATTTAGTAAGGGATTAAGGGAAATCGGGGAAGAAAAGCCCATTTTTGCCCGTTAAATAAAAAGCATGCCATCTTTGGAAGCCTGTGAGCCCTGGGTATTTAGAAGGAATTTGCTTTTATCTGTTTGCCCTGTTGAACTCTTTCCTGCGCATCAGCTGTTGCTCTCTGCTGAGGGAAACACACTAATGCTGTGTGGCCCTTTTGGTTGCACAGCCACAGCTGTTTGTGTAGTTTGTTGTCACTCCCTCCCGAACACTGAACGTGCTCCCTGTGGACTGGGCCTCCTTGCCCGCAGCGTGTGTGCAGCAGAGATGCTTGGAAAAGCCAAGGGGACTGCAGGTGCTTCCGTGGTGTGGTCAGCAAGGGCCCAGCCCAGCTGCTGCCTGTCCAAGAGCAGCCCAAGCCCAGCAAGACCCTGCTCCCCTGGTGCCTGCCAGGGGCTGTGTTTGGCTCCTCGTGGAGCACAAGGCCCGAAAGAAAAGGAACACACAGGTGGGGCACAGGCAGGGGCTTTCAACCCAAACTGGTCTATGATTCTGTGATATCCTGTACCGTGCACGTTGCTTGAAAGAGTGTGTTACTTCCTTGAATTATCCTGTATACCAGGATAGGGCACTCAGAAACTTGTACCCTCTCTTCCCAGTCTTAAATATGCACTGAGATGAAGTGTGGAGCAATTCAAGAAACGAAAACACTCAGTGGTTCTTTTCCATTGCAGATACCTGTGAAACTTGTATCTTTCTTAATTTAAAAAAACCCCCTTTGTTTGTAAATTGTCCTTCCTTTGTTCATTGCAGGCCCTGAGTCAGATTCCAGGTAAATATTTGCTTTTCTGAAAGGTATAGGAGAAAAGAGAGTTAACATCTGAACCATTTTTTAACCTTTTTCAAATAGGGATCCATATGACACTTTCTTCCTATTTGTGGGCCCAGATGTCCTCTTGTAACTGTAGTATCCTGAACATGAAACTGGTTTCTCAGTTTAACTTTTTGATCTGAACAGATATTGCCTAAAAGAGCTTCCTTGCAAAAACTGATGAAACTTAAGATAATAACTACTGTATACAGGTTGATGAATGGTACATGAGCACTGCTTTAGGAACATAATTTAACAATCCAAGTTTCTCAGGACCACATCAAAGCATACTCTAGGAGGGAAAGAGGCTTTTCTCTTGTGTGGAGACTGAAATGGTTTAGTGCTTTTGGGCTCTGAAAACTCATAGCTGAGGCTTTCATTCTGCTAATATTCCTTGAAATTTTGTTTGGTAGGGCTTTCTCTTGTGAAGAATGGAAGGATGCAGCACAGTAGAGTTTTACTCTGCAATAATACAGAAACCCTTGACTTAGAGAATTGGCTTTATAGCTTTTGACATGCCAGAACCTTGCTGCACTTCATGGAGTGGTGCTCAGTCCTGGGTGGTACTAAGATTTGCCATGTGTAGCCCCTCTGTGGGCTGTACTTGAGCTGTATTTGGGTTAAATAATTGATATGTTGAATTTTGACAGAAAATGTTTATTTGAAATTATTTTTTCACAATTAAAATGCTTTGTAAGTGGTGTGAGGAAGCAGGTACTTACAGAGTTCACTTGATACATGGCACAGTGGGAAATTGTAAAAATTGTAATGCTGTATTAGTCTAGAATAATACTATACAAGTAGATTGGTAAACTCAAATGCTAGAAATAGAATTCTGTATTTGCTTCCTCTAAGGAGTATGTTTTGTTTCCCAGAAATTCAAGGACAGTAAATTTTGATGCATTTTGATTTGCCTTGACACACTTTTCAGCAAGAGGAAAAAAGACTTCTTAATTTATTAATATGGATTAAGACATTTCATTTGAGTGTTTTTATTCCTCCTAGCATCAAAGTCTATATCAGTTCTGCATTTTGATTCTAAACCAGTCAAATTTCTACTGACATGATGTTTGCTAACATGTTTTTTTCCCCCAGAGCTGTCAGTTTTTGTCTAAAGGAAGGTTGCAGACCTTTTACCTTTGAATAAATTTAAGAGATGGAACAATTGAAAAATTCTTTAAATACATACATATCATGTCTTTTGCCATTTGAGTGGGTCTATATGTCTTTAAAACCATCAGATGCTTCAAAGTCTGTCTGATTTTCCAATACATGTGATATTAAGAACTTGTGTTGCTGGGAAAACAGCGGGGAAAATGAGGCTCCTTTTCCTTGTTTGGCTACAGCATTGCTACAGTAATTTTTGAAGTGTATGGTTACTACTGGTAATTTACTTAAGAAATAACTTTTATTTTTATCTTCTAGTCTCCCACAAAAGCAGTGTATAATGCTAGACACTGGAACCAGCCAGAATCAGAGGCTCTGCCAGCACCACCAGCTTTGAAAACTCCCAGTGTTCCAGTAAGTAGACTGTTGGGTTTTTTTCTCAGGTTTACTAAATCTTCTTTCAAGATTCAGTGGTGGAGTTTTTTTGGGGTTTTTTGGTTTAGTTTTTTTTTTTTTAACCCAAGTTCTTGCTATCTGGTAATGTCACAGTAATTCAGAATGAAGTCCACTTTGTGATGTGAGCCATTGGAATTTGATAGAAAAAAATTGTCAGTGGAAATACTATAGAATAGGATCTTTCATATCACTTCAATATAGAGTTACAAAAAAATACTTCAAGTTATGTTCCCTAATCTGCTGAAGTTAAGCTTTCTAACAGTGGACTCCATTTCATTTTCTGAGAGAAGTCCCAGGATTAATTTACTAATGACCACAGAAGTCGGCAAATTGCTGATGAAAAAGGAAGAACTTGAAAAGAGCTATTTCATTTATTTTTCCTTTCTAATGGAGTAATGCTGATTGCCGACTTGAGTCTTTAGATACTATGAAAGAACCACCATTTTCTGTGTACAGTCAGAAATGCTAATACCAACATATTGGATATAAACATGTCTACAAAAAGTAGACCAGGGCTGAAAACAGTTCTTGAAAGTTGTTTGTTCAAAAGTCAGTGGTTGAGACTCAAAGTAATTGTTTTTTAACTCTTGAGACTCAGAGAATCCACAGTCTTTGGCTTTAATTTGTAGAAGTTGTTACTGATTATGCTAAGAGAGCATTGTACATTGTCAATAAACGTGATTTCATTTGGTGCCTAGCTGATAGTACTTGCCTGAGAACAGAAAATGAGAAAGTAGATATTTTTGCAGTGATAACTCTTCAGCTTTTGTTGTTGTCACCAGTTGGTGGCTGGTTTTTTTTTTTTGTTTCTTTCTTTTGGTGTTTGTTTGTTCGTTGGGTTGTTGTTTTTTTTTTTTAATTCTGCCTCTGTTTGTGGTGTTTTGGTACTTCTTCCTCTTTGATTTGTGGTTGTTTTTGGTTGCCTCCTCACAGTATTCTGAACAGCCTTCTTTGGGTGTTAACTGCACTGCCTGGAAAATGCAGATAACTGATTTGGAAATAACCATTTCCACTAGAGTTTGAGGAGAGAGCAGAAATTTCAGCCCTGGGATTTTCCTAAACCCCTTTCTCAATTTAAATTATGTATCTTTGAACTGAAGCTTTTCTTGCTTACTGAATCTATTGGTACTGATTTTTGTGAAGTACTCTGATAGCTGACTTAAGGGCAGATTTTATGTGAGTCTTATCAAACAGACTTTGAATATGGCATTTCCAAGCTAGGGAAATGTCTGGATCATTGATTCAGACAGTCACTTTTGTCTTCTGTCAGACTTCCACTTTGTGTCTGGAACCATCAGAATATTAATTCAGGGATGTGGTAGAGGTTTGGCTGAACAAACCAGTGAGGGGAATTTGTATCTGCTGCTCTTGCTATGATGTACATCTGGAGTTACTTCAGATGCAGGTTTTAACTGTGATTTACATGTGTGTGAGACTTAAAAGTTACAACGTAAATGAGCCTTGATCCAAATGTTCACTGGTAGTTCCTGCACATATAATCCTGCCTCTTTAATTTCTGTAGAAATGTGTCACCTGAAGGTTGGGAGAAATCTGTCTCAGGTTTACGGTGAGAAACTCACAGCATGCAAAGTGCTTATGCCAAGTACTCTCTTAGAGCCTCTCCTTTGGAGTTTGTTTTGAAGGGGCAGCCATTAACCAAGACTTGGATGAGATCCTTCAGTGGCTCTCGTGTTCACAGACTGATAAGATCAATCCTCCAGTACGTGCTCTAAACCGGTTTTTCAGGGTGGTTAATTACCATTTTGCCACTGGTGCTTAAGTGAGTGAATACTGAAATGCCACACAGTGCTAGAGGCAGAATGTAAAGAATAATTCAGTTAATATAGCAGCTTCTTTTGGCTTTAATTTAAATCTTGACTATCAGTGCAAAAGAAGGCTTTCTCTCCAGCTATCCCCGGCAGTAACAGTTCATGCATCTTCTATGCCTGCATATTAATTCTATTTTTTCAGTCACGCTTTTAAAATATTCTCATTTTTCTGTGTAAGGAAGCTAAGTACATGATGTTACTGGGAGATTGAGAGTGAGTAAATGCCCACTGGCATTGGCACTTGTATATTTAGAGTTTGGCATTTGGAGGTCTTTTTCTGTATGCCTTGTTCGCTGTAGTTGTCTTCATATCAGATTTTGTGCCAAAGAAGTAATCTGAAGATAAACTGCACTTTAGCTTCTAGTAGCCTCAAACTAATACAGCAAAGTAGGCTGAGGAGAGACCTGTAATACTTGCCTGAGTTGTCTGGAAACCTGTCAGTAGTTATTCTAGACCTAACATCAGGTTCTCTACTCCCTGTAGAACAGGTTTTGCTGTATTCTGTGCTATGATGTTCCTAAAATATTTAACAGCACAAATGGGGATAAGAGAATACTGAGAGTGTGCTCTACCTGTTTGAGGCCTGCTCCGTGCCTGCCATTGCTCTGCGTGGCATTTGTTGTGCTGCTACAAAATGTATATTGGTAGTCTCCTACGTCCAGGCCAGGTAGAGTTTGAAGTGTGAGGCTGGAGGGGTTGGACACGAGTGCAGTGTCCCTGGAGGCAGGGCCTGAACAGCTGGCACAGAGCTCTGCAGGCCAGGCTGGGCTCAGGCAGGGATGGCTCAGGGCTGGGCTCGAATCCAGACCCGAGTGCTTCCCGAGGGCTCCATAGAGCAACCCGCGTGGTCCTTCCTGGAAACTCCGGCGCACAGGGGTAGGAGACTGCAAAGAGCAGCAAGTAACAGTTTATAAACACTGAATATGGTGGGTTTACTTAACCCTAAAGCTTAAGAAACCAATATAAGA
The DNA here is from genome assembly GCA_013398115.1 of Falcunculus frontatus. Taxonomy (NCBI): domain Eukaryota; kingdom Metazoa; phylum Chordata; class Aves; order Passeriformes; genus Falcunculus; species Falcunculus frontatus. Next base: position 96,843 of record VZRV01006390.1, on the reverse strand, counting down.
GACATTTTAGTCTTCTGCTGGTTTTAGTTTCAGAATTCTGCTGGTGCTTTCCTGGTATTTAGAAATGGGGTTTTTTTGTATTTAAGAGTAGACACATTGTCACATAGCTTAGGTACATCTTGGTAGTGCAAGGAAAGGACTAAATAGTCCCAAAATGTGAGTTTGACGATTGCACACCTGTACTGTTTCCTGATGTATTTAGTGTATGTTTTCATGCTCAAAACATCTGCCCATTTTAGCACTTTCTTATTAATAGGTAAGGCTATCTTCAAAGGAGGCAATTCATAAAGATGATGGAGTTTTTAAGGCTCCTGCACCACCTCCCAAAGTGATAAAAACTGTGACAATACCTACTCAGCCCTATCAAGAGATAGTAACTGCATTGAAATGTAGGAAAGAAGACAAAGAAGTAAGTATTCTTAACAAATTTTTAAGATAAAGAATTACTAGTAATCCTAACTACTGAAGGAACAGTGTCAAAATGAAATTTGGCTTTTCTATTAAAAATAATATTTTTATCTAAATAGTTGAATGGCCTTTATTAACATCTTAATGTTTCCTTGCACTTAAAACTGAATAGATTTTTAAACTGTACTGTTAAGATTATAATCAATCCCAAGAGCAACTTACTTAGGTCAAAATATTTGTCTTTTCCAGTTATACACTGTTGTTCAGCATGTAAAGCACTTCAATGATGTAGTGGAATTTGGTGAAAATCAAGAGTTCACAGATGATATTGAGTACTTGCTAAGTGGATTGAAGAGCAATCAGCCCCTAAACACACGTTGCCTTAGGTAAGACACTTAATATAAAACACTGAAGCTATATTTAAAAGAGACACTGAATTAAATATGCATCAGGGAAGTGACCATGCTTTAAAATGTCATTGACATTTACCTGGCACTTCTGCCATGAAGAAGAAAATTTGACAATAATAATTAAGATTGTATCATGTGAATAACCAAGAACAGCATGGCTATGGAGATGAAATAGTAAATTGTGCGATAAGAGACGTTTTCGACACACTTGTTATCCTTGATGTAAATTTAAAAAACGGCTTGTGATAACTTCTCTTTGTTTAGTGCATCTTATGTGTGATATCTGTTCTGTTTTGTATGCAAATTCAGTTCTAAAGTAAAGTCCCTAAGACTGCAGAGTTTGATGAAAATCTAGAACTAAAGCAATAGTGAGATAGTGTTTAACTCCAGCTGCCTGTTCTTATCTTCTGTTGAGAAATAACATAACCAACACCCACTAGAAGGACTGGGGCCTCCATATTAATTGGAGGCTTCCTTAACTTGTCTTGGGCTACTCATTGCGGTCTTAATATTCAAGTTGCACATTAATGTGAAGTTAGCAGCAAAAATTTTAGCCTTGCTCTGAAAAAGTTTGTGACTTGATACCAGTGACAATTGCCTGGACATGAAAGCAATTATAATATTATATATTATAACCATGCAATAATATTTTTTATATACCTAAATTTTCCTCTCTGTTCAGTAAAACTAAAGTAGTAGAGAAGGAAAAACTTGAATCCATAGTGAGAGGTGATGGCAGTGCTTTAGTTGTGGTTTGACTGGCTGAGAAAAAGCTTTCTATGCCTCTAAGAGAGCTACTTCAAAAATCTATTTGTTCCTCAGAAACTAGCAATGAATATTGTTGCTGGAGTAGGAATACAAGAACTCTATAATCCAGTTTGTATGTACACTGTGATAAGAATAAATTACTACTATAATGACAGTTTAGGAGTATTTTTCATACGAGTGCTCCTTATTTGCTTATGTGGCAAACTTACTAAGATTTTAAACTAATTCTTTCCAAATTTATATAATGGAATGTAACTTACAGAAATACAACGAAAATCTTTTCTTTCAGTTAACAAATTAAAAGAAAAGTGTTTTTCCAAAGGAAATCAATGTGTAAGGATAGGAGTAGACATGAAAGACTCAGACAGATAGGTAAGCTCTAACTGGTGCTGTTGGGATTGGAGACAGAAAGACCACTTGTTCTTCTAAACACCTCACTGTGCGAATCTCTTACAGGCAGATTCCTCAGTAGTCATGGAAGACTTGATTGCAGAATCCCTCCCACATTAGTGCACATTTAAAAGCAATATATTTTTAGCAGTTATGTTGCACTGTGCTAGAAATGGCAGACAGCTTACTGAGAAAGCTAGAGGAAGGCTGCCATTTTTAAAATAAACTCTTATGCTGGTCACTCATTAGACTGATCTATTTGTCATATTTTTTCTGAAATCTATAGAGTTTCCATTGATCATAAATGTAGCAATAAATATAAAAAAAAAAAATTTATGTGTATGTAATGTTAAGCATGAGTGTGACTATTCAGTTAATTGGATAACCATTAGATAGCAATGGAAGCTCACATTTACAATTTCTGATAATACCTTGGTCCATAATGAGCTCTCCCATGTCTAAATCAGAGCTTCATGCTTCGTCCATGGCACTTTACTTTCAGTTTTACTATTGGAAATTTTCAGCTTTTTTTTTAAGAAGCAAATTCAGGCTGCCCTTTAAAATCCTGGTTTTAGCCAAGCTTAAAATAAAGCAGACATAGTTTGGTGCTGGTAAACAACTTGAATAAAACATTGCTCACCAATCACTGTTCACCAGTTGTAAACCTGCCTTACACAAATTTTAGAAGAAACATTCCAACAGTTTGCCAGGGTGTGAGGCATGTGGTCAGTCTTGTGTTGAAGATTTGTTTATCTGCTCTTCTTGATAAATGTGGTCATTTCAGCTGTTCTAACACAGAGTTAATTTTCTCCAGTGTAATCAGCTTGGCGACCAAGTGCGCCATGCCCAGCTTCCGAATGCATCTGAGAGCGCACGGGATGGTAGCCATGGTTTTCAAAACACTGGATGATTCCCAGCACCATCAGGTATGGATACATTGTGGGGTTCATTGGAGTTTGGTGATACCTGTCTGCTGGGTGGGGATTTTATTCAAGATCAAGCATCCAGTATAGTGTGTACTGGTGGATGTGTGTGTGTGTATGTGTGTATATATATATATGGTATAGTGTATATAATAGTGCCTCTGGGATCATTGGCTCCATTTTGGAAAGCATTCATTAGTGGCGTGAAAAATTAAAGCACCTGTGTTCCACTGATGAATTCCTTATTCTACTTTTTATGTGCTTCTGGGTTTGGAAATTTATTTTTTTTTAATTAGGGGTTTTGTAAAAATGCACTGTGCTTTGGATTGCTATTTTATGTATTCTTTTAAGCTTTTTTAAGAGTTTTATAGTTGTATTTTAAATTCTTTCAAATATGTTTGAAAGGAATCCTTCCTCCTTATATTCAGAGGTGGCTCCAAGTGCTCGTCTCCAGACTTGTTCATATGGGAATTGCCACCTCTTCTGTAGCTGTTGTAGGGATTTTTTCATGTCTGGTGCTTGTGTCCTTGAGCACTGCTGTAATTGCAGTTTTAGAATGCCTTGAGCGTATATAATGTTCTGTTGGATTATAGGAAAGGTAAATTTCAACTATTGGTGGTAACATGACCTGACCGATGTTACCTTTGTGGGGTATTCCTTGAGATATTTTTACAAAAGCTGAAAAGATGAGATTTTACTTGAAATGGGTAGTAGATATGTATATCAGTCAGGTTTATAATTTTCTGTAATAGTTCTAGAAGAATGACATACAATGCAGAGTGCAACTTTGCACCCACAGAAATAGACATTTCAGAGATGGTATTTGACATCCTACTGTGGGTGGGGGGAAAAAAGCTGTAGTTTTAAGTAACTGATTTAGAATAATAGCTTATTTTCCATCTCCCTCAAAAATTAGCAATGGCTAACTGTAAAACATAGGCACCAAGTTCAATGAGTTCATTATTTTGTGAGCTGTCAAAATAGTGCCAAGTGATACTAGAAATAAATGAAGTGCAGTCACTCTATTTAGGACAGTTGCCACCACTGAGTTGCAGGAGATCGGCAGAGGACAGCTACAGTTTGTTGGAAAATGTACAAGCTTGCTGGGTGTATTTTTGGCTGTGTTTTAACAGTTACCATTATTCCTTCGTTTTCGGAAGAACTAGCACATACAGTTCAAAAGGAAATTGCATGCTATTATTAGTCTTCAGTAACAAAAAGCATTGATTATGTTCACTATTTTCAGTATATTTGATGAAATGCTCCCTTTTGTCAAAGAAAAAAAATTGGTAGTTAATGTTTGAATATAGTTACAGTACATTCTTGGTACAGGTTTTACAGTATTGTGAAATTACTGATGTATCAAACTGCTCTTGATGAATGCTAATGGATGTGCCCTAACTACTGACAGTATGTGCTTCAACACAATCATCTCTGGATAAGCATGCTGTCTTTCTGTACTACCCTTCCATTCACTAATTATTTCACTGAAGTTTTAATTTTTTCCAAATGAATAGAATTTTTTCCACTAAATCTCAGTTCAGAGTAACTCAAGAATAATAAATCACACTCAACTTTGCATGCGTGGCTCAAATCCCTGTAAGATAGATAAGGACTGAGCTAAAAATGCACAATTATTTGGTTAATATTTTCTTAAAGCATTTTGAAGATGGGAAAACTGCCACAATGACATTGGTAATGGAAACAAATATGAACTTATACTGCATTCATTGTTCTGATGCAATGGAATTGACTGTGTAGGAGACTCTTAACATTTCCATAAGGAGTATAAAGTAGCAGTTGCATACTGGCAGTTGGCATTTCTTTAACCAGCAGGGAAAGCAAAATAACCAGCTATCTTACTGAGCTGTGCCCAAAAATAACCACGTGAAAATTACTTGTTCCACCAAATTGTTCTTGTAGACTTGTGTTTAAGCATAAGTTTTTAATTGACTTTGTCTCTTCGGTGGTGTTCCGTAAAGATTTTAAAGTATTACTAATTTTTAAAATAAAAACTGTATTTCCATTATAGCTGACAGTAGTTAAGCACAGAAATGTGGTTTTGTAATGTCTTCAGCATGTGAATAACTTAAAAAAAGATAAAAGTGCATTATATGTAGTGCTGAACCCTAGAAAATAACCATCTGTTCCCACAAGCTGGAGTATAAATAGAACAAGCAAGAGAAGACAAGGATGAGAGTGGGTGTAAATGATCTGCCATTTCTGGAGTGTATGTTCAAACTAGGATGTTTTCCTGAATTCTGTAGAAGTATGGAGTGCAAATCCATAGTTAGATATGCCATGAAATTTATGTCTAGAGCAAATTCTATTTATTTTACTTTTTTTCTCTTCTCCACATTTATTTGGAAGCAGAATGTGTTTTATATATCTTGAGGAGCAGAACGGGATGGGGGAAGCTCATGCAAAAAAACCACTTTTCTACTGCATTCTGTAAGGGTGGCATTTGGAAGGATTGTCTTGGTCCTTTGGTTGGTTTTTTTGTTCTCTTAGGATACTGATCAAAAATGAGTTGTACCAACAATTTTCCCTTCATTCTGAGCTCAGAATTGTGTGTATGGTAGGGCATGGGATAGCTTTCAGGCAGTGTGGTTAATTAAACACTTAGAGAAGATCAGAGCAAAAGGTAGAATTGTTTTATTCAAGATGAAACCGGATGAGGCCTATAGGGACTACGAGAAACCAGTTTTAGAAAACCTGTATCTCTGGTGTGAATCTAAAGCAGGTTTGTTCTGTGCTGTGAGCACCATTCACATTTGAGGTCCTTACTTTTATATCATCAGTGTTTTCCTGTTGCACATCAGCGTTTGGAGGCTTATTAGCCTGAATATCTCCTCTGTACATGCTGTGGGCAGGAACCTGGCTCTTTTTGCATAGAGCCAGTCCACCCTTTTTGCTTTTCCAGCAGTCCTCCTGCAGCCTGAAACCTCCTGCGTCCTGTCTTGGTCCTTTTCTGATCACATTTAAGTATCCTGAAGGCTTCATGGCAGGTCTGAAGGGAAGTGGTGGCAGAGCTGATGCAGAGGGAAAAAGAACCATTACTCCCTTCATAGTGGAAAGCTGGTTGGGTTGAAAAGAAGGGAATCTGGAACAGTCAAGGGCTTGGTACGGAGGTTTACAGAATGAGTGTGATTGCCCTTATCAGACTTTGGAGTATCTGGAAAGCATTTCTGAGTAATGATCTAAGAACAGTCTCTGACTTTCTTAAATGCCTGAATAATGGCAGCCCAGATTATAAATCCAGCCTTTCCCTCTGTTAACTGCTGCATACTTTCTAGTTGATAGGAACTCTTTTGGGGCCTTGAGCATTTATTTTTAAACCAGAAAACTCACCTAGATAATGCTGGTCATTGAAAAATAGTTCTTCATAGATGTTGAAGTCCCACATTGGCTGAACAATGATTAGCTAACCTTTGGTTTCTCTGCAATGTGTGTACTTCTGTGTCCTGTTCTAATCACTGCCATTCTGGAAGAACCCAATTCTTCAAGGAACCTGACGTGTATAGTTTAAGCCAGCTGCAAGTAAATGAAGAGTAAACAATTTCTGTAATTAAAATGATAAAATTACAAGGCTTATTGGAGAAAGTTAATGAAAATTAAGGGTAAACAATATATACCCTCTGCGGGCAAGTTGTATAGATGCTTTCTGCATTACATCTGGCAAGGCTGGAGTAGTGATAAAATGCTGGGGTAGTGATGTTTAAGAGTTCGTTGTGGGTTTTTTTAACGACTCTGTCTTCATGTATTCATGAAAGATGTAGGTTTGGAAACTCTTGCTTCCTTCCTTCAGTAGTTCATATGCATCTTTGGTAGTTGGTCAGATTAAAGTCTTTATTCACCTGAGCATTTCCTTGACTCAGACAGGAAGGAGTTTTGACATAGCTTTTGATAGACTGTCAGCTGCCTAATCCTGTTTTGGAAATGCTGATACTGCTTAGTATGACCAGGTATGATTATTACTTACTTCTAAAATAAACAGAGCAGATAATGATTGCTTTGGTGGTTGGTTGAACTCTAAACAAGATGTTAATCTGCTATGACACAGAATTCTGCTCTTTCCTGTTGAGCTGTCCAACATTTATGTTCCAGAATTAGTTTGTTTCCGTGCTTAATTTACCTTATACAGAAACAATTGTGATGGATGCATGCAGCATGTTGACTCTTGAGGGTTGAACTCAGTGGGACACACACATACCCCACACACCCCCACCTCTCAACTCCTCCAGTTGTTGCCAGAGGTTTCTGACAGTTTTGTGCCCAGCACACCTCTGTTCCCAGTGAACGTTTCTCCTCTTTCTGTTACTTGGAGCTCCATGCTCAGTGCAGGGGCTGTACTTAGACACCAGGGATGGGTAGCTTTGCTTCACTGTTGTCTGTCCCTTCCTGACAGTCAAATTCTGCCTTGGCTTTTCTGGATCCTCATGAAGGTAGAATTTAATTCCTCCTTCAAGAAGAATTATGCGTTCTTTAGCCAGGCAGATGTCGCTCTACAGCAATTCTGTGTAAGATATGGGTGATCAGGTTAAAAATATTCACATGTTAAGGACTGATGGGGATGAGGCATAGGGGGAAGGTGATTTATACTCTGGCTACTTCCAAAAAGCAGAATTCCCCTGGAAATAAAATGTGTTTATTCTGGAAACGTTTGGATAAACTATTAACTGACAGACCCATTTGGCAGAATCGGAATTTATGTCCCCAGGCACTCCCTCCCTGCAGACATTGTCCCCATGATCTCTGGATTTTCTGGTGCTGTCACCAGTTCATCCCCTCGAACCAGAATGTTCACCTACCTTGCCGTCTACCCTGGGCTTTTTCACTTTGTTCCCCTGCCATCTGTCTCTTCTATAATACTGTGTCACTGGAGTTACTGTTTCTTACTCTGTCTGCAGCACCGAGTCCCTAAAAAGCAGAAATCCCTGCTTTTCTACTAGGGCTTTGTAAATACATTGAGTGCTTTATGTCTCGGTTTTATTTGTTAGGAGAACGCATTAGTAACTTGCTGGAAGGAAACTCCATTCCACAGTGAGTGCTCATGCAAGTGCTAAGGCTGGGACCTGTCAGGCATTTTCTTTTATAATCCTTCAGCTTGTTTATTAAAAGTGGTAAAAGGTCTGCTTAAAATGATTAGTAAAAGCTAACTGGTTTTTTTTCTTTCTCTCCCAACCCAAGAATTTGTCCCTTTGTACAGCAGCTCTAATGTACATCCTGAGCAGAGATCGCTTGAACATGGATTTAGACAGAGCTAGTCTAGATCTGATGATACGGCTTCTGGAATTGGAACAAGATGCTTCCTCTGCCAAGCTGCTGAATGAAAAAGACATGAATAAAATTAAGGAAAAAATTCGGAGACTATGTGAAACTGTTCACAACAAACATCTTGATCTTGAAAACATCACGGTGGGTAACGTGCTTTTATTGGAAAGCCTTGGCAGTTGTGGAATGCTTAATAAAATGGAACTCGCAAGCATCATCCTTCATTTCATATCCCCAGCAAAGGATTCCTGGTGTTTTATCTACCATCACTGTATACCTGACTGCACTGCAAGTGGTTTCTTCTTTAAATTTGAGATTTCCTTTTTTGAACGCTTTTGTAGGATAAAGTTAGGATGTTCTTGAGGTGTCTGAGTCTCCATTTGCCCCTGCTGAGGGTAGCTGGTTACAGGGAGCAGTTGCACTAAATAACTGTTACACTAAAGTTACACTAATTAACTGTATGTTTGAAGACCACACTTAGGTTATTTGACTCCAGTCCCTCGCCTAAATTTTTTAAGTTCTTTCACAAAGAAGTAGGGGTTTGTGCATGAGAATAAGAGTATTGTGTGCTAAATTCAAAATATGGTGCAAGTTTTCCCATTTAAAAAAAAATAAGTTATCCTGCAGAAACTGAATTTTCCCTGCCCAAAGTGTGGTGGCAGTTCTGTTGCATACCATTGATGTGGGTGAATTTTTTTCCCTTCCTTTCTCAAACATGCTTGCTCTTTATGAAAATACCTTCATCTGCAGCAGAATGAACTGGTTCTGTTTTAAAATAAACTTGGCCATGGTTTGATGCTAGCATGAAGCTAGCTTAGAAAATAAAAAGGATAAGTTGCAAGGCATTTTAGAAGAGTGTATTTAAAGAATTGATTGACAGATTGATTAGATGAGTGGCCACAAATGACAAAAATAAGTAATGTGTCTTTGCTTTTGCCATATTTCAGTATAGTGGATGTTAGTATGATCTTAATTTTTTGACATCCTGTAATACATTCTTTTCAAGATTCTTATTAGGGTTTTTGCCATTTTTTGTGTTATGGTTATACCCAACGGGAGAAGCTTCTGATTTATTGCTTATGTAGTGAGCTTTTCAGAGCTTTGTCTGTGCAAGTAATGCTCCAACTCCTGGCAGTAATCCGCAGTCAGGATTGTGTTCCATATTCAGTTAGACTAAAAGATGATGTGCCTTGTTGAGCTGGCATTTTCTTTCGTAGCTTTTGGGACTTTTGTGTCAGTTTAGGAAGAGTTTTGTTGGGACATTTTCCCTCCAAATTCTGGCTATGGAACAGAGAACTGAATTGGTACTAAGAGTCACTCTGCTGTAGCTTCAGCAAGAACTGAATTTTGAGTGAGGAAGATCATATCCATGACATCATTGTTAACCTTGGTAATCGGATCGTGGTGATAATGGATTACAAATTTCAATTTTAGACTTGTTTCCTACAAACACACGAAAGATGCAGGGAGCTTGAATTAACTTTTTGGCCTTGGAAATCTGCTAAGGAAGACTGAATTTGAGATTATATTCTGCACTTTCAGTTTACAGTCTGAAAATACCACCACAGAATGAAATTTGTTCTCTAGGTGGTGATCAGCTAGGATTCGGTATAATCAGAGTCTTCTTTCAGTGCTGTTTTGGCACTGAAGGCAGCTCACATAGCAGAGTTTGTCAGTGCCAGGATATCTCTTGCACTATAAAATGTAAGACAGCTCCCTTTATTAAGCATGGAACAGCTGGTGCAGGTTCCTCATTGCTAAAGCATCCAGCCACAAAGACCACTGTCTCCTGCTTGAGCTTTTCTCGTATTCATAATCTGATCTAGCCTGTTGCTTTTTTATGAACTGTAATTCTGTTCTTGTGTTTTCTTAGACATGGATTTTAAAAGGAGAGGATATATCAAAAGGGACTCTGTCTTGCAAGGAAGTTGTTCATGAGTAAAGAGCATTAATATCCTAGGCCATCAGTTTCAGCTGTTTTATTTGAGGGTTTTTCCCTGAGGCAGCTCTATTTCTTAAATTTATTTCGAGCTGTTGCTGTAAATGCATTGAATATTGTAGTACCTCACAGATGGAAACTGGTTTCCTCCCAGCTGCACCATCTAGAAGCAGGGTCTGTATAGTATTTAGAGAATATTTGCAAGCCAAATGAGATGATTAGGTTCTCTTCCAGTTTAAAATAGTAGCAATGGTAAGTTGAGACAATAATGAACTTCATATGTTGAAGATCAAGCTGCTTTCATGTAGATCCCTGTCATGAGATACAATAAGTAATCTCTGTTTTGTACCAGATGACAGGCAGTAAATGCAAATCTTTTGGGGGTAAAGAAAAGCTCTGAGCTTTTTCACACTGACAAATTCACAGGAGGATTGCAGCAGATGTTTTTATACCTCCAGTTTGTGCCTAACCAGTCACACCTTTGCTTTTTTGAATCTTACACAGATCAGGCGAAGGTGATCAATTTGCCTCCTGCTTTCCACAGATAGCGTTGTTGTGTGTCTGTCTCGAAGTTAGACTGGACTGATTTTTGAATATTCAAAGGTTCTGTTTTCTTTAATGTTAAAACATAAACCCAGAAACTGAAAAGGAGGTGTGTGCAGGTTGAATTTGTTCTGGGCTCATTGTGCTGGATTAGAAGGAGACAAAACCTGAAAAACTTGGCCTTCACCTCAGCAAATGGCCCTCACCTGTCAGTGAGCACAGCCCTCTGTAGCTCATGCCTTTGCAGCTGCCTGCTCACTGTTGCATTATAACAAAAACCTTCAGGAGTGACTTCTCTTTTCAGATGGTGAGAGAGGTTATTCTGGTTTTCACTCTCAGCATAAGGCTGAAAGCTTAAGGGAACCATCTTTTGAGCCTTTGGTGTTAAAATGTTGTAGTAATTGACAAAAAAAATTGAGTATAGTGTACTACTTTCCTCAAAAGCAAAAGGGGTACAAGGTTTCATTGCTTTTATTAAAAAAAAAGAAAATGAATGTTCTTATTAAGTATGTACAAAGATTATATTCTTCTGGAGTTATTTGAAGTCTTATTGCCCTCTAGCAGAAAACTAATCACTATATTTTAAATAGTGTGGCCTTTGAGCTTTTGTGGTGAAGGTATTTAGGAAGTTAACTAACCGATTGGAGATGTGCTGCTGCTTGTGTTCTCTTGATCCCCACAACACTTTGCTGACCCAAGGATGCTTCCATTTGCCCTGGAGAAATGCTGTTACTGTTGTGCTCACGGTGACAGTGTGCTGCAGGGCTTGCTCCCACAACCCAGAGACAACTTTGGGTGGTAACTCTTCTTTATCTAATCTTCAACTTTCTTTTCCTCCTTGGAAATCAAGTATTTTGAAAGCAAGGAAAACAACTGGAGATGCTGGGGGGTTGGGGGGGAGGGCTCATACTAAGACAATGGAGTGTTTGCTCAAGCCTTGTGAATACTGTTCTCCTTCCATTTGCGGGGAGTGAACTTACCTTTGCTGTTGTTGAATTTATCTATGTGTTCCTCTTTTTTTCAAAAGAAGTATATCAGTAAATAGAATAAGATTTCCTACAGTGGTTCAGTTTAATGGCTTTATTCTGTAGGTTTAAAATTAAAAACACAAGATACCTGCATTGGAAGCAAATATGACCTATGAGCAGCAATGCCAATGTGTCTGAGACACTGAGAAGCTGTGTTCACTGGGGATTTTCTTGATTTTTTACTGCCTGGCTGATTTGTCCATTTCCTTCCTCCACTTATAAAGAAAATTTGAAAAGGCAAACTACCTTTTATATCAGTACTGTCCTTTTTTTTAAGATATGCATATTTTCTGGTCTGTTCTTGCTCCCTCTGGTGGTTCTTCTACTCAGAATCTGTACTTTCATTTTTATGGTTTTCATGTGACGTATATTTGTATGACTTGGTATATTGGCTACAGCTGCAGATGATGATTTCACTAATTCCAGAACCTAACTCTTTCAGACTGGGCATTTGGCAATGGAGACATTACTGTCTCTCACCTCAAAGCGAGCTGGGGACTGGTTTAAAGAAGAACTGCGACTTCTGGGTGGTCTGGATCATATTGTAGATAAAGGTATAGTGGGGATACTGCTTTGACACCATGAAAAAGTAGTGAACTGTAGTAAGATGTTTGCTTTTTGTAAGGTTCATTTGCTGTGGTTAAAAATAGAAATATTATGTATTTTTCTTAGCAGTGTTAAAGTACACTATTCAATATGAAGTTACTGAGAAATATTAGTGACTTTAATCTGCTGCATGTGGGATTGAAATTAGTTCTCATATTAAACAGAATGTGTAAAGTCTTGCATTACAATGTGCGAGATTAAAAATGGCTTAAGCTTGGACAGAATGCTGTTAATATCTCTGTCTAGCACACCTATTCTAGAGTAGAATGTCCTTTATAGTCTTCTAGAATTATTTTCAGACCAGATATTTTTAAACTAAATATACCAAAGGAAGTAAACCCTTCAAGAAGAAATGGTGGGGGGGAGGGGGATGGTTGATTTCATTATTTTTTCAAAGATGTGTCTCAGTTACTGTGTTTTTGATCAGAATCTCACAGGTAGGAAAAGGGACATTTCTAAATGAATTCTTGACCTCATTAAAGCTTGGTCTTAAGTAAGCAGAGGGAGAACAAAGGAAGGATTGGAGAGATGAAAGTATTCAATTTGAACACAGTTTCATGTTATGGTTTCAGGCTTGTAAAGTGTGGGAAGTGTGTGCTTGCCCTCTTTCCTCTTGTAAAAGACTCCCTTAGAGTTAAGGAACACAGTCATGTGCTGGACACTGTTGGCAGGAGAAAATAAAATACATGGTTAGGTAATTTGTAGCAACAGTCTCAAACTTGTAAAGACAAAATTGTAAAGTTTGTTTTTTTCATTTACTTGGAGAAATGAAAAATTTTGGAGTGCTGATCATGTCTTCGTGATTGTTTCCTGGCAATCATGGAAACAGGTGTTTGCACTTGTTTTACACTTTGCACACATCTGAGGTGTGCAAAGTGTAAAACAAGGTTGATGGCAACTCTTGAGTAGCTGGTTAGTTTGTACACCTGACTTTTGAAGATCTCTTACTTATGGAGGAAAACAACTTCTTTTTGTGTTTAGTTAAAGAATGTGTGGATCACCTAAGCAGTGATGAAAACGAAGAGAAGTTGGTTGCTTCGTTATGGGGTGCAGAGAGATGTTTACGGGTCTTAGAAAGTGTGAGTATGAGCAGATCCTTTGAATTTCTGATAGCTGCTTCTTAAGCAGACCTGTTCTGGTTTACATTCTTTCAGTACAGAGCCACATTGTAGCTCTATGATGTTGATTATTTTTTTATAGACTGTACTAACTTTCTGGTGCTTATCAGTGTTTCTGTAATGTTTGAAAATTTAATTTACTATTCTGTATGTGTGTGCTGCGTTCCAAGATTATTTTTGGTAAGAATAACTGAATGTAACATGATGTTTTTTCTTAAGTTCCTACAAAAAGCTGCTGTTTATGGATGTTATTTCCAAGGCATGAGTTTGACTCTCTAATGTGTATCTAGTAATAACTGATCGTTATGGAAGTGGGATTTTCTTAGAAGCAATAAATCAATTTTAAGAATTGCTACTTTGAACCATCAGCTGGGAAAGTGCTGAAAGAGAAAATTGCCCTGAAAGGCAAATGAGTCCTGTCATCATTTGAGTGTGTAAATGCAGATGGTAAATATTTCTTTGAGAACTTGGAAGAAAATCAAAATAAATGGTGCTACTTTTGTAGAGTTTACTTGACAGGAGTGGCGAGTGTGTTTCTCTGAATTGCCTTGTTTTGCCAAGTTTGGTGTTTGTTTCTGGTGTTACTCTGTTTCTGTTGTGATACCCTAAGAAAGCAGAAGAGCCCTGTTATGTTCTAGCAGCACATCTCCGCACATCAGAAAACATTTGGGATCAGAGTACAGGTCAATGAATCTTGCTGAACACCTTAAACCCAAGTTAGAGGGCAAATGGCTACGGTGGTTACTTGTTTTCTTCACTAAAATAGAAGAACAGACTTAAAAAGAGTGTAAATGCGGCTAAAAACTGAGAAACATGAACAGTTGCTGAAGGGTGTCCTAAAAATTCTCTTTACCTGTCTTCTCAGCAGTGAGAAAAGAAATTCAGATTCATTTTCTGCTTTTATGTTCAATAGATGGAATTGCCAAGGAGCAGTAGAAGAGCTTTGACTTGTGTTAGAATATTCAAATTTGGACTTAAGGGTGTTTGTGATGTAGTAAGATCCTTAGAAACTTGGGAGAGATGACAAAATTCAAAACACTCCAAATCATGCAAGTCTAAGAGAAGAACTTCTATTGTTTCTCAAAGTTGATTCCGAATTTCACTCAAGGAAATCAAGGAAAACCTTGTGTGTTATGGTTGGATGTGTGATAAGCTCTCGGAAGTGGATTTGGTGTCAAGGCCTTAAAATACCACATATATAATGGTATTCTGTATACACACTTGGGATACTGTAGTCCCAGAATGTGGATTCAGGGTTCTGCTGTGGCAGAACATTCTGCTGCATGATTTCTGTACTTCATCAGGGAAGATGGTTTTATCTGCAGTGCCACAATTACTTAGAGATGAAAACTCCAAGGAAATACTGGAAAATGAGAAGTGAAAGTATACACTGGATAATAGCCAAGAAATGTGGAACTGAATAAAATGTAGTAGTAGTAAAAGGGAATGCTTCTCTTCCAGGGAAAAAAACCTCCTATTTTTAATACTGCTTTCTCCTTCTCTCTTTAGGTAACTGTGCATAATCCAGAAAATCAGAGCTATCTGATAGCATACAAAGACTCACAACTCATAGTCTCCTCAGCTAAGTAAGTTGGGAAGAACATCCCAAAAACCCCTAGTTTTGCAAAATACCTCACATGATAGGGAAAAAAAGAAATTATTTATATTATGGTTTATATTTGGGGTGAATAATTTCCACCGAGTCTTTTCATTCAGTAAAGTTAATGTAGGGCATGGGCAACTACCTGAGTACTACCAATGTGTAGTGCTGCTGCTGTTGGATCTGTAGAAGCTGTAGGCTGTGGATTTAGCTCCTGCTGTACTAAGTAGGAGCACAGAAGAGGGTGAAGTGACATTTATCTATTGTGTTTTTGTTACGCTTAAGTGTTTACTGGAATGGAGCATAGCAGAATTGACAGTGTAACTAAGAATTAAAATAGTGAAATTTTGTTCTTGGCATTTCTTCCTGGCAGAGATTCTTGTACAAACACCTCTAACCCATTTATCAATCTGGTTGAGGTCTCAGTTGGCTGGCAGAGCCTGTCTGCCCCTTGTATTGCTCTTCATAAGAGAACAAATGAAGCTGGAAGTTTGACTCTGCAGACCTCATTGTAAACATGATTTCATGGTTATAGGTTAGCTATTTGGAGTATTTCTTTAAATTAAAACAAAGCGAAACACAGTTTAATATGCTATTTAAACCAGTATATATTTCTGACATTTCTGGTTTTGGTTGTAACAGAAATCAGTGTTATGGTTTAACATTAAACTAATGTCATGCAGTAGAATCATGCCTGTGGTCCATTAGTGTTACAAGATTAAGATTTTACTGCTGGGAAGTCATGTGTCGTTCCTTACTGAATGGAAATTGCTCTGAGAAGAGAACGAGAGAACATTCTGGTAACACTGTCAGAATCATGTTGTGTCTTGATGGTCGGAGGATATGAGAGGCTGGGTTTGTAAAAAGAGGAGATATCTTTTGTAAGACCACATGATGAAGCTGGAAAGGAAAATTAACTTGTCCTTGAAATATCAAGCTGATAAAGCTCCAAGATTTCCAGGTTTTTGTTTTCACAATTTTCAGTTGAGCTTATAAAAGATTTTATAGGTGATAAGTTTATCTCTCCCTACAGACTGGGTATCAGAAAAATTCTTCATAAAGCTCTGTGTTTAAGGTTTTTTTCCATGTGAAGCAAGTATAAAGGTGGAATGCTCTGTATGTTGTGAAGGTAATTTTGTTCTGCACCTTCTCCCTCAGAGCACTGCAGCATTGTGAGGAGTTAATCCAGCGGTATAATCGTGCTGAAGACAGTATCTGTTTACCAGACAATAAGCCTCTGCCTCACCAGAATGTAACTAACCACGTGGGTAAAGCAGTGGAAGACTGCATGAGGGCCATCATTGGGGTCTTGCTCAACCTGACAAATGATAATGGTAAAACATGTTTTTTGCATATTCTGTGGTGAAGTGTCAAATAAACCATGAGTGTAAATATTTTTTTGTATTGATTATGGCTTTTTGAGTCCAGTGTAATAAAACAGTTATGCACGGTAGGTGTTTGCTTACAGCCCTGAGTAATTTGTCTTTGCAAGCTGGGTGAAGAATTGCAAGTATGAAATGTTTAGATAAGGGCTTGGGCTGAGAGGGGCTGGTTTGTCATTAGGGCCAAGAGGTTTTTATTGGGCTGCTTACCATGATGAGTGTGAGTGTTTTCAGTATTGAGCTTCTGAACTCTCTTTGTTTGCAGAATGGGGTAGTACAAAAACAGGTGAACAAGATGGTCTGATAGGCACAGCGATGAATTGTGTGCTTCAGGTTCCAAAGTTCCTACCTCAAGAACAGAGATTTGATATTCGGGTGCTGGTAAGTTCTTCTGCTTGTAACATCAACAGAAAATGATTTGCCTCCTTCTTGTGCATTGAGCTGCTCTGGTTCCTCATTAAGGAATAGTTTCCCCTACAGTTTTCAGTGACCATATATATACCTAAAGTGAGGTACTTAAAGTTTCTGTAAGGATTTGGTGGGTTTGATGGGTTTTTTTCTCTGTGTTGGGAAAAAGTGCACTGCTTGATGAACAAAGAGATTTAGCTAAGTAAGTATTTGAATTACTAATTTTCAAATATCTTTTCAGTTGTGGAAAAATGATTGATATCATTGTTTGAGTTAAAGGCTTTTTCAGATTTACCTCAGCTTATATAAAATGGGTTAGAGTGGCCTAAATAGCAACAGTGAAATGGTGTATGTGAAGGATCTCTTAAGAACATAAGCTGAGGGTTGGACACCTGAATCCCTAACCTGTAAATGAATCATCAGCTCCAAAAATGTTTTCATGTTCAGACCTGGGAAAACAGAGATTCCTGCATAAAAGTTCTCCTGTCCAGGGATCTGTGTTTTGCCTTGTATTTCATTAAATCCTGATCCCTGTCTGTCAGACTGTTTCCTAAGCTGTGTGTTCTCAGAAAGATAAGGCCTAAAGATGTTTATCTGAATAGATGTTTTTTGCTAAATTATCTTTTTTCCAATGTGTGTAATCATGTTTGGCTCTCCAATCTTGCAGGGATTGGGTCTGTTGATCAATCTCGTCGAATACAGTGCCCGGAACAGGCACTGCCTTGTCAATATGGAAACATCGTGTTCTTTTGACTCCTTGTGTACGGGCGAAGGAGACGGAAGCCTAAAGATAACTGGACAGATTGATGCTGTTCAGGCTTTAGTGCAGGTGAGAAGTGTTTTTCCTGCAGTAGTTGCCATTTCTCATTATCAGACTGTCGGGGGAAGGGAGAACTCGGCAATGAAAAGGTGTCAGTTTTTCTGTTCAGCATTTGAGGAGTGGAGCAGAGGTAGGGGGAAGATTGCTGCTCACAGTCCTGACTTTTGCAGTACTGTCCATAACAGAAACAGCTTCCCTGGTAAAAGACTGATTTACAGACATCCAGTAAACCTCTTTTGTTCCTATACAATTTATTTCTAGTTTTATTGTTCCTAGATTATTTACTTTGGTTTCTGTTTTAAACCAGCTACTTTTCTCTTCCATAGATTTTTTAAGTACTGTGTTTTTGGGAGTTTGCAGCTTTAAATTAAAAGACAGGATGATACTTTATAAAAGCAATAAAATACAGATGTAATGATTATGCATGTGATACAGCATTCTTAAATACTGTATTGACTAGCTTGTTAAAAAAAAGAAACCCACCAATAATTTTGGTGAATGAGTTTCACATGCAAACTAAAATGAAAAAATTTAAAGGTAATTACAGATACCTTGTTTCAATGGAGGTAATTTTATGGATGCTTTTAGCAGTTGTATTTAACTTTGTGAAATAACTGACTGGCAGCAGACAAAAAAAATTATTAAAAAGAATAATATTTAATATCTTAATGTATGTAGCTTGGCAAAGCAATATTTAAAACTGGTGGTTGAATGGTTTGGGAAATAATTAATGAGAAATAAGTGCACAATTTGAGATTCCTGGTTCATTCGTATTCTTGCTAAGTCATTTTAAATGACTCTTTCATATTTTTGCTCTAAGAAAGCCAAGAGGGGATAGTTAGCATGAAAAGAAAATGAAAATTGGTAGAGAACAAAAATGGACAGGAAATTATGGCAGCTTTTAGTCTTCAAGCTGTGTCTCAAGGAAAATGATTAAACATTTATGATGCCCAAGAGGAGCCTGGCAAGTGGTTCAGGACCGAGGAGGGAGGTCTTACTGTGGAGCACAGCTCTTGCGCTGGGCCACATTATCTTTTCCTTTGAAGAGGAAAAGCCTATTGTTAAGAAAAGTATTGAAGACTAATTGTATTAAGGGGTAAATTGTGAAGAGGAAATAAACTTGCAGGTATTAACTCAATGTGTTTAGGGTTTAGTTTCTAACAGAAGTTCTCCTGGAATTCCCCTGTTAGCTGTTCCTGGAGTGTGAGCGAGCAGCACAGCTGGCCGAGAGCCAGACGGACGAGCTGATTAAAGAAGCTCCCACTTCTCAGCATGATAAGAGTGGGGAATGGCAGGAGACAAGTGGGGAGATCCAGTGGGTCTCCACAGAGAAGTCAGATAGTACTGAGGAGAAGGATAAGAAGGAGGAAGATGATGAAGAACTTGATCTTAATAAAGGTATGTTGCCTGGCTGTGATGAGCTCAGAAAAGGCAAAGAACAGTATGATTGAATAAAATCCCACCTTGTCCTCTGCTTCCTATCTACACCCAGTCTCTTGGGCTGAGATTTCCTCAGTGTAGCCCAGTTGAAACTGCTGCAGACCATAAGTAGGAGCCATTTAGATCTGAAGTGTGAGAAGTAGAGGCAGTTACGCTACTTTTTCTGTTTTTAATAGTACCTTTTATCTGTTTCTTAGAAAAACCCAAAAGAAACAAACAAAACCCCAAACCTTTTTGGGACACTCCATGTACAAAATATTCTGGGAAGGATGGCTTTTAGGCTGTTCTCTTGTTCTTCTGGAATAGTCCTTGAAAGTTACCTGCCTTCATTTTGTTTTCTAGGGTTCTTGTTTCAAGCTACTCTAAGCGTTGGGTTTTTTTCCCCTCCTCTCCCTATTTGCACATGTGCCTCTTCTGTCCCCACCTGCTTTGTGTCTGTGTTCTCACTTCATCAGTGGTATCTTAGGTACCTGTGTAGTGCCTTGATGTGCTGCATCTTTGGTAGTTTATTCCAGGAATTAAAGTATTTCTGACCTGTTACATAGTTTGTCTCTGGAAAGTGGGTCTGGAACATCATTCCTTCTTGTTCAATCCTCTAATAGTAGATGCAGTGTATTACTTTCAATAGTTTTTTAACCTTATGTTAATAGGTGTAGTATATTACTTTTTCCAACCTCGCTTTATATCCTTGCTTCTCTTTGTAGCGCCATCAGTTGGTGTCTGCAGTTATTTGTAGTTTTTCCCAAAATGCTGAGTCATCAGCAAAAAATGCTGTGCCTGTTATGCTTAATACAGTAAACTACCTTGGGGGAAGTCTTAGAGGCCTGTAGTATCACATGAAACATTGACATTGGTAGTTTGGTGCGTTCAGCATACAGTTTGCACATTGAAATGGCAAATGACAAAATACTGTGCAGCAAAATGAGCTGAAAGTGAATGAAGACCATTTTTCTCGTCAGGAATGTGCTGCTGAGTCAGTAAATGTGGCGTTTCCTGATCTCTGAAATCTCAGTCCAAAAGCTTGTTTTGTTTGAGAAAAAAGCGTTCTCGGAGGTGGTAATGAAAGATTGTATTTGCAGCAGTAAAAGATAGCAGCTACTTAGAGAATACAATACACTGTTGTCTCTTTTACAGCTCTTCAGCATGCTGGGAAGCACATGGAAGACTGCATTGTGGCCTCATACACAGCATTGCTTCTAGGCTGTCTCTGCCAGGAGAGTCCAGTAAGGGAATAAATTGATCTTAAGTCCAGTATAATGTTTAATGAAGTGATAATTTGCTGTATTGAAAGGGGTTTATTAAACTGGGCTTCAGTGTGAACAAGTAGGTTGGTGAAGCTATACTGATGTACACAGCTTTGGGAAAAGTCGCCAGAGGTACTCCATCCAAAACAAATTTTCTCAACATCACTCTGTTTATCAAAAACAGATGGAATTGAATATTTGACCTCTTTTAGCTCTCTCCCCTTACTTGTAGTCAGCAAAAGAATTTACTTTGGAAAGGCAGAAGAAAATTGGCTAAGCCTGTTCCTTCTCAGTAGTTTTAGTAAGCAAGTTACCATCAGACTTATTTATTCTTTATCAGTCTGCTTTAATTTTTTCTTCCATTGAAATCACATGAACTTGTGTGTGTCCCTATTAGTTCAAAATAATTGTCTCAGATTGGAAATATGTAATAGAAAGCTGAAGTTAAAAATATGGAACTCCAATGGCTGAGAACTCAATCAAGTCTCCTGTCAAATATATATTCACATGAAAATGAGTTCAGACCTACCTTCAGGCTTGTCTGAATTCACCATGGTGGCAGAAATGGTCTTTAGGGTGCTGTTCTGTGCCTTCGGACTCATCAGTGTCCATAAGAGTTTTAGTGTTCAGAGTGAGACTGACAATAAGATCAGTAATTCTCAACCCTTCACAGTTGTAAAGGAGAGCCTCTCCCTGTCAGGGGAGTGATCTGGTGGGGCTTTTAATTCTTGAAATTCTTGTAGGTCCTGGGGAGGTCTGATAGTCCTTTTTTTCTTTCCTTTTTTCTTTTTTTTCTGTTTTTTAGGAAAAAAACCTCAACAAACCAACAAAAAAAATTATTTTAGCAGTTGTTTTCTAGAAACATAAACACAGTAAAGATATGAGTATTGCTTAAGAGAGACTTAAATCATAAAGATGGCAGCAAAAGCCATCTTAATAATGCTGTGAATATACTTGTCTTAGTGCATCTCACATTCAGAATGTTATAGTTCTGTATCAGAAAAATATTTCCCAAATGAAAAAAGATTGTTTTATTTCTCAGATCAATGTGACTACTGTGAGGGAGTACTTACCTGAAGGGGACTTCTCGATAATGACTGAAATGCTCAAAAAATTTCTCAGTTTTATGAACCTTACTGTAAGTAATACATATTTCAAATTGTTGTATGTAGATATTTTTGTAATTTTCTCTTCTGTTAATATTTCATGCATTTTTAGAAGCGTAAGCATTTTTCAGTCTGTGTTTTCATAAGAGCAGAGGATGATATTCTGGTTTTTAATACTGAAAGCCCTTTTGTCTGTCATTATATTGTGATTGGTCAGGAAGATATTTCTGAATTGTCTGCCTGAACCTAGTTGCTTTTACTGGCATGTAATTGTAAATACTAAAATTCTGAAAATAGACTAGCTCTTAGCTATTTGAAGGAGGTGCTACAAATGCTTGTTTGTTACTTGTGTTTTCTATTGCATTTCCAGTGTGCTGTTGGAACAACAGGCCAGAAATCCATCTCTAGGGTGATTGAATACTTGGAACACTGCTAGATACTTAACTTCCGCTGCAGGCACTCTAATGCTGGAGCTACCCTTAGACAAAAGAAGAAGTCATGAAAGAAGTCCTTGAAGGATATACCAAGAGCATTCATCTGTGTCATTCGTGTTCGGATTTTTAAGGCTACCTGGTCTCTTAACCATGCATTCAGCATTTTCTAAAAGACAGTTACTACATCAATCTGCAACTATCAAAAATTAGGGGAAAAAGGTTCTGAGGAAAGTAAATAAAGAAACCTTGCTGTTTATGATGCAGTGCAGTATTTAAATATTTTTGGCAGGGTTTACCCTCCTTATCTTTTTTTCTTGCTTTGTTTGTGACAAGTTTCAAGGGGAAGAACTTGCTGCTGATAGTGCAACTGCTGTTTACTGTTGAGCCACTGTTTCATGCCAGCCAGGTGCAAAGGCAGCTTAGCTACTGAGGTATCAAACAAATGTTCTAATAAAGAAGTTCTGGACAGCAGCACCGCTCCTATTTGAGTTTAATTTGCTCTTGCTTTTTTTATTACTAGATTATTCCAAAATCATAAAATATAAATTTTTAATACTTTTGTGATTTTAACTACTGTCTATATTTAAAATTTGTTGGAATCCAAAGAGGCGAGGATTGGATAGTTTATTTTTTATACTGTTTTGATTGAAATTAGGTCATTGAACTATTTCTCAGTTCCAAAACTCCCATGGCCCATGTACTGTAACCTGCTAGACCATAACGCTTTGTAGTTCCAAGAGCATGCAGACCCATAAACACACAAACCATTGAGGGTATGTTATCCACAAAAGGAATAGCAACTGTAAAAAGTTGTGCCCTGTTTAAAATGCAAATAAAATGAAGAAAGAAAAAAAAATATTTAAAAGAACACTCAATCCCAGGGTAGTTTATACTTCTGATAAGCAAAAACTTTGAAATGCTGTTTTAATTTGTTTCAAGAAAGAACTCAAGGTGTGTTTTATAATGTTGAATACAAAGAATTTGGATGCTTTAGGGGGAAGAATTTTAAAGAAGCTAAAACACCAATGGGGATTAATGGTTCCAGCTGACATAATCTTTCTATTTCATCCTTCTGTAGTATGACAGAGTTGAAATGCATACAACACAAAGCCTTAAATTGCTGATATAGCTAAGATTTTGTTCAGTCTGAGGTCTAGTTCACAGCAAAGCATTGTGTTTGAGGACTTAAGTGGAACAAAGAATCCCAGAAAATACGTGACTTTTTTAACAATTTTTTTCTTGCACTCACTATTCAGACCAACAGAATTGATTATTAATTATTTTTATTAAGGTGGTCTTGAATATTTGCAGACTGTTCTGCGATCTGCTTCGTTGACATTTTTAAATACCTGTATAGGTAGTTACATCATGTTACTCCATTGAATTTGTAAAACTTGAAGCCATAAAAATATTAGTTCTATGTATAATGAGGGGGAAATAACAGGAAATCTAACCTGCTTTTAGATCTTGTGTTATCTCCGTGTATAAAGTTAAGAACTTGTGCTTTTGTATCAGTGCCAGCTGTAAATTTTTTACATACAGTGGCTGCCTTCTATGTCTTCCTATTTTTGATAATGCAGATTGTTGGGAATTCTGTAAGGAAGTAACTGATTAACGGCAAAAATCTTATGTTCGTCATATTTTTTTGCATTTTCTCTCATCACCTTCTAAAACTTAGTGTATCAGTGTAACTTAGAAAAGTTTTTGAGGTTGTATTCCCCTTCCTTAAAAAAAAAACCAAAACAGTATTGAGAGAGGGAAAAGGTGTATGTAAAAAATCTGCATCAGGAGGAAATTATTAAACATTTGGCCCATCTAGTTTTCAGATTTTAGAGATTTTCACATATAATGAGATTTCAAATTGATTATGTGGTTTTCTGTAGAGAGATGGCAAGGGAAAAGAAGATGCAAATGTGATGATGGGGGAAAGCAGGGACAACTACCTTTCTTTGTTACACTGGTAATTGTTTGGGAATTGATTTACCTCAGTGTTTAACAGGTTTTTTTTAAGTGTAACTAATTGTCAAGCACTGACAAATGCAGATTTTTTTTTTTTTTGAGGGTGGGGGGAGAAATCACCCTGTGAACTGCAGTGCATTTTTGTGTGTTAGACCCTCAAATAACTCTGCATTAAAGGGTACTTGAGGCCAACTTGCAAATTAAAGTTTTAAAGTAACTTTTTTTCCATTGTAAATATTTGTGTAAATACTCTCAATTGGAAATTAGAACAGTAGAGTACTTTTCTGAATCCAATCCTATTTTTATTTTATACAGTATTTCTCAGCTGTGATCTTTGGAGCAAAAGCCAACGGCAGGAAAAATAGTTTGTACCAGTTTCATGAAGTATGTCTTTGGGTTTTTGTAAATAATTTTAACTCAAATAAAATTGCTACTTTCAATACATATCTTGTCTTTTAACATGCAGTAAAACACTCCTCTGAGTGATTGCAGAAAGAAGGCAGTGTCAGGTAAATTGCTAAAAGAAAAAATGAAAAAAAAAGGATGAAAAAATTAATAGTGGAGCATCCTGATGGTAGCACTTTGCTTTTCACCTCTGTGTTGGGAGAACAAAGTTCAGTGCCTGGACCTGAGGCTGTGATCAGTCTAAACAGCCAAGGCTGGAAATTTTCTGGAGATGATGTATTGTGTCTCTTGATGCATTTTGGAGTTCTCTGCACAAGTTGCCATTGATCTTTCAGTAACAACTCTCAAGAGCTGTAGTCAGAATAACATAAATGTGATAGAGCACAGGGAAAATGGCACAGTTCTTATGGTGAGACTTTTCACATCATGGGGGGTGTTAATGGCTTTCTTAAGTGAAAAGGGAGGAAATTGCCATGAGTGGTGCTCTGTTTCTTGATTAATATGAATGATGCTTTAATTTTAGGATGGATTTTTTGCCATGGATTTTCCCTAATTGGTACAACCAAATATGGGTACAATATGCAATAATTCATGAACTGTAAAGCGAGTTGAATGTGATGTGTCATCCCATTGCCACTTGGAGCAAGCAGCAGCATAATGTAACTTTTTCTGTGCTGTAAAGGAACATTACTGGAGTTTGAAACATGGAACAGTGTGTTATTAGTGTGTGGTACTGTAAGAGGCAAATGCAGCTTTATGTAAGCAAATGTTTAAAAAAAAATCTGGTAAGAGTATTTCCTCTTATGTTGTTGGTATTTACGTAATGGAAGCAGTGTGTGTGAATGCTTAGGGGTGACATCAGCATTTTCCGATTAACAGGATAATTGTGAAGCTTCTACAGAAGATTTGGGAGTCACAGCCTTTCTCATAAATTATTTCCCTTTCAATCTGTTTTGAAATGCTTGATTTGTGTAGGAGGAAGTGATGTGGCCTGATGTGCATGGCACTGATTGATCTCATTTTTCCATTCTGGACATCACTAAGCAGAAGCCAGAGTGTACTTGGTTATCTGGGGCTATAACCAGGCCAGCCCACGTGGCTTTTCCAGTGAATTTTCTTTTCATGAATGTGGTACTTTACTTGTTTAAAGGGCATGGAAAACCAAAAATGTGAATTTGAGTTCAAAAGATAAAGAGGACTTAGGTAACTGCCATTCTTCTATATCAAGCCTGCCCTTATAGGATGGCCCATTAATTGGGTTTTTGAAGATAATGAGATTGGAATTTGCCCTGAATTCCGCTAGCCAAGTGTTTTCAAAACCAGGCCGCTGTAATTTTTGATGCCGCTGCTTCTCTTCCTGTGTATAATATGTTAATTTGTCTTTGGGTAAAGGACACTACTGGATTCTTTTAGCCGCGTGGAACAGAAACCTTTCATACATACTCTTTTTTACTTGCCCTAAAGGTCCCCTGTCTAAGGGATTGTAATTTATTAAGATGTTTGCAGCATCAGTGGGTTCAGATAGTCTTACTGTAAATAAAAGTGAAACCGTTATAAATAATGCAACTGCTAGAAGTCCTTACCCAAGGGTAGATTGGTTTACTAATGCCACAGGATCTTTATTCCAGCTGTGAAAACTGAACTGAACGTGCAGCTATAGGTTGTGCCCCAGGTTGCCATGTGATCCATCTGTGTGTGACAGCAGCACTGTGGTGCTGCAGAGGGGGCTGGAAGGAGCCCTGGGAACCGCAGCCCTTGTTGGGAAGAAAAGGAGCTGCTCTGGAGAGAGCCTGACATTTGAGAGGCACGTGTGTCACATCTGTCACCTACTGTTTTCACACTGTATCTCCACAGCTCCTAACCTGCAACTTGAACTTCCATTTCATCACTTTGGAGAAGTAAAGGCCAAAGATTTTCTCTCCATGTGTGGAAAGCCAGATTGGTAAATAATGAAGAGTTGTGTAGGCAATAGTACCTATTTCCAGAATTCTGGTCGGTCTTAGGTGAACCAAAGTTACTTAGAGAAAGGTTCATTGAACTTTTGCAGAGTAAAAGCAGGTGATAGCTAAAAGGGGACTCTGCTTAGAGTAAAAGAGAAAGTAACAGGAACTTCATTTAGATCCACTGTTTAGTGTGGGAATCCTGTAAGTTTCCTCTATTGTAAGACAAGATTTAGCTGTGTCTCTGCATTCAGTTTTTTAAAAGTGGGGAGGAAGAGTGTTGACCTGGAGTGTGAAGTGGATGAAATTATTTCATTCCACCTGTAAAGCTGACCCTGTGATTGTCCTAGAACAACAGCTATTTTGTTTCTCACTCTTTTCTAGTACATAAGGCATTAAAATCAAGGTGAAAGGCATTACTGCAGAAGTCTGAATGAGAAAGGGAAGGAAGGAGTTGATTTTGTGTCAAATCATGCCATTCAGGAGCTGTGCACACCCCTTACCTCTGGGAATGATGCCAAAGTTGTGGGACTGGGGGGTTTTATTCATGGTTGTATTGCTGGCCTCTTACCCCAAACACGTGGCTCTTGAAAGCATTTCTGGGGCAAAAAGTTTTAAAATATCCAGCCAGAGTTGTTTTCTGATCTGTTAAATTTATAGTCTGTTTGAATTGAATTGAAGTACAAACCGTAAGAAAAACTTGGAGTAAGATCACTTTGTGTCACAGCTCTATGCAGAGGCATGAATTTGGGTTCAAAAGCTTGATATTCAGGTTACTGAGCCTTAAAAAGTAGTTCAGTAATGTGTTATATAAAGCTGCTGTGTAACATCTGGTGTGATTTTGCTGGCTCATATTTTAAAATTTTTGTCTTCATTTGACAAGGTATTTTAAAGCCAGAGCTATCTTACCCAAATTAAAAATATCTAGGTTAAAGTGCTTTAATGAAATTATACTTTAGTGGCAGAAGTTGAACATTGTAAATTAAATAGAAGTGATGCAATTATTGTTTGTAGTCTCTTTGCCCTAAGTGTTCTTAAAACCTGGGTATAAATTTTTAATAAGAAAAAAATTCATCTTCCTAATGGAAAAATCTGATTGGAATTTGTGTGCTGAGTATATTCATGCATCTCAAACATCCAGTTTCAGAATGTAGTTCCCTATTGCCATACAATGGCTTTTTATTTGTGATACCTTAGATTATGGTGAGAGCCTTACTGAGGATTTTGTGAGAACAAATTTGTAGCTATTCTATCCCAGATAATCACAGAAGTTCCCCCTTTTCTAAGGTAGGTTATAACGGTTATTCAAGTATAATTTCACATGTGAGACAAAAGCAAACATACAGGACTTCAAGTCATTTATGTATTCCTGTAGAATATAAATTGGAATTGCTGGGGCAAACCAGTACTCTAGAATGATTTATTAGTCTATTATACATCCAGTCTAGGACTGTCAAAAAACCTCCCCCAAAACCTAAAATTACTCTGTTGAGAGAACTAAATTTTGATGCTTCTCACAAGAAGAGACAAATATACATCTATTCAGGTGTTGTTATGCAGTGTTAAGAAGTTTATACAAAGATGAAATATGTGTTAATTTTATATAATATTTGTGAGTAGCCTTCAGAAGTTCTCAGGAGAACTGGTTTATGCTGTTTGACTACCACACATGATGTAGCTTCAGCATCTTTTGAATCTGAAAATCCCGTAGGATGGATGTGCTTTGGTTTCTGAACTTTGCTACCTGGGACCAAGTGAAGCAGCTCTTGAACCACAGGTGTTTACACAATCCCACCCTTCCCTGCGCAGATTTCACCTGGTCACCATTTTCAAAATGCTCAATTCAAAGCCTGCTAACCTCAGTCAGTCCTGCATTGGGGTGATGGTCTTTAAAGCTGAGCTCAGTATGTACCTTTTTCTGCAAGAAACCCTCAGCAAGATCAAAAGTGCTCTTGCGTCAGCAAGACCCAGGGAGCAGGGGAACGGTGCCAAACCCATGGCAAGGAGCTGGCGTGTGCACAAGGGGGTTGCTGAGGTCGCTGGCAGCGGCCATCTCAGGCTCTGGCTGTTCACAAACAGCTCAAGCTGTTCACAAAGGAGGAGTCTGAGCTGGAAGCAAGGAAGGCACCTGTTCAGGCTGGTTTTGCACCAGGTCTTGCTTTTACCAGAACCTCCCCCATGTTTCCCAGGCTGATTTCAAAACCCACCTGGTTGCTGAGCCATTGTGAGTTTCATTCCAGTGAGAGCAGCACGTGGACCATTGCAATGCACTTTGTCTCCTGAGTCTAAGCAAGAAAACCCATGAATTAAGATTTTACAAATGATACAGCCAAAGGCCGGAAGGAGTTCTATGAACCCAGATTTCACTAATTACTCTCATATGTGAGATTCTACTTAGACTTTGTCAGTGTGTGGTTTGACTTCCCAAACCTCTTTGAGAGGCAGAGGTCATCTTCCTTTCAAACAGAATTTGAGGCATATGCAAGACAAGGATCTCTGGAAGAGGATTGTTCAGTACATCTGAGTTGCTGTTTTAATTGATGAAGTTTCTTCAACAGCAGTAAATGTCAAATTATTTCAGGAGCATGTGGAATTTTTGATGTCCTGGAGATAAATTAAGAATTGCAGAGATTCAGACTTGAAAATGTTTCAGCAATAGCATGGTAAAAAGTTGTCATCTGCCTGTAACCAACAGTGGGGAAGGAGAATAAATACCCTTGGTTAACAAGCTTTCCCTGGAGATGAAATCAGAAACACAGAGGTCTGACAGGATGAAGAACCATCATGCAAGTTATGATATCAGCAGCTGTATCAATATCTGGGCCTGGTGTGTGGTTGCACAGCACTCCCTGTTCTGAAGTGTCAAGTATTTCTTGTAAGAGCAAGGTGCTGCTGAAGGCTCTGAGGATCTCCAAATGGGTGAACAATTAGCCTGTCTTGCTTCCCAGAGGATATTCCAGGAGTACTGCATGCTGTGTAGGACTAGGTTGCAGAGCATATCATCTACAAGCAGTTGCCTTGGAGATTCCATGCTGCTGAACCAGAAGCAACTTCTTACAACATTGAGAACTTGGCAGGATAAGCTGAGGTCAGTGTTCTGCTCAGTGTTTGGCAGTGCACGGTGTAACATCTGCAAAGTTCTTCAGAACAACACTGGCACTCAGCTGCCACGTGCCTTCCTTGGAAGCTGCTTTGCTTTCTTCATTGAATGCAATTGAAGATTGTGGTACATGCCTATGAAATTTCTTTGCATCATTCTCTATTCATCTTCCCCTCTCTCATTTCAATCACTGCTGAAATAAGATTTTACATGGGTAAAGTCCTTTGCAGGTATGCCTCAGAGTTATTCTTTAGCACCAGGAAGAAACTGATTCTAGAATTTCTCTTCTACTCTGGAAGCTGGTGGGGGGAGAGGAGGGGATATGAACCATCCTCATCTGAAAAGACCATTAAAATTACTGTTGTGTCAGGATGCTGAGGTCTTCTTCTATGAGTGTAAGGGCCAGGCTGCATCATGGCACTTGGCTTATTGCCCACCTTTCCAGTGCCAGTTCCACAGAAACACTGAGCAGACATGAAGTTCGGAATCCTGAAATTTCACACCACAGTAAGGACCAGCACTGACTGTCACACTGTACAGGAGTAGTAGAAAATAAGATGTTTACTCAGAAGTGAACTCCCCAGCCATGATGTCCAGTTGTAAGAACAGATACTAGAGTAGAACTCTGGTTATCTGAGATGCTGTGAAAGGTGTGAAACTCATAATCTTTTTGTGTCAATATTTCAGAACAACCATCATCATAAGCATCAAACTTGCAAGGAACAAGAGGAAGACTACAGGTATTTTGCTTTTTACTCTCGTGAGGATAGAACCAGGCGCACAGGAACGTTAACAACACAGCTTCAAATTTGCCTTGCCAAAACAAACTCATGATCCTGAGCTCAAGAGCGACAAGAATTCCATTAGCAGGTTTCATGCTGATTCCTTCATCTTTGTAGGAGCACAATGGCTGCGGGAGGCATGTTGTGCCCCTGCCTCCTCTGATCACCCCTGCAGCTGGTAATAGCCCCTGGAAATTACCTTGTGGAGTTTCTGTGGCTCTCAAAACACTCGAAGGGTTGTCCCAGAGTCCTGTCTCTGTGACGCGCTGCCCATGGCAGTGGGGGAGAGTTGAGCTCTGCCTGCTGTGCGTGTGTGTGCTGGGCTCCAGAGTGCTTTATTTATGCAAGGAGCTCTGTAAATGCACCTGGAGCCTTTCAAGGGGGATGCAGCACAGGCAGAGCAGAGTTCGCTGCTACTCTGAAGCTGTGATATCGGTTTGTGCTGCCCTGGTCACACTGGCTGGGAATTGTTCGTGCTACTGCAGAACAGGTACCACTCTGGTCAGACTGCAGGAGCATTCAGAGATCTTCTGAACATGTGGATTGGTGGTAATAAAGTGGGATTTGGGATGAGAATGTGAGGCTTTATGAGAGGCAAGTGATAAGGTGTTAAATTGCATCCTGCATGGGGTTAAATCAAACATGAGGAAAGCCACCACACCTGCTGGAGTAAACAGGTGACTTTATGAAAGATGGTGCATGTATGTAGGATATGTGTAGTGCTTCCTTGCAGCACTTCTGCTTAAACACAGGATTTACTAAGGAGACATCACCACCCATGTCTGCCAGACACACAATGCTCTGCTCTTACTGTTTGTCACTATCTGCAGAGGATCTGAAGACAGAGAGCACACTGGTTAAAAATAGACTTCTTGGAAACTTGGTGGAGGGAGAAGTGTCAAGGAGGTGTCCTGTCCAAGCAAGAACTGTGTAGGTATGAAAAGAGCTATCAATCACTATCAGGCCCAAACTGGTGCGGACCAAGAGCCCTAAAGCAACTGTGGTTTATAACATGTCGCTTGCAGCTGGAACTAGAGGAAAGACTGCGATTTTCGAGCGAGCTTCAGAAATAGCCCTACTCACCACAGGCTAGCAAGTGTAACCTCATTCCAAAACAAATTGCTACAAGTTACACAGTTTAATAAAACACAGGCAGCTGGTGAGGTACTTGGGTGAATATTGGAGGGAACAAGAGTAACTGTTTAAGACTGCTCTTAAAACTCCAGAGGAGCTTACAAGTAAGCAGGCAGGTGCAATACAGTTAATATAAAACCATGCAAGTGTTTGTTGGAGGAAACTCTGGAGCTCATCTAGTCCAGACTCATGCTCAAAGCTAGATCAGGTCAGCTCTGGCTTTGCCCTGCCAAGTCTTGAAACATCTAATTATGGAGATTTCATAGCCTCTCTTGGTAATCCATACTAGGGCTATGCTTCTCTCTTAGAGAAAAAAAGTAAAATGTACTTGTCAAGTTAAAAAAAGCAAAAACCAAAAACAATAACAAAACCAACAAAAATTCCCCAAACCAAAACAAACAACCAACCAGAGTTTTCACTAAAGCTTCCTTGAGCCCCTAAGCTGTGGATAGAGACAAAAGTCTTCTACTGCTAACCAAGACTGCAAGGGTTTAAAAGAGAAGAGCTGAGCAGAAATAGCAGTCTCATGCCTGCAGGAAAGGAGGACTCTGCTGCATTCCCAACGGCTTGGGCCGAATGCTGCGCTGTTGGTTGGGTTCATGACTGCCCTGACAAGAGGAGGGGCTGGCTGGGAGGGGTGGGGAATGCAGGTGCTCGGCACTCGGGGATGTTCGGGTGTTTGTGGTACTCTGAGTGCCAAGAGCTGCCCAGGCCGTAGTGAATGACGGCCTGATTGGAAACCGAATGAACTTGTCACTGGTAAGTAATGCACGGGAGGAAAAATAGCTCTGTACTACAGCAGGTTAAACTGTAAATTAACTGAGTCTGACTATTCAACTCCAACAGAGGGCAGAACGACAATTGTAACATTAGGTGTAATTAGGAAACAAATAGAAGAAAGCAAGAACCATCTTTATGTCGCAGGATGCATCCCTGATGTTGCCTTGTTTGGAACTCAGCATGGATTTTAGGAAATAGCGAGAGGCAGATACTTTATCTTCTTTTTTCTGCTTTATACCTTGAATCATCAGCAATGTGGAATAGCCAGAAGAGGTTAAATAGCCTGGAAGTCTTCAGCTTGAAGAAGAAATAATGACTGGAGATACATGACTGGCAACAACAACAACAAAAAATCAAATATGATGTAAAAACATGACTAGAAAATGACTGCTTCTCCCAGTGCTCTCCTTTGTTCTTGTAACAGGGAGCCCAGTGCAATTACCAGGTAAAAGAATTTGAAATAAGCTAAAGGAAGTACACTTTAACACAGCACAGAATTAAACTGTGGAACTTGCTGCCCCACAATCCTGGCAAGAGTTTGCTCTGAATGTTTTGCTGCTGAGCAGTAGCCTTTGCATACCAGGCAGCTCAAGTGCACAGCAGTGCGTAAGGGAGCAGTGGCGGTTCTCTCTGGTTTCTGCAAGAGCTGCTCTTTCCTTTGAAATTTTGCCCCAGGCCCCCCTGACTGTGCCGTTCCATGTGTGTTCTGCAGTGAGCACATGCAGCACAAGCAGCTTTATTGGAGCCTAATTCCTCAGTTACCCAGCAGCGTCCCAGACACCACTGTGCTTCAGGATTAGCTGGGCTTAAAGAGTCACGTCCCTGGCTGGCAATCCTGGAGAGGCAGACTGGCCAGGCCCTGGCTCCCTCCATGGGGCAGGGAGAGGGTTTCCACCCCACTGCTTGGGTGGTAGCATGGGTCTTTTCCTATTTCTTCCATACCTTTGGCATGTATTTTCCAGAGCTTATCATATGCTTGTTTATCCCCTTCCTGCTTCTTTTCTAGCTCTAATTTCCCTTCACCTCTCTGCTTTTTTCCCAGCCTCCACATGCCAATCACCCCTTGTATAAATAATTTGTATTCTTTTCCAAAGTAGTCCAAGTCCCCTCTGAATAATCTGCTACACTCATATTGCATTTCCAAAAATACTTAAATGCCAGAGACAGACAGACAGACATGCCTTGGCAGCAAATCTTGCTCTCACTTTGACCCTGGGTAGAGTTCCAGCTTCTGCTGGCTGGAGATGGCCTCAGTGCAGGGATCAGGCGTATCCCCTAGAGCAGCGCGGGTCACACGAAACCAGGCTGGTGAGGAACCTCCTTCGGCAGCCTTTCTGCTGCTCCCCGCTCGGTGCACCACGCGTGCCTTTCGGGGGAGCTCAGCTCTCTCCTCAGTGCCGCTTTCCCTGCGGCAGCCTCGGTGGCAGGGAGGGATGCGAGATGGATGCGCAGCCCAGGGGCTCAGCGAGGGGCAGCCGGAGCAGCCGCCTTGCTCCCGTGAGCGCTGCCAGGAGCCGGGCTCGGGGCACTCCGAATGCTGACAACAGCAGTTCACGGCCCCAAAAAGTGGCACTGAGCTCAACCCCTGCGCTGCCACACGCCGCTTGTTCCGAGTGCATCCAAGGATGTGTGAGGGCTCCTGGTTAGGAAAATCAGGCTTCTTAATTGCACATGAAAGTGACCCAAATTCAAGGAGCTGCTCACAGAAATGTATACTGCTCTGCTCCGAGGCCAGCTCTGGGTTAATTATTAAGGAGTGGTATTTTTAGTAAGCATTTGCAATAGATTCCGTATGTCTGAAACCTTGTTCCCGTGGAAGTTCATCACAATGTCATGTATTTCATTAAATTTAACCTTTATTCCATGCAATTAGTAGAAATGTTTCTAAAAACCTCTTTGATTTCTTTCCTGCCCCCTCCCCTCTGGGAAGGCTAAACAATGGTGTGAGTTCTAGGCACGATTTCTAACATCACAGAATGGCAAGTTTGGCCAGGATGTAAATATAAATCCTTAGAAGGTGGGGGGAAGGAAGAGTTGGTTTACAACAAGATGGAGATTCTTTCAAAGAAATATATAAATGTCTAAAGTTAAATTCAACAAATAATCTGCTATTCTGCCAATAAGAAATGTACACTTTTAAAAACAAATTGAAAGAATAATTGCAACACTTGCAATCTTTCCTACAAAAGAGAGAAAAATCCTTAAACAGGGGCAGCTCTTAGTATAATTTGCCTAAATTCATACACTGATTTACATGTAAGAGTACATTACCATGACAACTTTTGAATCTTGCTAAATTCTCTTCTTACTACTTCCATGGGTTTTTTCTTGCTGTACTTTCTTCAAGAAAAGTGACCTGTAGTCTGGGATCTCCTCCACACACAAGGACCTTGATCCTGCATCTTTAACTCTGAGTGCACTTTGAGTACTACTGTGATAACACAGAGTAGGTTTAAAGCATGTTACCATCAAAATCCTGTTAATCAAGGAAGAGAAAACATATTTATATATATATATACATATTTCTATACAAAGCCAAGAATTTATTGTTAGTATAGCTGAAATCTTACCTTTAAGAATCATTATTAGTCCAGACCTAACTTTTAGGTCTATTTCTATTATAGAAAAAATCCTTCTATACAGAAAGAATAATAATAATAATAATAATAACAATACCGCTAAGTCTCTTATACTCACACTTCCAGCTTTTTGCTCCTTTCCTGGTGTTGCACTCACCCTGCCACTTCTCAGGGTCCTCAGGTTGCTGCCTTCAGTGTGGTGAAGAGGAGCTAAGGCATGTGGGGTCTTTTGGCTGGGAGGGATGTGACAAGGGCTGCATCTTTCTCACTCCAGGATTCACTTGGGGTCTTTCACACCTTGCTGCTTCATCACTGGTTTGCAACCCACATGATATCCAAATTTACTATATGTGATGTATCTTGCATATGGTGTAAACTTGTTCTTTGTTCCGTTATGCAAGGAAAGGTGATTTTGTCTAGCTCTAGGTCTGTGTTTTTAATGGAAAGCAATGGTTGGTTGGTTTGTAGCTGTGGGGTTTCTAGTGCAAGCCTGTGCCTCATCTTTTGTCATCTTATGCCTGTACTCCTCCCCACTGCATCCTGTGCCTCCTCCTCTCAAGGCCTCTGCTACCACGCCAGGTCTGTGTTTCTCCACATGACATCGTTATGTTGGTTGTATCTTCTTCTGCACAGAACAATGACTTGTCAGTCCTGTCTGTGCACAACTACTGTGGTACCATACAAGGATAAGCAAAAGTAAAACCAAATCATCCATGACCATGAAGAAAAAATGCCCAGAAGAAAAAATGCTGCTACAGCTAAGCCAAGTTAAAAGAAAACTTGCAGGTAGGTCAGCAAAAGTTCTGCCAAAGCAGGCAGGGCGTGACTCAGTGCTGAGGCTTCAAAGCAAAGCACGTGAGCTGTCCCCAGCAGTGGCAGTACCTGACACAGGGCTGCAGGCCACCAGCAGGCCACTGTCTCATCAGAAGGATGCACAGAGTGCTGCTGTAATTCTGCTGTGTCACATTCCAGCTCCAGCTGCAGCAGTGCCTGACAAAAATAATGTACAGGTGCAGAGCAGCAACATCTGGGATCTTAATCACTGCTCCTACAGTAAAAGAAGCCAGCCTGGCGTTTCGGTCTTGCTCCAAGTTGGCTGGGCAGATGCTTGAGTGGAAAAATAGCTTGCTGGTGAGATCAGCCTGTTCAATCCAGGCAAGTGAGAAGAGCGCTCGTTATTAAAATAGAAGGCAAAATGAGGCAATTCCTCTGCCTGTCAAATAACTGGGTAAATCTTCTCAAAGTCTTTGCTCCATGTGCTTTTTCAGATTTGGTTATCTCTGTCCTATGAGAGTAAAATATTCTTGGCAGCAGAAACGCTGCTCTCACAAACACCAAGTGCCAAGCTTTTAAAAATTAGTACAATGTAGAGAACATGCTTTGTTTTTGTAAAAAGGTTGTTGAAACAGCCCAAGTTTCAGACAGGCTTTTTTTTTCAAATAATACTTTGTCTATTTTCAGGAGCTATGCCTGGTTTTCACTGGAAGCACCATGAGGCTGGGAATGTCTCTGCAGCTACAGCTGTACTATTTCGCTGTATCCAGGGGTGGGAAGCAGCAGTCCAGGCGTGTGTCCAGCCAGGAGGGGCCAAGGCACAGCTTGGCAGGCAGAACGTGGTGGTTTGTGCTTGGCCAGAGGCCTCTCGAGCGACTTGGACCAAGTGTCCTTTCACGTTCCCCATCCTGGGGCACTTCAGAAAGTCTGTCCAAGTTAATGAGAGGCAGGCTGCAAAAGCTGAAGCTTCATTAAACCTGCAGCACAGCTGCTAAGCCCATGCTTTAGTTTAATTCACAAATGGGATTGAGTCAAGTGTTTACCAGCTCTCCCTGACCCCAATCCCCAAAGGCTCGCTGTGTTTGAGCTCTGAGCTTAAACATCTCCGCAATCCTGCTTCTAGGCCAGGCTGGAAAACGAGGACACGTGTATTTCCCCATGGCAGTGGCAAGACCCTTGTGTGAGGTGAGAGCGCATGGAGGGCCTGTGCCCTGGTTTCAGCTGGGATGGAGTTAATTCCTTCTTACTGGCTGTTAACAGTGCTGTGTTTTGGATTTGGAATGAGAATGGTGTTGATAACACACCGATGTTTTGGGTTTTGCTAAGTTGTGTTTATCCTAAGTCAGTGAACTCTTACTTTTTTTTGGTCTCATGCTCTACCAGTGAGAAGGTGCACAAAAGAACCCGGGAGGGAGTGTAGCTGGGATGGATGACCCGAACTGGCCAAAGGGATATTCCACACCAGAGAACATCATGCCTGGTATATCCTGGGGGAGTTACCCAGAAGTTGGGCTGATCTGGGTTTGGGAAGGGTGGTCTGGCATTGGTCAGTTGGTGGTGAACAACTGAATTGTGCATCACTCATTTGTTTCCTTTTTATTATCATAATTACTATCATTTATTGTAATTTCTGTATTTTACTTTGTTCTTGACTATTAAACTGTTTTCCTCACAACCCAGAGTTTTACTTTGATTCTCCTCCCCATCCCAGTGAGGTGAGGGGGAGTGAGGGGGTTGAGTGAGCAGCTGTCTGGTGCTTTATTTCCAGCCGGGTTTGACCCAGGGCACCCTCGCACCCTGGGGCTCGCTGGCTCCCGGCTTCCTGTGGCAGATGGGGCGGGCAGAAGGAGCCCTCCCCCACCCTTCCCTTCCCCTCACACCGTGAGCAGCTCCTCGGAGAGGGAGGGAGACCAAGAACCCGCCAGGGAGAGATGGAAGGAGATGTGTCAAATATTCAGTTTAGGTTGGTTTGTGGCTGCTGCTCCCCTGGGTGCGACTCTGGGAGCTGGGGGTTGTTACCCCATAGCCTGAGCTGCCGCCCGAGCCCGGGGGGGACCTCACCCGGTGATGCCACTTCTGCTCACGAAACTCCTGGATGGATCCCCTTGGATTGTCTCCGGAATTCCAGGCTGTGAGTGTGGACATGGGGCTGCAGAGTGCCGCAGGGGTGCCCCTGAGGGGAGCGCCAAGCCCCGGCCCAGCACGGTGCTGAGGGAGGGGCTGTGCCCCGGGCAGGGTGGGGCCGGCACAGGCCAGGGGCTGCCCCCAGGGCTCAGGCCCACTGTGCCCCGGTGGCAGCTGGAGGCTTCCAGAAGGTTCTTCAGGCAGGTGAGCGGTGCCCAGAGCCTTCCAGAAGGTTCCTCAGGCAGGTGAGCGGTGCCTGGAGGCTTCCAGAAGGTTCCTCAGGCAGGTGAGCGGTGCCTGGGGGCTTCCAGAAGGTTCCTCAGGCAGGTGAGTGGTGCCTGGAGGCTTCCAGAAGGTTCCTCAGGCAGGTGAGTGGTGCCTGGAGGCTTCCAGAAGGTTCCTCAGGCAGATGAGCCAAGCCCCGTGCCTCAGGCAGGTAAAGCGGGCTGGGCTCTCTCCGCCCCATAGCACTTAAGGGTCCTGGCCAGTGGTTTTTTCCTGTGTTTTGGAGACAGGTGGCAGCCCTATGCCCTCACACGAGCAGGAGGGCACTGGGCACCCCATGGCCCTGAGGCGGGCCGTGCTAAGCTCACCCTACATGACCCCAAAAGGCTCAACCAAAGCCAGGTGTATCGCTGCTTCTATTTGCTTTCAGTAACCACCAGGGGGTGACATGCTGAAATTTTATTCTGAATTGCAGAAACGAGGCATTACGTTCTTTAAAGGTCAGAGCTCAGGAGAAAACTCTGCAGGTAAAGAAGACATTTTCTCTTGTGAGGTGTCCATGAGCTAGCCGCTTGTCTGCTACTCTCTTGGGCTCTGCTTGGGGCATACTAGCCACACCTGGTTGTGAATTTCCTGTGGAAAATTTCCCTCAAGGAAAAAAACCAGTGATCTGTTACAGCTGAAACTGTGGAAAAATAGTTGTGAATTCTGGGTTTCCTGATGTGAAGAAAAAACCCCATTTGTATATAGTTGAAGAATACAGTTTCACTAATATTTACAGAAATATGTTTATTTCACTCTTCTATTTGGAAATTTACATTCTCCTTTTTCTTAGGAGACCAGACAAAATGAGTGAAACATGTTTCTTCATGTTAACATTCACACTCTGAAGGTGTTGTGTTGCGTCTGTCCCAGAGTAGGACTGCGGCCCTCCATATTTCTGTAGAGATTAGAAGAGATTATTTTGGGCATTATTGGATACCCATAGTAGACAGCTAGGAAAGTTACTTGGTGTCACACGTTCCTTGGGAGCTTGCCAACACGTGAATCCATGCCTAATTACATGGTCCTTTCAGCTGCAGCTCCTTCAGTATCAAACACTGTTGTTCCTGTAAGTGTGAATTTTATGTGAAAGGATGTAAACAGCAAACTGCAAACTAAACATGAAATAGACCCTGGGCCCCAGGGATACACCAGGGCTGAGGAAGGCACACTCCTCACCTCGATGAAAAGGAAACAACAAAAAAAAGAAGGTTGAAATGTTACTATTTGGGCCTCTAAAAAGATTCTTCATCGCATATGTGCAAATAAAATGATGGGGTACTCACAAAAACCCCAGTTAGTTGCTTTGGATAGTGATCAGCATGCTTATATCATTTAAGATCTTTACATAAAACAGAAAATGGCCTAATTTAACACAGCAGAAACTAAGGAGGTGATGGTTGGGGCTTAAGCAATTAATAATTAAGAAGTAGGAGACAGAAGATACTACCT
This sequence comes from Falcunculus frontatus, assembly GCA_013398115.1. Taxonomy (NCBI): domain Eukaryota; kingdom Metazoa; phylum Chordata; class Aves; order Passeriformes; genus Falcunculus; species Falcunculus frontatus. The sequence continues at coordinate 57,706 of VZRV01006390.1, read as the reverse complement.
AAGAAAAAAACAGGCTGTGTAATGTAGAAGTGACTGCTGTGGTGCATACACAGGGAAGATGGGGCTCAGACACTGTTTCTGGGCATTTCTCTTTGTCAAAATGCAGTTGCATTGCAGATGTAAGACTCCAGCGGAAATATGTAAATTGATAGAAAGGTATCAATTTCTCTTTTAACTGTTCTCTTTACTCAGTTTTGGAAGCTTAGGAGGTTTTTGACTCTTCAGGAGTTTCACTGCCAAAAGCTTTTCTAATTTCTGTGGTTACACAACAACTTAGATGGAATACACACCTTGCTTTGTGGGGTTTTTATTCCTGTCCCTGTCCATTACACAAGGAATGAAAAGGGCTGTAAGTGGCTCCTTGCTAAAATCCAGGCATGCAGTTTCTATTTTAAATCTCAAGTGTTTGTTTTTTGTGCTACAATACTGCTGACTTTACTATAGTCATACATAGTTCCTTGCCCTCTGTCCAAGACATTTTTAACTCCCCTGTTCTGTTTTAAAGAGAACTGAATTGGAGAAGAAACATGCTTCTAATTCAGTCTTCTTTTTAACTTCAGTGGAGATGGAAATTGAAGTTGCTCTTGAGGGGAGAGCAGTAGATGGACCAGAACTACTTGATATCAGTCATAATTCATACTGCTCACATCTCATCTTAGAGTACAAACTGTACTGTTCTTGAAATGTCAATGCTTTCTTTCCCTATTTAAAACAGGGGTTCGATCTCTTCATCTTGGAAAAAGAACTTGGTGTCTTCATCAATTTCACAGTACAAAATATTCATGCAAAGCCTGACTTCTCAAAGGACCGAGGAGGCAAATGTTAGCACGATAGCAGTAATTTAAATCAGAGGTTTTATTTCTGCTGAGTCACTTCTTTTTTATCCTGTATGTTTTTAGATAATAAAGCAGTTTGCTACTAACTTTTTATATGCACTTACAAGCATAGGAAAGCTTGTGAGCAGGCTGCATTTGGGATATTCAGTTGCAGCTGAGCCAGGTTCCTAATTATAACAATTTAATTGCTACTATCATGGACTAATCCCAGTTGCTGTGTGAACTTTAGATAGACCCCCTCAGTAGCCTACTGAATTCAGTAGGAGTTTCTCTTCTAGTGAAAATTATGAAGGTTTAAAAAAGGAGGAGGTCATTCTCTTAGGGATCCATGTGTGCTAATTGTACTGCTTCCTATTGCTCGTCATTGCTCCTTGGCTATACTTTCTTGCCTTCACAGCTTGTTTTCCAGCTGAGCAGTCCCTGTACATCTCTAGTTCTGCTTCAGAAGAAAATATGTCAGATTCAGTGTGAACTCAACAAGGAGCGATTTCGTCAGCTCTGTCATAGCTAAGATGCTGTAGCTGTGCTCTTCCCCCTGTTTTTAACTGACATAATTGTGCTGTCAAAATGTTGTTGTGTAAATCAAACTGCAGTGTGTTTGCAACATCAGTGCTAATGTGGCTGGCCTAACACTTCCTTCTAATTACAATTTGCATATTTTCAACAGTTGGCTGAGCTGCAGGAGGTGGTGAGATGGGCGAGTTGTGTCAGGGAGGCTGGGAAGGAGTTGAAGAGCTGGCTCCAAGCACAGTCTGCAGTGGACCCACAGCCAAAACAGATCCAAACTTTCCTGCTGGCACACACAGGAAAAAGGGAGAGAGGGAGGAAGAGGGGCCAGTGATACAAGAGAATGAAAGCTTGCAACAGCAAGGACAAGGCCATGTTCACCTACCTAGACCACGGGATTCTGCTTGGAAACCCAGTCTGCTGGGGGCAGATGGGCTCCATCTGTCACAGAAGGGGAAGAGCATCATCAGCCACAGGCTTGCCAAGCTGGTGGGCAGGGCTTTAAAGTTTCTGTGGGAAGGGAACTTCTGCCCATCCCACTCCTACCAGTTGAATGCCAGGGCCGGCAAGAGATGCCCAGAGCCTGGAGAGGGATCACATGTCAGCAGGAGAGCCCCTGAAGAGCAGCATAAAGGAATTCCAGCCAGTCTAAAGCTTCACTAGGGGCTAGATTTAAATGCCTCAATGAAAATGCATGTAGCATTAATTAAGAGGAACTAGAAATGTGTGCAGATCTGCAGGGCTGTAATCCTATTGGAATCATAGAGATGTGTGGGATGGATCCTACGACCAGAGTATTGGAATGAAAGGACACAGGCACTTTAGGAAGGACAAGCAAGGGAGACAAGGAAGGGGTGTTGCTGTCTGTATTAATGTCCAGCTGGAGTGCATGGAACTCTGCCTGGGGATGGATGAGGAGCTGGCTGAGAGCTTATGGGTCAGGATGAAAGGAGGTCAGGATAGCGGCATTATAGTGCTAACCAGGAAGACAGAGTGGAAGAGGCAGCCCTGGCCTACATGTATTCTTTCAAACACCCCAATATCTGTTGGATGGACACCGCAGCAGAGCATGGGTAATCCAGGAGGTTCCTGGAATGAACTGATGGTAACTTCTTTCTCCAAGTGACAGAGGAGCCAACGAGGAGAGGTGCCATACTGTTTCTTGTTCTCACCAACAAGGAAGGGCTGGTGGGGAATGTGCATCTCCAGGGCAGCCCTGGCTGGAGTGACCAGGACATGGTGGAATGGTGAAGTGTTAGGACAGTGAAAAAGGTGCACAGCAAGCTCACTACCCGAGACTTCAGGAGAGCAGACTTTGGCCTCTTCAGGGATCTGCTTGGTAGAGTGCCATGGGATAAGGCCCTGGAGGGAAGAGGGTTCCAAAAAGATGGTTAATATTCAAGGATCACCTCTTCCCAGCTGAGCTGATACTATGTGGAATCCTGTGACAGAGGAGGTACAGTTAGCTGCCTTCTTACTTGGCTAGAGATCCTGCAGAAAATTAAAAAGGCCTTTAGGACAGATTACATTAATGACTGAGTTCTGAGATCTGTACTACAGTACTTCCTGAAAATTTGATGCGGTACATATCAATATATGAGGCAAACACTTTATCAGGTTTATAGCAGACCTCAAAGAGATTCATTGGGAGTGGTAGGGATGAGAAGAGGAAAATGCTTACCCAGACAGGCTTTACAGTGTCTTGTGTCACACGTGGTACACAGCAGAAAGAGGAACCAGACATTTTTCTGTGATAACCATAGATTCTGAAATGAGAAACAGCAGGCATGGAAATTCAGCCAATAAAAGATGGTATATCTGGCTGCTGTGGAGAGCTTTTAAGCCTTTCAGACCTGTGTCTTCATAACTGAAGTGCTATCATGCATAGGTGTTGTTTAGCAAAAACGTAACTCAAAGAATTTTTCACTTCAATGACTGAGACTGATGTTTTGCAATAGAGAATGCTGGAGTAGGGAGCACCGACTGATTCCTTTCCGCTAGCTCAAAAATCACCAAAAGCTATATGTTGTTAAGTGACTCTCTAAATTGCAAACATCTGTTACTATTGGGTTCCACAGCAGACTCTTTTCACCCTCTGATTCTCCAGTACACAATTTTTATAAATTCTAGGTTGAGATCTTTATCAAAACTTAGTTGGGGAACATGGGACATGACCATTAACTGCACTTCTCAACGCAGTTGTTCTGTTGAAATGAAATGCCTCAGCTCCTCCAGTTTGCACACCTCTCAACCCAAAAGGCAATATCCAGCTTTTATGGTTAATATAAATTACAATGTCCTTCAGAGGGAAGTTGCTGTGAAGTAGCTGCAAACAGACATTTCCTTTAGCATAAATTCTGTGCGGCCTACAGGTCACAGACCACTGGCAGCTGCCTTTGGACAGCTCCTCTTGGCTCACTTTTCTTCTCACCTTCCTTACACACCTGCTCCTGGGGAATTCAGGCCGATATTCCCTAATGAGATCTTTTGGAATAAGAATGCAGGTGGTGCAGATTTTTTGCATGTCTGTCCCTCTCCTACATTTTACCCCTTGTGTCTGAATTGCCAGCTCCGGAGCATAAAAACAAGTGATTGTGTGGGGAAAAGGGGATACAGAAATGTTAAATGAGCAAGCTCATTGGTAACCTGTTTGTTTGGGGCAGACATTGCAAAATTAATTGGCAAACAAGCATGAAGCAGAACTGGCTGGCAGGGAGCCCCATAATGCCCAGCACTATGGCCCTTTCTGCCTTGCTTGGAAGAAAACATGGTAACTCACATCCACAGCCTTGAAATTAATCCTATTAGACACTCTTTTGAAAAAAACCAAGGGGCATGCAGCTTTCCACTTGAATTAATCCAGTGTGAATCTATTGCAAAGACAGCCCCTCCCATCGTGCCTTGTATTTCCACATGCTCTTGAATGAAAATGAGCTTGAGACTGTTGCAAGTTTTAACTGTTCCAAAAATTTAGGAAGATAGGGAGAGGATGTGACAGCTTGGTCTGTTTTGCTTATTCAATTAACAGACCATCCAGGGAATAGAAGACTTACGAGAGATGAAAAAGGAGCTGTCACTGTCCTTGATGACCCCTGATGGGTTTTAGGTTTTCGTAAGAACAAACCATCCACTTCTGTGGTGAAGGAAAGAACCTTTTCCATAACTGAAACACCCCAGGTACTCTTTGTTCAGGCCTGTCCTCTTCCTCAGACGCATTTTAAGGCAGGTGAATATTCATGGGGATCTCTTCTCAGGTACAGATTATTATCACCCTTCAGGATGGACACCAGTCTTGCAGTGATTTACTTTTCTTCTCTGCAATGAAACAGGAAAGCCAAGGGCTAAGAAAAAACTTTGGTGCCACTCAGTGGACTGGGAAGGAGAATAACATGAGTGAAGCAAGCACCTTTGAAACACACTCCTAAGTTAGAGTAAGCCCTGCAACAGGAGAAAATACTAGACTAAGAGGAAAATAATGAGATTGGGAGGGGAAATGTTGCTTCAGTATTACTGCACTGAATATTAGTAGTGAGACTTGGAAAACCTAACTGCAGCAAAACTCATACACAAACTCCACATTTGCAAGCAAGTGAAAAGAAATTATTTCAGGTCAAGGAAAAGGATCCCAGACCCTGCTATATCTGGCAGGTTTATTGGCAGCAGAAAGATGGTGATTCTTTTACTTTATGTATGCAGCAGAAGTGTTAAGAAGTGGGTGTATCTGCTGGAGTTCAATCCACCCTCATTAGCTCTGCTCCCATTACAGTCCCAGAAATGTAGGCCTTGGGAAGAGGCAGTGTTTGTGTTTCCTAATGCCCTCTACAGGGTCTCAGAAGTAAAACACCATCTTAAAATATAGAAATGTGTTGTATTAAACATTATGTAACAGCAGTTTGCACACTGTAAGGAAGAAAGCTGAAATATGTTAATAAGCAATACATTGCTGAACAATACTCTGCTACCTTTCTATGGCTAAGCTGGAAAATTGCACACGTAAGTCACTTACTGATTAAAAAAGCCTTTAAATAACAAAACTGCACAGTGATCCCTTCTACTTTCTGTTATCAGAGGATGTGTTGCAAGCCCAGCAATAGTCTGCATTTTGTGAGGCTGGAACTGGCTCAGATTGCTATTCCACTCTTTCTCCTGGCCTGAAAACAGAATTCTGGGGTTTTTTTTAACATTGCCATTTGATACTACACAGTTTTTGGGAAATTAACATATTCCTATCTGTTAAACAATGCTTTTCAGTGTGAATTTGGCTGCACTTCTGAAGAGCCAATACCATTTGAATGCATTCCAGTTTCCATTGTAATTCATGCCTGGAAGTTTGGCCAGGCTGGAAACTTGCAGAATAGCTTGGGCTGCGTGAAAACAAACATTGCAGAGCTGAACACAAGGCCCTTAAATCAATGGGAGACCTTTTCTCTTGACTGCCCTGGGTCTTGAGGCCGACCGAGGTTTGCTCTCTCCTTGGACAAAAGGTTTCAGGCAACCACTTGCACATTCCCTTTGTGTGATGTTCAGTGAGTCTCTGCTGGGCAGTTCCAAGGACAGGGCATGACTCAGCCCTGCCTCAGCATTCTCACAGGCTGGATCCTTTTTCCCCAGTATAGGTAGGGCTGCTATTACTCGGTATTACTTACACCAGTTTCTCTTGCAAGAGCATCTCTTTAGTGGTTTACAGCTCAAATAAAACATCTGGTCTGAAATTTTTCATACTGGTATTTTTTTCCTGATATAAAAGTATATATAGTTTTAAAAAATTATTTATTTATTTATTTATTTAGGTAGTACTCTCTTATTTTGGAACAGAAACTTATTATACAGTAAGAATGATGCTTCATATCAGGGAAAAACTTTTTACTCTGTAGCCAAATCGGAATGAATTTTCAGTTTTCAAAAAATAAACAAATGGGAAGCTCTAAGCAGTATGATGAAATGCAGTATGCGGGCACAGGGCTTTTTATTGCTAGGTCCTGTTATAACTTCAGAAGAGTGTTGAAGATCCACACTGGAATAAGATCTGATGCCTACCTGTTTGTTCTTTTATGTTTTGGACTTGAATAATGTCTGACCATTTTCAAAATGAAAATTGGTTGGTTGGTGGTTTTCTTAAGGCAGATGTTTCCTTTCTCACATAGATGAGTAATTAACTTGTTTTTAAATCTCTCATAGCAACTTTGCAATACTTTTTGTGTTTTTGGCAAAAGCTGCTCTTGGCATATGGGCAAAAAGGAATAATACCCTTCAAAATAACTGGATCTATCATGTTGCATCATTAAGAGAATAGGCTGAAAAAATGTGACACTCTTAGACAGATATGTAGATAAATGGCTTTTGACCTATCACATCCAGTAATCCATCCATTTTCTTTTAGGAAAATGGGTAGGTGCAATTTCTATCTCAAGAAAGATTTAATGCCACAAGAGGCAGGGAAAACATGAACCAGTCTGTTGCTCTTTATTCCCTGGCCAGTTACAATCCTTAGGCCGCTCTATATTGGCTTCATTATCCTTTTACTGCCAGATATTTATCATAGGATTTATTTTTCCCTCGCACTCTTCATGAAACTGTGATAAAGAGCTTATTTTACTACCTTAAAGTCTTCAGAACACACAAGATTAGAATTTGAAAGTATTTCATTCAAGATAATTTCAGAAGAGCAATTAAATTTGCAATTGTATTTTGGAAGACAGGATCATTGTGTATATTTTTCTTGTGCTGTAATAAGTAAATGTGACACAAATCTTCACTTCCATGACATAACTCCCTTGAGAGTGGTATTGGGGATAGCATTTAAATCAAAGTAGGCAGTAATGCTCAAGTTCAAATCTTAGATGTCAGCTGTGATATCAAACTCCTACCAACTTTGAGTGTGCTGTAGATAAATTAACTTGTAGGTTGAATTCCTGAATCTACCCCAGTTTGAGTGGTTTGGGGCTTTTTTATATACTTTTTTGCCTATAATGGTGAAACTAGCTTCTAGACCATTTTCTATAGAATAAGGGACTCTGCAAGTTCTGTTATATTTTGCTCCTTTTATTGACACACTACTTACTGAAGAGAGCATGTAGTGACAATTAGACTCAGCTCCTGCCCTCATCTGCAATCAGGAAGATAATAAGGTGCCTTTAGATGCTTTTCTTTCTTTACCCCTCCTCGAGATAAAAGTGTATCAATAGAGAATGCTATAGCAAGCCGAGCCAGTTTTGTAATTATAATGGCTATCAGTTGAATCAGGTAAAATTAATTCACTCCAATTACTTCTCTATTGTGTTTGTTTTTAAGGATTTTGCTTCACAAAATGTGTCTTCACATGAATACATTTTAAAGGAAGTATCACAAAGCATTCTGTAGCATAAAATGGGTTTCTTTGGTGTGTGGGTGACAGCTGAATGCCATAGTGGACCATTCAATAATTGCTCACAACTGGGGGAACCCTGGTGGTCCCACTGGGGTCAGTTACAGAGCTCAGGGCATTTGCAGATGAGTGGCTGAGTAAGTGATTAATCAGGCATGGCCACTGATAATGGGGGACCTCTGTGTCTTGTAGGAGACTGAGGGCATGCAGTGGGCCTTGTCCTGCTTCAATGGTTCTTCCATTGAACTGACTGGACAAACAATTAGACTTCTCTAAGCTTGTTTCCCCTTACATCAATATCAATTGTGTTTCCCTTGTCTTTCAGTGACCTTGCAATCGATCTGTTCTCTGTTTGATCATGACTAGCTGGCCAGGGCCAGGGGGGCAGTTCATTGCAGTCACCTACTTGTTGGTTTTGCTTGATGATAATTTCCTTAGATTAATCATTACTAATTTCCATTAAATATTTTAAGCTGGGAGATCAGAAGCAGAGTTGAATGTCAGATTTTTTACCAGTAATTAGGAAAAGAGATGGAAAAAAGAAAATTCAAGTTGATCTCATATAAGCTGTAGGATGTAAGACAGAAACTGTGACCCTACAGTAAGAAGTGGTTTTTTTTAGAAAAAGAAAAAAAAGCTTACCAGCACAAGTTGCCATTTCAGACTTCGTATTATTTTTGATGCTGCCAGACGAATTTTTTTCCCAAACTACTCAGAGATGCTGAGTTCTGTTTAGCCTACAGAAAATCTGGACTTTAAGAGAAAGTTACTAATCTGGTCACCCTCTCATTCACTCCAGAAGGCAGGTAATGATGGAGGTATTCAGTGTGTATGTGTGGTGATTCACTTGGTAATTATAACTTCTTTAGACTGGAATAATTTTTTTACCTGGAGCCTTTTCTCACCTTTGCTTCTTTCACCTACTCTGCATACAATTTTAACTGACATAGGGGATAACTCTTGAATAAAAGCCTTTTAAAAATCTTTTGTAAACTAGCTTACTTTAGGTTCGTGTATTGTTCTATCGCCTAAAACATTTGGGCGAGGGTCAATGGGAGTCATTTGCACTTGCTGTGCAGCTTTCTGAGTCATGATTTTCTAGGCTCAAATGACTGTTCCTTCAGCAGATCTATTTTGGTAATGCATTTTTAAAAATTTTAACCCTGTTGAGTTAAATTCATAATTTGGGCCCTTCATTCTATGTTTTTCTAATAAGGGACTTCCAAATATTCACACATGTACAGATTGTGCTAGAAGTTGTTACTTTGTTGGAGAAAAACACAGCTATGTCTCAGGAGGGGAAAAATTTTAATCTTTACAGACCTAGTCATGAACCTGGATATGGCAGCCAGACTGAGTTCAGTGAGTCTGGGATGAGCTCTGCCAATCAATTTTTAAAACTGAGACACAAAGGAATGAAAGGCATCTTCATGTTCTGCACTGGGCATGCTGTATGGATGATCCCACATGAGATCATCCAGGTTTTCCAGCCCACCACACCTGGCCACCATTTCTCCCTGTGCACTGACATCACAGCCGTTCTTGGTGAGCACTGTCCTGTGAGGAAGCTGAAAGGTGACCGCAATGGGTTGGCCTTTTCTGATCTTTTATGATTCACTTCACCTGCCTCCTCTGTATTATTAATCTGAAATGCTCAGTAGAGTTGAGGAATTCAGTATGTTCAGCAGGGTGAATTTGATCTAAAATGCTCCCTTGCTATGTGATAGGGAGTACATTGAAGGTGGCTAATATTCTATTCCAGACAGTTCACAGTTCGCTGTGATTTACATGTGGAGATTTAAAACTATCCAAGGAAATATTTCTCCCACTCACTCTTGTCTTCTGCTGATCTTTCAGAGTCAGTTTCCTGAATTCTTCTGTCCTTAGGTGTGAGCTGGGCAGCATAAGACACATCAACGTTCTGTTGTTGGTGCTTATGATTACCTTACAAGAGACAGCGAATTTTATGTGTATTCTCCAGGATTCGTTACAATGTGCTGATCAGAAGATATGCATGCCTGTAAGCCAGCGCAGTAGAACAACTGTGAAATAAAAACACAACAGTACACAGACTTACTGTAGGACTGGAGGTTTAGTTTTCAAAAGCCTCTAGAGAATTTTGGAAAACAAATCCTATTGAGAGTCAAAAAGATTTGTATGGTTAAATCCTTCAGCCATTTTGGAAAAACTTCTCACAAATGAATAAATATAGAGAAAACCAGTGTATTCACTTCCAAAGAAAGAAAACAAGTTCAGAAAATACACAGATTTCACATGACAGCAGGCAAAACAATCTGAAAAAATTATAGATGATATAAGAAAAAAAAATGTAGTCCAAAGTTATTTTAAAATTTATTTTACAATATATATTTTTGGTGTTTGGAATTTTTTTTAAGCATACTTATCCTAACCAATGCCTAAATCTGGACTGATCCTAAGTGTAACTGCTGTGACTTCAGGGATTCAAATTTTGCTCCTGAAGTTTTAGGGAAATAGATTTGGAGCTGGCTGGAGTATGTAATTCTCCATTATCCCCCAGTGGATGTTGTCTTTGTCACTGCTGCCTTTCATTTAAAGACTCTATAACACTGTGTAATATCCAGCACAACCACATAAATCGCTTACTTGGAAGATGATGTTTGCAGAGGCTGATGCTTGCCTGCAATCTGTCAAGCAGAGCCTAGCTCAGATCATTTGCAGTCTGATACATCTGTACCTTAAATCCAAGAGTGGAGGATGGAGCCTTTTAGTGAGATGACAGTTGCACCAGCTCTGCTTCTCATAAGATCTTTCTGTCAAGGTTCTGTTTCTGTTGCTGTGCTCAGCAATGGAGAGCTGGTGTGCTCATCACTCTGAGTTCAAATGCTGGTGGTCATCCATCCTTATATGTTGTTACCACAGTGCTGGGAGTTCTCCCACAGCTCAGATGGGTAAACCAAAGGAACTATATTGTGCATGTTCTTGGATAATTTTTAAAAGAAAACATCTGTTTTTATTGTTTGTATTCCAAGAAAGCTCTGAAGAAAATCCAAGATTTACATATGTATCCGAGCTTTTCTTTCCATGCTTTCTGAACATGTGCAGTGAGATTGCTTCATATGTTCAAATTTTGTCTCAAATACAAGGGGTTTAATTTAATTTTAAATAAAGGTCAAGATTTCTAACGGATAAGGATGTAAGAGAAAAACAGGGAATAGGGTTACCTTGGTACCTTGGTGTTTAGTGCTGAGAAAGCTATTCACCACCTCTTTTGAATTTCAAGACAGGATACCTGGCTGTAAAATGTGAAATAAAATAGGATAATTGCTGTCAGAATCCAGTAATAATTGAAAGAAAGGAAACCTTAAGAAAAAAAACTTATGAAAGCAAAAGGCACTTTTAAAACGGGGAAATTATAACAAGGCAGTGAAGTTGTTTAAGACAAGTTGTAGTTACAGCAGCCTGGAGCTGAGATATTCTGAGGCCCAGAGGTTGTAGAAGGTCTGTAGGAATTGCAAGCAACAAGAAGAATGGAGAAAAAAAAGCAAAGATGTAAATGCATCACATTGCCTGTCTGAGGGCTAAAGCTCAGAAAAGAATGTTTTGAATGAGAGACACACTAGGACTGCAGAAGGATGTTTCAGTCTCTAGCTCAAGGGCTAATTTCACTCTGAGTGAGAGAGTGAAGGACCAGAGGGAGGTCGTGGTGTTTGAGAGGTTGGTTAGGAACTTCTAGAAAGTGAGGAAACAACAGGAACAGAAATAGTTGGGAAAAGAGAGCATCTGTTTTGAAGGTCTATGAGCTTCCCTTGTGACAGAAGAAAGAATATAGTAGTTTCTGTGCTGAGTCAGAATAGATGGAATTGGCAGTTTGGGAAAAATGAGAACCGGTCAGTGATTAAAGCCACAAGACTGAGACACTTGAGTGTCATAGAAGTGCCTCCGTATGTGCTCCACAATCTTCATTCTGTCTGAATATTCACTATGCAAGTAAAAATTATCTTTAGGACCTGCACAGGTATAAGTCTGTAAGGTTCCACTTTCCTGTACTGAGACACTTAGCTTAAGCAAAGAGACCAAGGAAAATCACTGGTTTTTACACTGCTGGGGACACATACAGTTACAGAGCAAAATTCTACATGTGGCTGCCTAACTCCGTTGTAGGACAAATTTAGAATATAACTTTTCACTGAGGAGATGGAGAACTTTGAATTTGTGAGAGGAAAAGGCATAAAAATGTGTTCTGGACAATTAATTTGGTGGCACTGTACCCTGAAACGAGCTGTTTATCTATGTGATAGAGACAGCAGAGGCATAACCGGTACAAACCACCCTGTCTGCATATGCCAGTATGGCCTTGCATGACCGTAGGAAGTGAGAGCCTCTCTGGAGGCATGAGAGCTGAGAGTTTCCAGTTCCCTCTGCCACTGGCAGCATCTGAGACTGACAGAATGTTGCCAGCCAATGCCAGCTGATAGTCCTGAGAGGCTCTTCAGATCAGGCACCCTACAGCCAACACAAGGGGACCGCTTTATTTTCACAGTAGTAGCTCTCAGTTTGTTTTCATTCATGCAGAGGGGGTAAAACTACATTAGTTACGCAACGGAAAAAAGGGGCAAGGAGTTATTTATCTAAAATTCAAACAGAGGATTATCTGCATTACCATCTGATAATGGAGGCATACAGAATTAAAGACAAAGGTACATGCCTGTGTATGTCAGACCTTTGACTTTCTAATCCCGCCCAATTGCTGCAGTCAGGATCATAGAGATTATTTTTGTGAGCTATTGCTCAGCAAAAGCAAAACAGATCAACCATAGTTTGTAGAATTAGATCAGCCCAGTCCTGAGGCCTCCAGCACAAAATACAAAGCTTCTGGCAAAAATAGAGAGAAATATAACCAGTTTGTCCTCCTTAAATCTAAGTGAGGAAAATGCATCTGGTGTAGCCATAAAATCAGAAGTGACTTGTTTTAAAAGGAAGGAAAGCATCAATTTGTCATTCTGGCGCTGTTTTTTTGCAGAGCAGAATTGCTGGAGGGATCAGAGCAGTCAGCGGTAGAGAAAGACTATTAAATGAGTCCACTCCCCTGCACTCATGGACGTAATCCCCTGATGCAAATACATGGTTTATTAAGGTTGCAGTGTACTGGCTGTGGGAATCAGACCTCTAATAACATCATCCCTGGAGCTCTGGGGGTATAATGCTGCTTCTCTTTAAAGGTGAGCTGTGGGTGGTTGTGCACCAGTGCTGTACACTGGTAAAAGGGAACTCTCCTTGCTGCTAAGGCCATTTGAAAGGAACTATGAATGTTCAGGTTAGCTGTAGGCATTAAGTGCTTTTCAGATATGTTCACCTGAGACAAGCCTTAATTCTCCCAGCAAAATGTTGAATTTCAGATTCCATTCTAGTAAAATTCACCCTAGAGGGGAAAGTTCTATTGGATGACACAGGAAGTCTGAAGGACAGGTGTGAGGAAGAAGATTTAAAAATTCTGGTGCTGTTGGGATCTCTGTCAACTAGCTAAATAAAAGACCAAGAGAAGAGTTCTAGCAAACCAGACTGAATGCAGGGAAGAGACTTAGAGAACCAGGTAGCTTTTTATTTATTACGGAGAATGTTTCAGTAAAGACTTCTGTTGAGTTCTCTGTCCTCCTTTCTTCTCTGTGGGATGTAGTGACTAACAGCAGAGTTGGAAACATAGCCATGTCCTACAGATGTCTGTGGTTGTGTCTGGGCCAGAATTTCCTTCCTCCTCCCTCTACTCCAGGCCTTTGCAGCTGCTGTGACTCCCATGCATACTAAAGACACAATAGTAGGAACACCAGGATACATAAACTGATGGGCTTAAGGTGCTGTGTTTGGGTAATGCAGTGCACATTGAGGGCCTGAGCTCTGAAACCTGGAGACAGCACAATTGCACCAATGTCTAACTAGCATCCAAAGAGCGAGCTTGCACTACCTGCCTCTTTTTTAACTGAGCTGATGTTTTTGTTATCACAAGAGACTCAGTTCATCACAATAAAAGTAATTCATCCTTCACTTGTCTGCCAGATCCTTGGACCTGCTTCACTTTTTTTCTATTGTAGGAGATGATGTCTTTGCAAAGGCAAATGAAATACAGCTGAGAATGTAATTTTGTTCACTACCTGTTACTTCACAAGCTCAGTGTAGCATAGGACAATACAGAAGAGAAACCCTGAAATTAGGACTACTGGTTTTCCCTGTATTTTTGTTGAGGTTTCTGAAATTTGTATTTCACTCCAAGTTTCAGTTTGACTTGCTGCCAGGATCCATAAACCAGGGAAGAAAGCCTCAAACCTCAGAAAACAGCTCCTGGTGAGGATGTTAAACTGGTTATTCAAAAATCAAGACACTTAATTGCTAAATATTTTTTAAAATATCACTATTACTATAAAACCTACTGCTAATTCTTCACCCATGTACATATATACAGTGTTAGAAATTTTGGATCTGAGATAGCACCACTTTAAAGTTTTGATGTTTGCCTTTTAGAAAATTAGTTAGTCATTTTTCCCCTTTCTAAAATAAATGTGGGAGGAAACATCAAATTAATCATTGATACAAAGACTGCCTGTAGTGAGGTAGCTCATTAAGCTTCCTTTTCCCGAGCTCCACGTTTCTTTCAGAATTTAATTTCCATAGTTTTTTTTTTTGTTGGAGTGTTTGTAGTATTCTGCAACAATGAAATGCTTTGCTGGGTCATTTATCATCCTTTGCCTTGAGGAAAGTCTGTACAATTACCTTTGTGCTTGTGTTACACTCCAAACTTTTATAATCCAGGTTTCTAGAATTTGTGCAGCGGAAGATGCACATTAGAGAAGGTGCATCCTTGCTTCTGAAAGCTCATCCTTGGAAGTTATATAATTACATCCCCTTACACAAAGTCAACTGTTTATTTTCCCTGTGCTGTTCTCTGGCTTACAGCACCACCTACAAGTTACTTTCAAACTACAGATGCAGGCTGGTGTTTGTGTGGTGTTTGTGCACCCTCAGCTGTGACGTAGCTGCAGGTGGCCACCCTTCTGCAGCCCCATGACTGCACCAGTGACTTCAGCCCTAGCAATTGACTGCTGGTAAGGATACGGTGGTTCAATAACTTCGTCTGTCTTGGGAGGCACTGAACTTCACTCAGTTCTGAAGAGTCCCACATCCCATTTATTCCTCAGCTGTGGATTTTAACTACTGAGGGAGGAGGAGCCATGTAAAGCAGTCTTTGTTGGCACTAAGGGTGGACAATATGCCAAAACTTGGTAAACCGGTGTGAAAGGCAGTGATCAGGTCCAAACAGAGTCACTATGGCAAACAAAAGCATTGTTTCATCACGTGGAGATTCACACCAAAACATTTGGATTTTTTGGTTACTTTAAAAATTGCTCTATCTCAATTTTACAAGTTTGATAACTTAGGTTTTGTGAGAGTGAAATTAGTCACACTCTGGCAGAGGGACAATTGAACTGCACACACCAAATACTGTTGAATCATTACAATGGCTTTGGTGGAGATTTTTCTTCCCTTTCTCAGAGTACAATATTCCTCATGTACTTTCTTGGCACTATGTGCGGTCCAGGACATGTTTATCTGTAGCTCTCCTGTCACTCAATCCCTCTCCCTAGTCCAGCTGATAAATTTTACTCTGTCAGAAATTGTGATGATACACTTAATTCTTTCATTTCTGCTAAAGAATGTATGTTATTTATACTCACAAAAGTAAAAGGCACTTACCAATACAGATACACTCTACAGCTGCTGGAACAGTTCACAACTGCTATTGCAATACCAAAGGAAGCCTGCTTTCATACAGGCTCTTCTTGCTGTTGTTAAGCAGAGGAGGGAGATTATTATGTTCTATTTGAGGAAAATATTGTTTAAATTGAAAAACTTTCAGTATGTCCCTTAGTTAAACCTATGAATTTATCCAGTCTGAATGTTAGTTATGGCTTGTTTGATGTACCTTCATCTAAGGCTTCATCCACAGTTTCGTCCACAGTATCTTCTACAGTGAGGCAATCCCATTCAATATCTCAGACATGAACACAGACGGGAACTTTCTGACAGAGTGACTGACTCCTGCTGGTAAACTTTGAAAAGTATATTGTTGAGCTGCAATTCTGCAGACACTGTTATTTTATTCCTCCTCCCCTCACTTCTTTTTTTTAGTTGTCAAATAATTCTGCTTGGGGATGAGATTCAGTATTTCAGAATTCATAGGCTCCTGTTGCTTCAGGACCACTGAGGTGGGTATGGCACAAGAATGTGGTTTCAGGTGAGGAGAATAAGCAGTAGGAAGAAAAGAAATGTCAAGTAATTATAGAGGTTTCATCTTAGCTACCATAATAGTACAACCAAAACCCAAACCTCCGAGTTATAGCAAAGAGACAAAATTGTTTCTAAACTGAGAATAGCTCAAGTTTTGCATAGCATGTCAGGTGCTCTCTTGGATTCTGCTAATTTTACAACCAGATGACGAACTTATAGAAAAGAAAGATTTGTTTTAGAAGTGTGTATTTCAGGTCTTTACTGAGCTTTTTATTATATGTTGCATGTAAGAGAGACATAGATTTTTTGCAATATAGTAACAGATGACAACTCCAGTCCAATAATTTTAATAGAATCTGTTACCCGAGGAAAGTGCTTTAGATGTCTGTGGGAACAGCTGTAATAATTACTTAGTTGTTTACCTTGATGTCATGCAGAAAAGAGGGAAGGCCAAATGATAGCAGATGTGGAAGCTTTAATTACAAGGAAATCAAATGAGGGCTTCAATTTTGGGTTTAAGATGCTGGCAAAACTTTCTGCAGAGGCTCTGCTGAGTCAGTCACGTTTCAGAGGAAGTCTTGTGCTGTCCTTGCACACGTTACAGCTTGTTTGAACAGAACATGTTTTTCTGGCAAGACTTTCCTTCCCCCTGTCCTTAATGATTTCAAGAAGAGCAATGGAAGCACTGCTCTGAGACCTCATTTAGCTCAGCACCTTCTCTGCCCAATTAGCAAATATCCTGTGTCACCGATTTTAAGAATTAGTGTGACAATAGTTCTCTAACTAATTACAACCTACTGACTCCATCTTGAAGAGTATTAATTTCCAGTTATCAGAGTATAATATATGGAAATGCTAACAAGAAGGATTTGCTTGCACTCTGATACAACTGCTCTTTAAATGAGGACTGAGTGTTGCAGGTCTTGTCCCACTGTTCCCATCTTATCACTGACACTGATGTATTCATATTGCTTAAACTGAATCACTGCATGTGCACCTCGAATGGATGTCGTGCTCCCTCAGGGTCCTTGAGTGGGTTCCTTAGTGTGGGTTTGGGTACAAAGACCTAATTAGAGCAGCTGCAAGCCTTTGTTTGCAGGTTAAGAAATTAACCTGGATCCAAACTCAAGCCACCAGGCACCTCTGTCCCCTTCAGGGGCTGATTTACTCTGCTTGGTGTCTTGGTTTTCCCTCTGCAAAATGAGGGTAGAATAAATCCACCTGTAAGATGTGAGAAGTGCAAAGGTAATAAATGCCTCAGCAGACAGGACCACTGATCCCAATTTCACAGCCCCCCTAAGTACACTGTGAGGACTCAGCCTTTTTTTTTGATGCAGCAGCACGTGATGGTGAATACCATTAATTTACTGATCCCACCTGTAGTACAAGCTCTTCAGTTCCGGTGCTTTCATCCCTCCCATTCCACTGACACGGAATGGTGTTCTGTGTTTAACTGTAGCAATACTAATCTCATAAGCTTGCAGTTAAGATAAGAATTATTATCTTTCTGGAACAGATGAAATGTCTTGGGTACTGGGGACAAGAAAAGTTGTACCATAACTTAATTTTATTCCTTAATAAGGAGAAAGTGAAATACAATGATCTCAGGGCTGAGCTCCCTTAAAGCTTATTGGACTACTGCATTTGAAACAAAGAATTTTTTTTCTTTTTTTTTTCTTTCCAATTTTATTTAAGCATTTGAAAAACTAGGGAGGGTTTTTTTAAAGTATTCAGTATCTTCAGTTTGCATTTCAGGAAATACATCCTCCTGTTTTCGGTTTTTTAGACTTTTGTTCCCTGGTTTATGCAGGTCATCTGCAAAAAGTGTGATTAAATTATCCATTTGAGAATCATCCTCCTGCAAAAGAATTTACCTTTTCATCCCTGGAATTATGGCCTTTTAAATTTATTTGTATTACCTTTTTATTCTATACCCACAGCTGCTTCAATTTCTCAACACTGCTTTATAGTCACACCTTTGTCTACCTGAGTGCATTTACCCCTCCAGTGCACCCACTCAAATCACCCACTAAATGAACTCCATACAAAAACTTCAAATAAGCTACAGATAAAAATTCCTGGTTTCAAATATATTTAAACAAACAAACCAACCTACCTATTGAGAGCCTATGAGAAGTCCTGAACTGCTTGCTTTCCTGCAGAGAGCAATGTGGCTTGACAAATAATGTGTGTTTTACTGTTTCTACTCTGCAGACCACGTGTGGGATACAGGCAGAATCTGAGAATCACTGAACATATTCACAGCTCTGTACACAGGAAATATGCAATCAGCCTGTCCATCATCGTGCCATCAGGTTCTCCTCTATGGTCACAGCTGACTCCCGTGGATAGTTGCTGGCTTCACAGCTCACTTCTCAATCACGAAAATACTGCTGTCCTTGCATCTAACTGTTCTCACATAATGCAGGCTCCCTCCTCCCAGAACTCAATTTCACTGCCACTGAACCAGTGATAAAACCTGAGCACTGACAGATGAACAATGGGCATTCTTGAAGGTAAATATGGAACCTTATCACTTGGCTTCTGCAGATTGTGATAGGGAGATGAGCACTGAGTAGTGACAATTCAAGATGAGAGATTGCAACAAAGGGGGAAAGAGAAGTCTCTGTACTGATAATGAAACTACTTAATAGTTCTGACTTATACAGGACTTTGAGCTAGTATTCTCCCAAACAAATTGTCACAATTATTTACATCTCCTAACTGCTCAAGCAACACAAGAACTAACAATATTTTTAATTTTTACCTTATATTAGCTTGGATATTTTTACCTAATGGATATAACAGCAGAGAATTTGACAAGGCTAAGCAAAAATTCTAAATTATACTGTATGAATGGCTTGTATTTAACTCTTCCAGCTGTTTCCTTTGCTCAGCAGGCCACGGGTGTTAAAACTCAAGCATTTGAGTACAAGTTATCTTGCTTTCTAATGAGGTTGGCCTATCCTTTGCCCCTCGGTTTTTGTTCATAATTTCTGCAGTCCTAGAGAATATATAATATCGATGGTCAGATCTGAGGCACACTGACAGTGCTATGATATAAGGTATTTTTTCTGTTTACCAGTATGCCGTGGTTTAGCCTGTCCAGACACTTGTGTTTGTGCTCTCCATAGAGCTAATTATGTCAAGTGCAAATTCACTCCTGTGCAACTCAGTTAATAGTTTCACATTTGCCTAATAGGACTCCTCATTTCCCTCTACTACAAAATCTGTGCTCAGCTGCTGCTTAATCCTGTTCCTGCTTGTGTTTTGGTGCCATTTGCAGCTCTGAGGAAAAAAGATAAGAGCAGGTGTGAATCCCTCCCTAGTGCAGTGGGAGTTCAAAATCTATTTAGCTGGCAAAGTCTCCTCAAATACTTACTGGTACAGGATTAATACCCTGTCCAGTGACAGGGAATAGAGATCGCAGCTGTCTTCTAGTAGGGCTGCCACTCCCTAAGGGACTTGCTGTGAGTAACTCCACTAGAGAAGGCTTCAGCATTGCACCATGTCTCCTAGATTTTACGTTATGAAGCTATTTATCGTGAAGAGCATTTATTTCTTGGCCAAGGAAGGAACAGGTGGATAAATTATATACTACATATCCAGAGCTTCAAAATTTCTCTGTAAAATTGAAAAAAGGCAGAGATATTCCTCACGAGGGAAGGGAGAGAGTGTTAATCGCATTTACAGCTATCACTTCGGAAAGGTGAGTTGTTGATAAGATGCTGATAGCTGAGATAACAAACTACATCCCCATGTTGCATTCCAGTTCCACTTGTTGCATATCTACAACGTGTCCCCAAAGAAGGGTTTCTTTTTCGACCTGCTGTTTGCATGAAAAAAGCAAAGGGAGAGCAGAGCATTAAAGTTGTGTCCTCCATTTTGATAAAATATCAGCCTTCTGTCGAGGACAGTTGTGTCATTAGCACAGGCTGTATCCTGGACTTGCTTTGCTATTGCTTGAGTCTTCTGATGCCTTCCAGGATAAGCTCCACGTGAGGCTCCTTAGAGCAGAATTGCTGTCATTGAGCCCATCACGGGATCCACCCGAAGACTTCAGTGTTCCTTTGAAACGTCTCAGTATTGTCTTTACTGTGAGTGGCTGCTGCTGATACACGTGGTTTAAACCTCCTTGTTTGGGAAATAGAGCAGTGCGAAGAAGTCTGGATGCAGGAGTTGCTAGGAAATGCACGCTTGTTTGTTGCTGCTGTTAGAGGGGAAAGGGACTTCTGACCCGTTCCCTTGAGAAAACAAAAAGATTGCTGAGCCTGGAGTTATGGAGGCTTATTTAGTGTTTGCCTTAAAGCTATGCCAGCCTCTGGCACAGAGGGGCCTGGATCTTACTTTGAGAAATATTTTACCTTGCAGAGAAAGTCCAGCATTAACTTCAGGTGGGGTTCAGTTACAAACTTTTGTTAATCGCACTCAGTCTGGAAGGACGGGCCAGTTGGCATTGCTGTCCAGGGTTGAAAATTTCTTTATTATTTTGGAGAAAATCTCACCTTGGAATGGGACCCAGTACACGAAGAAGCTGTGTGCTACTTTAATTAAATCCTTAAAAAGCTTGTTTACATTGGTAAAGATATTTTTGAGGTAATAGCTGGCCAATTCATGTCAGGAATATTGGGGCCTCTCTCATTCTGTTCTTTATGTCTCCTATATTAAAAAAGCACTATGTTATAGTAATGTGAAATGAGCTTTGTACTGCATGGATTTACAAGGCCCTAAAGGGTGAATGCGTTGTCCAGTTCTGCCCTTTTGAATGTTCTTTAGGATAGTCCTCAGGTTCATAATTATGTTATATTAAATAACTTTTGTTTGCTTGTTTAAAAGAATTACGCTTTTATGTAGAGAGTGTATCATCAGAACAGACAATGAAAAAGAATAGACTTCTTTTCTGTTCAGCTCTGTCTTTCATGGGGTATTTGTGAGCTTATCTGTACAAGCTCAATAATGCCTTAATCTAGTTTTTTGCATTCACTGTGAAATAAGGTTCATAGAGGCTTATAATTGCAACCTTTATTTTGAATCAAGGGGGAGGGGAAAACACACCTTGAAAATACTGCTTTGAGACAGTCGAATGCTACATTCTTTCTAGTTATACAGATAAACCCCTGTTTAGCTCTTGGCTCTGTGTATGACTATTCCAGCAACTTTAAGGATATAAACAATCACTAACTACTTCAGATGCCTGACCAGATTAAAATAACTTTCCAAGATGCATTGTCACATTGTGAGCCGGTTGAAATGCTACCTGAGTACAGTAAGGAAAAGAAAATACAAGCAGAATTCAAAATTCTCAGGTCGGTGTTCATTCCTCTCAGAGAAGTGATTACTGCAGCACTGACTAATGGTGGTGAGTTCTGTCCCACTGAGAATATGCAGATGGCTACTGGGATGGTACCAGATTTTGAAGTCTTACCTCCTAGCACAGTAATTCCTATTTCTTCTTTCACCTACGATGTCTCTTTTTCTGTGATGTTTCAGTGCAAGAATTAAAAGGCAGCTGGGAGAATTGAAGTATTCACGTGGACCCTAAGTGGGATTACGTGTGATTGGCCTGTCACCATGGAGAATATTCCCAGATGATAGACAAGCAATGTTGTCCCAGGTAGCACAGAACAATCCTGCTTCACTTGGCTGCTTCTAGACCGTCTTTTTCGCCTTCATTCTTCCCTTTTTGACTTGCAAATGAGATGGGGATGAGGGTCAATAGGGCTTTTCTCAGTTTGTTGTCATGGGCTTTTTTCCTTCCCCTCTCACTGCATTCTTAAACTACTTCTGCATCCATACCCTATAACAGTGTAAATTAAGTCAAAATAGCCACTTGATCTTCTGCTGTTGTGAGCAGAAATGTTTGAAAAAATTTCTTGCATATGCATGGGACTTTTGTTCCACTTAAATTTCTTTTCGCCTCCCCAGAAAGGGGCAAATAAATTCGAAGTTTGAAATTAATCTTTTCTGTTTTGCTACATGGAAATTAAGCTTTTGCACTCACTCTCCAGTTAGTTAACACCTTAGGAAATGGTGCCATTCTCACTAATGGATTGTTTATTTTGAATCATTCTGAAAGACACTATCATTCTTGGATAGCAATGTTCTGCATGGCAGTACATTTAGTGTGAAATACTTGACATTTTAAAATTTGTTTGAAAAGGGAAACGGATTAAAAAGTTAATTTGTTACAGTGTATTTCCATGATGAAAAATTCAGAAGGTCTTGGGCTCCCATTTTCAGGTCAGGAGAGATTTTAACTTCTACAAATCAAAATAAAAGGGATTTCTACATAATGCATGAATGATGTATCACTTCAAAGGAAACTTTCCTGGAGGAAGGTTTTGGTTGTCCCTTCCTAACTAGCTTCTCTTTACTGCAGGGGGCAGGAAATAAAGGAATAGGCACATGGGGATGCTTGAAGGATTAATAAAATAGTAGAGAGACTTTTACTTGCACAGTAGGTCATCAGCTTGAATCCAGCAGAACCTGTCAGTACTAAACAGCTGCTTGGTGGTCTTTTGGTCATTGCCAGCTCTCTTTACCCAAGAGGATGATGACACTGCAGTAGCTTGAGAGAAATTGAAAAACTGGTCTGTTTATAAAAATTCTTCATCTGAAGGCCTAGTGAGTTTGTGATATAATCTGGGGAGAGGAATATCTTTTTGTATTGAATGGACTGCTGAATTTCAGCAGCTGTATAAGACAATCCTTTCAATAAACTGAGACTCTTTTTTAGGATGAGTTAGGCTGGGTCTTTGCCCCTTTTGCTCCTTGGAACGCTGCCGCCATTCTCTAATGGCCTTCTTTCCCATCTGCTCTGGGCTGACTTTCCTGCTCTAGACCCAGGAGCATCTTTGTCCTGCAGGGCAGACTTGGGATACATCACAATGGTTTGCACACTGTTTGAATAGAACAGTCCAGTGTCAGTAGCAAATGCTCTGGTCGGTGAAAAACATTGAACAGACTCTTGACCCTCTGTGAATAAAATTAATCGATAAGTGGCTCCAGTACTTGGGGTTCCCTTCTGCTTTAGAAAAGCAGAGGAAAAAAATGCATGTTTTTTGTTTTGTTTTGAAACCTTTGTAATAGGTGTGACTTAGGAATTAGTTTTGAGTTGTTTGACCTCTGTTTAAAATTGAAATTAGAGTCTGGACATTTCTTGAAACAAAACCACCCAACAAAGAAAACCTTTAAGAAATCAGGAACTATTTAAGAAATCATTTGATGGCTTTTAAATTTTATTTTGCTGCTTTGACAACTATTGTGTTAAAGATCATTTCAACTCTGTTTAGAAGAAGTTCAGTTCTAAAGAATAGTTGTTAGATAGCTTTGTGTTTCCCAGGGGTTGGGAATCATGCATGTAATTTTTCAAATTAATGACAAGACTTGGATGGAGTGTGTACTCTTAGAACAAAACGGTCTTGTTAAAAAGCACTGTGTTTAGACAGCTTGCAGCAACAGGAGATTAAATTGCTGGATTTGCCTTTTATATGTCTTGATTGATGAGAAAACTCTGCTGCAGTATTCATTGTTGATCAAATGCCACTCGGCTAGCGGCACTAACAAAAACAAATATTTATTGTGTGCAAGATTAAAAAATGATATTGCAGAAATATGTGACCAGTTTCTGTAAAGATTTCTATATCTCCGTAGGGGCAAAAAGTTAAGATGTGCTGAAACAGTAATGAGAGGCACTGTGCAGTGTAACCAGGGAGACATCAGGCACTGCTGCCTTCACAGAAAAGAGGTTCTTGTTGGTGATCTCTTACTGAAGGACACCGCAAGAATAATCTGCGTGTGTTTATAAAATCGAATGCTTTCCCTAACTGCCTTCTCTTCTCCTCCTACTCCTTTCAAAAATAAACAACCCCGCCCTTGATGGATGGTCTGTTACTGTCGCTCTTCACAAGTAGCTTGCTCTGTGAGGGGTTACACCTGTGCATTACAATTGATATCCACCCAGCTGCAGCACTTTTATCCACAAGTGGCAATGGAAGCTTGTCCATAGTATTACCTGGTTTAGGCACTGGATGTGTTTTGATTAGGGCGGTGCTGTAGGCTGTGTTATCGGAGTGAGTGGGAACCTGAAGGTGGATTATCGCAATGGTAATCACTTGGGAAAAACATAGTTCTCATGTGGTGACAAGTAAATTGTGGACATATGATATACTGTCTATACCCCTTATATGTACAAGAGGATTGGCTTTTAGGATTTTTGTGTATGTGTATAAGAACAGATCTGGGATTCTGTTTCTTCTGTATTTGCACTCCATGAGTAATTAACAGTTATTACCTGCTTATTTGCAGAGGATCCTCTGTGTGTTTGTAGTTTGTGTTTTGGTTTGTTTTGGTTTTGTTTGTTTTAGGGGGGTTTGTTTGTTTTTTTTAAACTTATAAATATGGTGTTTGTAAAAATGAGTCTCATATTAGCTGTAGGTTAATGTACTGGAAAAGACGTGCTGGGCAAACATCCCCTAGCCAGTGTGGAAACAGCTCTGATTTGTGAAGTGCTGTCTTGGCTAGTTTACATCATTTCCCAGGGAGTCAGTTTGAACTCTGTTCTTTTATTGGTTTATTATTTTTCAGAATGTAATTCTCAATACATTTGTATTCATGGCAATGGACAGTAAGTAATTTAACACCTGCTATCTACAATCTCTGTCAGCAAATGGCCTTCTCCTAGTGGGATTTATAGTTACTTCATGTTTCAAAGGCGGAGAATTTAAATTCTGTTTGCTGTGCTGTAAGCAGAGTTATGTTATGTATTTTCTTTCCCTCTGCCTTTTAGTCTGGTCTTAAACTAACACTGCTGCTTTTATTCCAAAACAGAGAGAAAACCCGAACCTTGAAGGGGGTTGCAATTGTTTTATCCTGTCAAGGTGTTTTTCCTCTCTAAAATAGGAAAAGGTGGGAGTGTGGGGAAGAAAACTAAGCAAAAATTAACCCTAGTCCTACCTTATTTACAGTGAATGTAATAATTTACAGCCTGAATATTTTGCAGGCCTATTGTCTTAGTCTCTACATTGTGTTCTCCTATTGATTTTTGAGGAAGAGTTTGTGTTGGGCAAAACTAAGGTGTGAAGTTGTAATTCCCAGAGGTAAGGACTGTGTATGTGTGTCTGCTCAGTTCCTGTTGGGAGATCTGACTTAAGGTCTTTTGCACTGCCTTTCTGTTCTTTTGCAACTTCCAGTTCTGGTTTCATTTAAAAAGTGTAGAGAAAGTGTAAAATGAGAGGCGAGAAGGAGTTGTTTTTTTGTTTTTGTATTTTGCTTGTTTGGGGGTTTTTTGGGTGTTTGGTTTTGGCTGTTTTTAAGAGATGAAGGTCTTATACTCCTCATTTGAAATAAGTGAATGAAGCATTTGTGACTGATTTGTTTTGTTGTTTGGGGTTTTTTTCCCTATTTTTGTAGTACCTAGTCTGCAGAAAGAGAGTGTGTGTTATGAGAGGCTTGCAAGCTGCCTAAGGAGGAGCAGTTGTGCACAGTGCCTGGGTGGAACACTGACCATACCGGAGGATTGCAACAGGTGGGATGTTTCACACAGAAGCTGTGGATAACTCGGAGCTTGGAGAGAACAGCTGCTTCTGCAGAAGACAGCCTGCAGCCTCGCAGAAGCAGTTGTTTGGAGCAGCTGAGGCGATGGGACTGAGCTGGGGAGTCAGGTCATGCCTTATTGTCAGGTCTAGTGGAAAAGAAGAGTTTAAAAGACCTCAGAGAGCTGCATGTCAGAGACATCATGCAGCCAGTCCGTAAGTACACTAGAAAAGCGCAGGGAGTTAGTGTTACTTCTGTCCCGGGAAAGGCTGTCCCATGAACAGGAAAGGACATTGATCTGGGAGTGTGTCAGTCTGGCATTGCAGTGCACTAAAGCACACCTCTGAAAGATAAAACCAAACCAACTCCAAACAAACAAACTATTGGATGGCGTATAAAATAAAGTCCCAGCTCTGCTATACCTTTGCAGAAGCAAATACAGTTTATGGTTGCTTAAGTAGGGCTTTCTATTACCATATGTTGAATCTTGCAATTTCTCAGCCTTCCTGCTCAGCATCTGTGAGTCTCAATAGCAGAACTGTTGCTTGGAAACTCAATTGTCTTTTTGCATTTACTGGTAGAAAAGAGTTTTCAATTCCAGTAACTTGATTATCATGGCTTGTACATAGATCTAAAACTCCTTAGCAAAGGCAGTTTCTTTACTGGCAGGATAAATACTGCAGATATAGAAGAAGTGCTTACCAGTGTTTTCAGCAGGGGTGAAGTTTTTCCAATGTGTTTGTATTGCTATTGAGATATAAAATAAGTTGCATGGAAATGAACTTATTGTATATGTGCCAGTATCAATGTGCCTTTTCTTCTACTTTTTTTTCTTGTGGAGTAGAAAACCACCTCTGAGAGTACAGGCTGCTGTCATCTGACTAGGGGCTTATTTGAGAAGTATGTTATGGATAGTTATTCACAGCTTGGCAAGGAGATTTTTGTGGGGATTTTTGGTGTGATAGAACACTTCATGAGTTGGGTTTCTTAGGGATTCTTAATTCTGAGGGTTTAGTTTGAAGGGAGTGAGAAGGAAATAGTGATCATTGCCTTGTTTTCCTCATTGCTTTTCCCCCCCCTCCTCTCTGGTGCCTGAAGTAACATGAATTTCACAAACCTTGCAGGATCAATACTTAAACTGCATTCCAATGTGTTTTGGAGAACTACAGAGAAGATGGGGAACATAGAATGACTTTCTTTGTTCATAGCATGGTTTGAGAGAAAACATAACAACTGCAGTTGCCACCTTCAGTTGTGCTCAGGAACATCAGCATCTGAAGGTGGCTCTACCAAAATGACGAAAGCTTACCAGGGCTTTTGATCTTATTGCCATGTGAGTTTAAATACTGGATGTTAGGCTTTGTGCTCTAAAGCCATAGCAAAGAGTTATTTTTCACTCAGTTTCCAGGACTTATCGCAAGGACTGAAAATTGAGGTAAATGCCAGTGTAGGCTGCACGAAGTGTTAGATCAATACTTGAAATTGGCACGTGTAATGACAGCTTTGAAACTGATGTGCATGTGAGTGTGATTGATAAGTGCATTGAGAGCCTTTTAAGAGAAGCTTGGGGATTCATTTTGTTTAAAATGGAAGGAAAACAGTATCGATACAACACTGTGTACTATACTTTATCGTAAGTGGTACAAATGAAGGTTTCAAAGAGTATTTAAGTGCTTTATGCTATTTGTTATCCTCAAGAGTAGTATTAAAATCAGCATTCTAGGTTACAGAGCTTGTGGGATATGTTTTCCCTTAGGACAGAGAGGGATGGTAGCCTTTGTGGTTTGGCTGGTGCTTGGATTCTTTTCTTTCCCCATCTGTGGGGATTTTCATTACCAATTAAATGTATCTGGACTTAAGAAACATCTGTTTAACATGATATGAATGTAGGACTTCGTACATTTGTAACTTTAAAAGTCTGGGTACGCACTAGAAAGTCACCATTTGATCAATATTTCCCCATCACATCTCTTGTAAAGTTTACTGACTTTGACTTTATTCTGTAGACCACAGAGTGGTCTGAAAGTATGGGATAATATCAAGGTATTTAATTACCCAGGTATGCCAGTGCAGTCAGAAGCCAGGCTGTTTCCTGAGAAAGTGATTTGGCAGTGAACCGGGATTGTAAACAGTAAAAGGAGAACAATGTGCTGCTTCAGTACTTTGCCATAAAGGGCTGTTCCTTGTTTTCTTGCAGCATGTAACCACTGAAAGAGAATTATAGCTCCCCAGTTAGAGCCAGCCCCTAGCTGAGGGCTAGGTTATTGTGTTCCATTTGTGGCTTGGATGTTTTCAGCCAAGAAGGGGGAAGAGAGCAACCTCCTCTTCTCCTTTTCAAAATTTTTTCTTTTTTTTTTTGAGGATCTGGGATCTTCAATATTGGAGTCTTAGGCTCTTTTATTACTGTCTGAAGTTATTTATTGTCAGGAAGGAGATAGGACAACAGTTCTTGCAGAACATTCTCGCTAGGCTTTTTTTCTTGAATTTGACCTGCTGGAGAAGATTTCTTAAGGGCATGTGTTCCCAAGCTCTTTCCGGTAAGAAAACTGTTGCTCTAACAACTCACTGGACACTTGAAATTAATTCTTATGACCTAGTGTGGTGTATGTTTGCTATAGATCTTTTTCTGTTTTAAAAATCGCTTAATGGGCTGAAATTTTGCTTTGGCATAATATGAAAATGAAGATGACCTACCCTTTTCTGTTGCACTTATTGCTGGGGTCGCTAATCCAGGTGTGGTTTTAATGGCCCCTGTTGTTTGGATCTGTTTAGCAGATGCTTGGTCCGCTTAGCGGGCTGACCTAATGTCTGAGCACGTAGCTATGTTGAAATTGGCCTAAATGAGGTTAACTGGAAAGACGAGAGCTGTTGTTGGCATGAAAGGTAGACTACAGAGAGGTTTAAAGTAAAACTCTGACTTGCTGAAAAGTTCAAGCAGCAAACTGTGAAGTACATTAATTAAATGCTAGTAGTGAGCAGTTGGGGAGCCTATGTTTAAAAAGACAGTGAGTTGTATGGCATTTTAAAGAAAATCTGAACAAGACCTTAGGAAATAAGTTACTTGCTTTTATATATATATTTTTTTTTCATCTTTGTTCTTTTGCCTTCTTGTAATAAAATTTAAAAAAAAATTAAAACAATATCAAAATATCTCCTCCAATCCAGAGGCCTTTTATGCTCATCTCGAGTTTCCTAAATGTGAAGCAGTCCCAGACTCCTGTTGTTGGCATAAGATGGGGAATGACAGTGCCACTGGCCAAGGCTGCATGGACATGCTTGGAAGCCTGGCTGAGATAACCTAAGCACAGCTATAACTCTGTGCTAGTATCTTTAATGTTACCAAAAGAGGCTTCTTGCAAACCTGATGATTTTCAGGATCTGTAAATATTTCCAGTTGGGGCTGACAGATACTGAACTTGAGATACAGTGACATTAAAGATTAACAAAAGACTTTGGATGCCAGTTGGGGAGGATTGTATATTTTTTCTACCTTTTTAATACTACACCTTTATGTCTAGAAAATGTGCAGTTAAATCCTTGACCTTCCATATAAAGCCTTGAAAGATTCTGTGGCACTTTACATGGGAATAACGTGACTGCTGTGAGGGGGTTGGTGTTTAGTAATTGGATCTAATTTATTCTATGATGCAGTTTTTAATATTCTGCAAACTTCTTGGTAGCAGAGAGTAGGAATTTTGTTGTTCTTTTTATTTTAAATTTTTTTTAATTTAAAAAAGTCTAAAACTTTTATTCATTTCTTAATGCTTCTGGTAGATTCTGGGGTAAGAACTTCCTATTTTCTGGAGAACAATCTGTGGCTGCTAGCATGATAGCAGTATTTTAAAGATGAAACATAGAGAGGCACATGCCATACTCATAGGATATTTTTCTCTTCCATCATGCTGGCTTTATCTTGCCATCTTTTGAAGGTGAAGTTCTCTGCCAGCAAGATTGCTTTAGCT
This sequence comes from Falcunculus frontatus, assembly GCA_013398115.1. Lineage (NCBI taxonomy): Eukaryota > Metazoa > Chordata > Aves > Passeriformes > Falcunculus > Falcunculus frontatus. The sequence goes on along the minus strand of VZRV01006390.1, from coordinate 28,244 downwards.
TTGAAGGATATCACACTCTTTGAGAAGTGGCTTGAAGTAGACCTTGTTCTACCCAGCGCAAAAATAACAGTATCCTACCCAGAATCAAGAGAGTGTGAAAATGAATTGCTCATATAAAATTTGTACGAATGGTTCCTTAGGAAATACTTTTCTTCACTTTTCAAATAGCAGCAATAAATATATAGCAAGGAATCTGCTGGAATATGTTCTGCATTTTACTTTCTCTTCTGAAACATTTCTCCAGTTTGCTAAGCTGGTGGAGTTCTTTAGAATAGTATTTTTTAGTAGTATCATGTATATTAATTTTACCACAGAAGACACCAAAGAAGAATTTCCATGATCCTGGTTCCAAATGTCACTTTTTTACCACTCCAGTTGTATGGGGTTCTGTTCCTAGGGAGTGGAAAGAAAATCAGCTGCTTTGGAAAGAATTGTTTTGAAGTCTAGTAATTGGACAGCAATAAAGTTCTTCCATGCCTTTACCAGGATAATTGTTTCAGGCACACCATGACTCACAATATTGAACTAAGAAACGTTGCATTTCCATGTAGGCCTTAGTTTTATATTGTCTTCAGTGAGGATGATGCTTAGGTTGCCTGTGGTCAGAACTCAAAAAGATCTATTGTAAGGGGTAAAAATTTTTATCCCATATCTCAAATAAGGGTCTCTCCTCTGTTTAGTAACCACCAAGTCTGCATATTCTATTAAAGAACACCACAGAAAGGAGAAAGTCTCAGAACTAACCAGGTAATTCTGTTCACCTGGTGGAAATAGTTTGCTGTCTCTTAGATCCAGGACATATCTTGGGTTTAATCTTGTTCTTCAGTTTTATCCTGTAGCTGGGGCTGCATAAGTCAATTTTCCCTATGTTACAGGCAAAATCTGTGCATTTTCTTAGTATAAATTAAGCAAGGCTTCCTACAAATTCAGTGTAGGAGCAGGGAAGCTCAGGCACAAGGAAGTGCCTCTTGGGAGATTTGGTCAAATAGTCAAATACTGACTATTTCTTCCTAGCATAATTCTGCTCCAAGATTACATCTAAACAGAGAGGGAGCTTAATAGGACAGTATCTCTTCAAAGAATAGACATAATTTCTCTAGTAAAATGTGCATTTTTAACAGCACCACCTGGTGACTCCTGTAGCAATATTTCCTCATTAAAGTATAACTGCTGAACTTGTTTCTTTTGGATAGATGACCAGCTAATTCTCAGTCAAATCAGTTTGTCTGTAGTTGGGATTTATGCTTATGTGATACTGGTCACTGATTTATCTTTATTTGGGTAGGTTGATCTTATCTTGCTGTCTGTGATTTTCCACAAAGCCACTTGCTGCTGTGAGCTTTTACAGCGGTTAAAACCAGTTGTTAGCCAGACATTGTAAATCAAGGTAATTGCAAATTATTTGAGGAGGATCACAACAGTCTTCAAAAAACGTACAGATGTCCAGATATGTCTAAGATGAAGTTAACTACTATGTGCTAACTAGCAATCTATTAACTTCAGAAATTAGATTTTGTTTTCTGTGTCGTGTCCTGTGGCCCCGATTTTTGTGGAAAGGCTCTAGCAAGTTAGCTTTGATTATAGTAACCTGCTCACACCAAAGTGGAAGCTGACTTCCTTAGTGGAAGCTCAGATATTAGCTAGCTATCAGACTCTGCTTCTAATATAGACAGGATTCTAATAAAGTATTTCAGGCTTATGAAAATAAGAAATAAAATATTTCAGGCAGTGTGTCTGTCATTTTTATCATATCCCCCATGGAATCACTTTATGAGCTTTGAGCTAATACCAGCTGCAGATTGGAACTGGAACATTAATCGTAAGCTGAACCTGTCACGCAGGGTGATTATCTAGAAGATCATTTTAATATAAAGACCCATAACCACCAAGAAGAAAGCTGAGGGTTCTTGAATGTATTCTAGGGACAGCAGTGAATGAAGGGTAAGGCTTCTTTTCTGCTTTTCCTTGTAGGCTTTCCTTCTGTTGCCCTGAAAAGGCCATGTGTGACCTGGCTTGGCAGGGATGACCAGGTCCCAGTGAAGTCCCGTCACTGGTCCCCAGAAGGAGGGTCAATGTGGATTTAGAAAAACCAAGGTAGAAGGTCACTGACAATTTGTTTATTCCTGATGAAGCAAGGGGATCACAGGGCAGCTGCATGAGAACTGCAAAATCTGCAGTTATGTTGCAGTAGCAGTTTCCCAAGAGACCAGTTGTAAGAGGCAATACTTTGGACTTCAGTGATTTAAAAGGCTCTAATTCCCTGGACTTGTTCAGTAGAAGTCACCATAATAAAGTTGATATGAGAAAACACAACAAATCAGTTTGCAGTTGCTTTAAAGATGGGTTTGAACTATGATTGAAACAGGGTAATCAGGGGAAACCTCTTACATTTGTGATTTGTCTTTTCTTAATGTTACTGTAGCCTGTAGGAGAGGATCGATTGCAGGTGACAGATAAAGACTTCCCCCTGGTTAGAAAGGAGGCCTGCTCTTGGTCTGCAGGACTGAGTCAGTATTACTCTGTAAGAAGAAGAGATTGGAGGAGGTAAGTGCAAGTAAAGCCAGAGCCATCTGCACAAACTGAGATAAGTTTAGGAAATGGGCACTAATAGCGCAATATATTAGTTGTGTGGCATGGGGATTTTTTGTTTGTTGGGAATTTTTTTTTAAACCTTCATAGAAGATGACACTTGTAGACAGCACTTAAGTTGTTCCTAACTCTAGCAGAGAATTATTAGCCTGAATTTCTACTGCTAAGTGCAGGGAATTGGTAACTGTGAGTAACTAATGACATGGTCAGCTTGTTGCTTAATTTCAGTTTCTTCTTCTTGTCCTGATAAGACAAGAAGATGGAGAGGATGAAAGTTAGCATCTGAAAGAGACAAAGAAGGGGTCAGAGTAAAATGTGTCTTGCACGTGCACTTAGCCCGTGGAAGCCCCTACAGCAGTCCTGTAAATGAAAAATGTTAATTGGATACACAACAGCATCCGAAATTCTGTGGAAAAATATCTTTGGGCATACCCCTGCCTGTTTACTCCCAAACTTCTTTGGACCCTTTATTCGTGTTGCAATATTTCATTCTAATGCAGGTTTTAAACTCTGAATGTTGAGCTGTGGGGTGTTATAGCTGGTGCTGTGCTTGGGTAAACATTTAGTAATAAGTGCTTCTTGCTTCCAGTAGAAACAGAAGTGGACATGCAAAGCAGTGGAATAGATGAACAGATTTTCTTCAGGGATGTCTAGAAGTGTGTGGGAATTTTTCCCTTTCTGCTTACTACAAAAAGATGCAAAATGCTTTCCCTCCCCCAGACTGCATGCTGGATAATATGAAAACTGAGTTTAAATGTATAATTTGTGGAACGCCTTGCAATTTATTTTGACACGAAGTCGCTGGCTCTATCTAGAAAGAAACTTCTTTCAGAACTGAGCTTGTGGGGAGGAATTCCCCAGCAGCGTTCCCACGATGCACGTGGCACTTGTGTTGCTGCTCTCCGGTTACCTTCCATGTCGGTACAGCAGGCACAGGTGGAGCCTTTCAGTCCTCCGCTTTTCCGAAAGAGAGACAATGACTCTTGCAGACAGGGGATGGCACTGTTGCACTGTAGCTTCTCAGCCTTCCATCCAAAATGTCTCTATTTATAAAAAGGGCTTGGTATTTACCAGGAAGGGAGCAGATGAACCAGATGCATTGCTGCAAGATTTTCTTTAAATAATTCCGTATGAAAGAACGGGTTTGGGTTTCTGAGAAGTTTATATGTTGATAAAACCCCCAGAAGAATGTGTTAACATGCATCTAAATTGAATGTTAGGAGTGGACACGGTTTAAGGCACTCTTATTTATTTTAGATTTAAAATGAAACCAGCAAGCGTTTAAACTCCTTTCTGCCTTTCTTTTATTCTAGAAATTGCAAACTTCTTTTGTCAGAAGCCTTAATACACTGTTGTCTTTGGTAATTCATCTAGAAATTCCTTATGGCAAGAGGCCAGTTGTGAAGGTTGCCTGGTCTACATGGGCAGACGCCTGTGGTGGGTGTGGAAGCAGCATTCAGCTTGCTTGTCTTGGCTCACCACAGTTGTAGGAACGTGGCAGATGGACCAAAATTATATCTTTGGAGGGGTGGGCTTTTGCCCTGTAAGGCAGGAGAGATCTTGATCAGCACCTTCAACTTCAGCTGCTAGATGAATTCAGTCAGAGCTGTCACTTGTGCACTGACATCAGCACATGGCAGTGAGGTCTCTAACCCTGCTTCAGTCATGCTATGATCCTCAGATGGAGTCCCATCTGGGATGTGTTGGTAACAACCTCAGTCTCGAGGTGATGAAAGTGTAGGTAACAACGGGAAAGTCTGCATTCAAAATACAGATGGCAGGAAAAGCTGAGCAGGCTGTTGCTGAAATTAACAACTCAGTCCCTTTTCTTGGAGGAGCACAGCCCCCTCTCTCTGTTTTCTAGCAGTGCTCTGTGACTCCCTTAGTTTTACCTGAAAGGTGGCTGTCTCCTGTTCACCTGCATCTTTGTTTCAGCAAGGCCTGGGCTGTAGTCCAAAGGTAAACCATGCAATTTGGATGAGGTATAGCTGTAAAGCTGATGTGTCTCAGTACACAAGAAACTCTGGCATCTGTGTTTCCTCTCCAGGACCCCTGTCACTGACCAACCACTTCAAACTGGTGGTGTGAAATCTCTAGTGGGGAAAAAAAAAAAGGGCCAAGTCCATGACAATCGGCAGGAACATCATCCGAAGCAAAAATATGAAACCTCAGAAAAGGTAAACTACATCAAAGTCTTTATCTTTCAGTCTGTTTTTTAGAACATTTTTCGATTTCCCCCCCCGAAAATGTATGACTGACTTAACTGAATCTGTGTGACGAGACATCAAGGAGTATTTTTGGCAGGAGAAAGGGAAAAGATACGGATAAATCTGGTCAGACCATTTCATTGGCACTGCATTTAAAAAAAACTTTCAATGACATTTGGTTTCAAAAGTAAATATAATATGTTTGCTATGCTTAGTTTTGGACAACAAAAAATATATTCAGCTGGTACCCACCTCTCCTCAACCTTCCTGCCAGCTGTGGGAAGAACTGAGAGAGTGAGATGCTTTACTGGAGCCTGATTTCTCACTTGAAGGACAGGCCCTATTGCTGCCTGATGAGGTGTGTAGGTGACTCAACTCTGAGGCCTTCCTACTCTGAGGAAGTCAATTCATTTTCTGGACAAGATAAATCAGATTAGAGATAACCTGTATGCTTTTCTGAGAGTATCAAAGGCAACCAATCACGCTAATAATAGCAGCATTATTACAAGACATCTGATTCTCATCCATCACTAGAAAGAGATAATTAGCTAAGAAGTCCCTTGGATTATTCTAAGCCCATACCTAGAATACAAGGGTCAAGTGCAGGGAAGGCATATATATGCTAGGAGCAGTTTCACCATCTGCCCTGGATAGAGGAGATGAAATGTTGGTTGGTTATTTTGCTGTACTCTGGTGGTGGCTTGTGAAGTGTGCTCTTTTCAAAACTGTATTCAGCTTTCCTGAGGCGCTGATGGTCACTGCTGACCAGGAGTTTGATAGTTGTCCTCAGGACTTCTTTAGAAAGAGATTACATAGGTTCAAAGGAAAAGGTGCTAAACTTTTTTCTTTTCCCCCCAGCACTCCTTGAATTTTAGTGAATCAGTAAGTAGCTGGAACAGGCTCAGGGCTGGCAGAGCAGCCAGGGAGCTGTATCAGATGTCTCAACTACCTGCTGGCCATGGAGTCCCACTACAATCATGTTCATCATGTGCTGACCTGGTAATAGCATGAATAGAAACACACTACAAGTGTCCCAGCTTTTTTTCGTGTGGGGGCTTCCATCCTAAAGGTAATATTCTTTCAGGTGCTGTTTTGGACAGAGCCCTCTTTGTTCTGTTTGTTGTTTTGGTTTGATTTTTGAACTTAGGAGAATGTTCCTCAAAAAATTTGTTGGAGCAAAGTGGATTTTTTGCCTTTAAACTTCACCTGATCATGCAATATGTGTTTGTGTGTGTAGTTAGGTGATGACTTCTTCCTGGGAATGGGGAATGGAAAAAACAGACCTTTAAAGATAGAAGCACTGTTGGAAAATTAGTTCACTTGAGGTAAATGGATGGTCACTGATGATGGTGATTTAACTTCAAACAGGTAAAACTAGCCTGGAAAAATCATTAAAATTATATCGTAAACCTAGTAACAATGAAGTAATACAGGAGTAAAGTGAAAGAATTTAGAGGAAAAATAGTTATCTGTATTTATAACACCAGGCACTTTTAAATATTTATTAACATGATTTGAACTAGAGGTATCATTATTTCCATTTAGGAAGGGGAGAAAGAATGCACAGATGCTGAAAGACTTCAAGTTTACTCACTAGTACATTACTGTCAAGGCCTGGCCTCCTAAAAATATTAGAACATAACATTACCTGGGAGTTAAAGAAGAACTGAACTTTTACACTTACAAAAATAAATTAGCTTAACCTAGGACTTCAAACTCACCATATGTGTTAGGAAGTGTTCTATGGAATGTCACACAAAACTCCGAGTGTTCTGCATTAGGAACAGGCTAAGGTACACGATCGTGGTGTTCCTCCTGCACCTCATTTTTTTGTTTCTCCTGACAACACTGAAATTTCTCTGGAACATCCTGTCTGAGCCCCAAGTGTCTTCAGCAAGGTTCTGCCTGTCATTCTTGATGAGGAATCTCCATGTGAAACTAATTTAGGATATGTGGCACTTACGCATTAAGTGCTGCTGAAATTGGGCTGAGTCAAAATGTTGATGACCTACTCTGCACTGAAATGCGGCTGATGATGCGTAGTGGTGAAATGCTTATTTCAACACTTAGCTGATGATGCATTATTTATTTTAAGACTATTGAACTGTGGGGTTCTGATAAGGTTTTGAAAGGCAGCTATGAAATGTCCTGACTGTATATCTGCCATAGCTAAAGATGCATCAGGCCTCCACAAATACCGCTGGATTCCAGTTGTTTAACATCTCAACTTGGTTCTGAATTGCTGTACCTTAGATAGCGTGTCTCTACATGGAGACATATCTGATTATATAGAATATTCCATTTCAAAGAATCCTAGTCAGGACTTCAAGGTGTAAACTCTGTCAAAGCTCTGTTTGCATATGGGTTTTGGACCTTAACTTCATAAAGTCGCTGTTGAAAGATTAACTCCACCTTATTTATTCCTTTACAGAGGGAATACTCACACCAGTAAGATTAGGTTGTGAATTTATGGATAAATATTCAGAATTTTCCTTCCCAATATCCTTGTGTTAGTGTTGCCTCTAAACGTTGCATTTAAACTACAGGCCTGAAATATTATTATTTTTTCCCTCCTCTGGAGGTAAATTCCTTTAAATTACATAGTATTTATATGCAGGAAAGCAAAATAAGGGACAATTTCTTGGAAGACGCTGGGTTTCTAAGCTCTGGGTCTGTGAATATGAAACCTTTTTACAGTTAGTCTAGGACCCACAGATTTCCAAGTACAGAAGCAATGTTTCCCTGGGGAATGTAGGACTTTGCTGCTTGGCCTTCCTGAACAAGTCCATTCTAGCTTTCTGCCTAGAAGGTAGTCAGCACATGGCACACGGGGGTAGAGTCATGCCTTTTTTTTAAAGCATGTGTTTGCCACACATGCCAGAAGCCTGATTTTTTTTAAAATTATGTTCATTGAATAACAGTGTTTCAACTGAACTTGCTGAAGAGTTTAAAAAAGGCAAATGAAAACCTGCTGGAACTAAGTGCACATAAGGAATTGAGCCATTTTTGGATATGGTTTATGACTAGCAATGGTTATTTGATAATATAATATACTTTTATCTTACTATTGGGAAACTCAGTTTCCCTGGTTTTTTTCTATTAGGAGAGTTTTTTGCATTTTCTTCTGAAAGTTTTTTGCACCAGATGTATAATACAAAATTAAGGAATTAATTTAGAAATTCTCTGATGTGCTTTGTGAAGTGTCTCACAGTGAAGCCTGATGTGGCACATGAGCCTACTTACCATGTCTAGATCCAAGAGCCATATAAAAGGTTCTCTCTGTTTTGTAGGATCTGTGTGACCACTGTTACAGAGATTGTGCTTCATGACTTGTTAAACAATCCTGTTGGTGTCTAAAGTATCTAACAGCAGGACGTGTTTTAGTTGTTAACTTGTGCATTGCAAATGAAAGATCTGTTTCAAGAAACTGGTTGAGTGATCCTATTTCCCTCTCCCATTTGGTGACTTGGGCTGCCATGCTATCTGAAGGTATCAACAGAAACAAATGTCTCCCTATGCAACTGTGATTTAAACTTGTGAAAATAAAGTGTGCGTGATGGCCACATTAGGACTGGTTTTCAGGATGGCTTTTTTTGTAAAACTGTTACAACTTTCAAATAAATAAGGGCTTTCTTTAAGCCACTTTACCATGATCACTTATAATTTGAAAATAAAATATGCATTTTTAACTTCTTAGGATTTGAAATAAGTGCTTCAATTATCTTTTCATTCACCTGAGAGTGTTTGATCCGCAATTAATACTGCCTGCCTGAAAAGAAGGACTTGAGTTGTGTACTTAAGGTCATTGAGTTATAGACACCCATAATGAAACTGTCTTTGGGAATGATTAAAGATGCCAAACAATAGTGGCTGTCAGCACTGCTTGGGCCGTTGGATCCCTGCATCCTTTCTCTTTTGAGCAGCTGATCAAAGGCAGAATTGACAGCAAAGTCACGTTTTTCAAGATGAGAGGTCTAAGGGATGGCAGGTTCGAAAGTGTAATGTGCAGGGGCTGAGGGAAAGGATGTGTGGGAAGGAAGTGTGTTAACCAGATGGCTCCACTTTACTGTTTTTGGGAGCCCTCGAAGAGAGTGAGGGGGAGATCAAGGCAGCAAGTTTCTGCCTGAGCAGGGTTTTCAGCCAAAGGGAGTTCTGTGTGTGCTCTTTGCCTCGCTGGTTCAACTTGACAAGGCTCAAGGTACACACTGTAAATAAACTCCCTGGTACTTTATTTTTCATCTTTGGAGCACACTACTCTTGAGTTGGACACTGTATGGTGCTAATGTGGATCCTCTTTCTTTCTGGAAATGTACAAGCTCCTATTTGCCCTTCCCTTCAGACCAATTTAAAAAACTCTACCTTTCATAACTGTTTAATTTCAGGGCTTCTGTTGGTTAGAACTTCCAGTTCTATGGAACCACTCAGTATTGGCTAATTGATATCTATGTGCACCTTGGTGACCTTTAGAACAATTTAATTAAAGTGATGCAAAATTCCTCTGGAGACCTGTCTCTTCAGGCTAACAATGGATATTATCATCCTCTAGGGCTTCATTTAGGGGGAATCCTGTGACTTTTTAAAGACAAAGCAAATATGGATTCTAGGCTACTGCAAAAGAACAAAGCGAAATGTAGGCATAAAAAAATGTTGCATAACCTGTAACATTGCTCTAAGAACCTTACCAGTAGTTACTACTAAAATACTCTTGTGGTAAATGATATGCAAACAGCCTTTGACCTAACAAATGAGAGAAGGGAGAAAAGAGATATTATTAGCAAGCATAAGATGAATCGTGACTATGTATTCTCCAAAGTGGTGAAAACAATATCTATTTGTGTTCTACTTGAATGAGATTTCAGCATGTGGGTACATTGATTATTTATTTGCTGCCACTTGAGATAACCACCATTAATTTATATGAGTGTGAACAAACTTTGAGTAGTGCCCTTTAAGTTAATTGCAGGAATTTTTAAAATTTTAATTTTAGAATTATTGGTGCCATTTTAGTTCCTCATCTCAGCTGTTCTTGATATTATTCATTATTCCTCGTCTTGTTACTGAATTACATTTCATGAGCTAAGTGAGGTTGCTGTTATTTGTGATGACATATGGTTTGCTGAATTGCCATGATCTCCTGCTGAACTTTTCTGCCATTAGTTTAAGACTCTTGGAATTTTATAAGAATACTTCACTGACAGCAGATTGACTAGAAAAACAGTATGTTTCCTTTATATAACAGAAATAGGAACTTCTCCATGCCCAACTCGAAAACCACAGTCCTTTTGCATTTAGTCTTGATCTTCTGGCCGAATTCCAGCACTTACTGTATGCTGAGAGAAATGAGAACACCATTTTGCTTTTTGGGTGCATCACTGAAAAGATTAATATTGAAAGTTATTTGGATGCCCTTTCATGAAACAGCTTTTTTGTTGTTGTTTCTATTTTTTGTTTGTTTTGTTGCAGTTCTTGATGGCCTTTCTTCACCTGAATGAGTCCAGGCTATAAACAGCACATGTTGCTCTTGGTGTATGAAAAAAATCAAATGCAAAGTTTTTGTCAAAACTTTTCAATTTTCCTCAAATATTTGCATCAACCTGTCTTAAGCTTAACACAGTGACCTCATTTTTGGTAGCAAGGCAGGGATTTCTACCATTTCTCTAGCCTCTGAGAGAGAAGCAAATCCTGTGTTCTGGGATGGAAGGCATTATAATCCTGTTGGTTCAGACATCAAACTGCTTTGTCAAAGTGCTGTAGAGAAACAGCACAGAAGACAGTTGCTGTCCTGGGCAGCTGTTGCTTCCAGTTATCTGACAGACTCTGACGGAGAAACACAATGGGGAGCTGTGGCAAGGCAGGGGTGAAGGCTGAGGCAACAGCAGAGTTTGCAGAGGTGAAAGCAATTGAAAGTGGGAACAGAAATCGTAGCTTGATATCCCTCAGAAACTGCCAAAGTATAAATTGTCCCTGACAGTGCTTAGCTGTTTGTTCCAGTGTTTGCTTGCCCTGTGAACAGCTGAGTGTTTACAGGTTCTGTTGGAGTCAGAAGTCCTAATTAAACCACTGATATAAACCCCTCCAACTTTATGCTGATAGGAATACACAGTGACCCACTTCAAAGAAATCAATCACAATTTCATTAATTGCATTAAAACCAGAAGATTATGCTCTAAGGGAACCGAAGATCTGGATATTGGGCCATTTGATGACTTAATTAGGAGTAGAAGTCAATGACAGTCAAACTTATTAGAGCTGATACACTCTAATATTGACCTTTATTATGAATGCTTTATTTTCAGAGTTAATATGTAAGAAAAATGCATCCTTTAGCTACTGACAAATTTAATGCAGATATATCTGATTCTAACTCTCTCTCTGTTCTAAGAAAGATTTTTTTTTTCCTTTTTGACTGTGATTTTGTTTAATTTTTTAGATAAAAAGTCTTTGCTGTTTTTCCTGTAGTTGTTACAGATCTCTCGGAGCTTCTCTCATGAGACGCCTTCTCTCATGGAGATCAAAGAACAAAATCACTTCTGTCACATTTGTGGATCATTGCAATATATAATTTTGTGTGTGTTGTGCTATTTAAATGACTGATCGAAATCAATTACATGAAAGTATAAATTGCTTCTTAAGTATATTAGAATAAGAAGATAGGAGTTAACACTCTTCAGGATGTGTACCCAACCTGCTTCTTGATGTTTAATGGCTCAAATTCTCCTAACCAAAGGCCTTAGTATTACGTGTTGTAGCACTATCAACACTGCTGAACTGCAGCTCCTGGAGTCAGAAATCCTATACATTAAAAAGAAACCAACAGATGGCATTTTATAAGCCTCATGTTTCATTGTCCTATAAATAGAGATTATCAAATGCATAATGAGCACCCAGCAAGAATAATATTCCTTCTCTTTTAACTACTTTATTAATCATAAGCAAGCAACTAATACCTTTTTTTTGCCTCTTGCTGGTAGATCTGTATGCAATATAGCTGGTGTTATTATTATAAGACAGTGCTCATCTGTGAGTTAACATTTCAAATGGGACAGAGAGAACACAAGTAGCACCCACTTTGTTTTGGTCTTCTGCTAATCATATTCCTGTAATGTGCATATACTGGTATTATGATTATATTGTAGTTTTCAGTAAGGATGGATTTCAAATGGTTAGAAACTGGATTTTCTTTTTCTAGAAGGCAGGGTGGTAACTGGCAATTAGGTATAGCATAAGTCTGAGTTGAAAGGAGGTGAAAGAAATTGGTTTTAAAATAATAATAATACCAGGTAGACAGAGATTGCTTATGGATGGTGTAACTAACTGTGCAGGAGAAATGTCAAAAGATGGTTATGGAAGCATTTGGAATGTAGAAAAATCAATCTAAAAAGGTGTTACATAAAAAATGTGCCTTTTATTATGATGCTGTCTTAAGACTATTATCCTGTATCCTGTCCTTATGAGGTTCTTTCTGTTGTAAAGTTGCTCTACCTTCTCTCATATAACTCCCTTAATGTTATTTACTGTCTTTTGTAGAAGGAAAGCAATGTGCTGCTTTTAGTCATGTAAGAAGTAATGAACTAAACCATCTTGTTAAAAGAAAATAGATCAGCAAATCAAAAGTGTGCTTTGGAGCAGAGAAGGTATTACACAGGAAAGAACCCTCATTATTTTGTACATCTCCTTTCCTTGCGCATTCAGAGCCCTGTCAGCTTATTTAAGACCTTGTTGGTGCTACATCCATGAAGAGGTTTTGGTTTTGCATCAGCAGTTCCTAGTGATTCCTTGGCAAAGGTTAATCTCTCCCCAGATTACGGGCCATCTGAGACTTCCTCAGCTCTCAAGAAGGGACCTGGTTCTTACTGGCATTTATTTTGGTTTGTGACATTCTGGGGTTGATATGTACACATAGAGTTATGCTTATTTTGAACATTTCTTTATTCTAGAAAACACGGGGTTTTGAGAGGAAAATTTCTTGCAACATACAAAGGGAAGCTTTGTTCTTTAATTAATTGTTTTCCAGTGTTTGTCAGCAGATAATGTCATGAAAGGAAGAAAACTGCCTCTTTGTCTTAATGAGGAATGAGACCAATAGCCTGATAATAGTTTTGTTAATGACTATTCGTCATTAACGGAATGCATAGTCGTAGTCAAAATGCATAAAGAATGATCCCAGAGCTGTAATTTGGACCTGTGACCATGAATGGCTTTTTATGGGTGGAACTTGAGTTTACACTACAGTTTTTTGGTGCAGCCAATCCGCTGCCCCGAGAGCTGCGTTGGGTCCTCCAGGTCCCTCCTTCGAGCCAGAGGCTGTGCTGTGGCCATAGGGGATTGCGTTAATCCAACCAGGGGCGTGGTGTTGGAAAAGGAGTCCACAGCCTGGGCTCTCCCTGGGATGAGCCCACACACTCAGTTCTTGTGCAGTCAACAAGTTTGCTGCCCTTGTCTATGAGTGTGATCATTAAATTGTAAACAAGGGATTGATTTTTATATTCCTTTGTCTTTTTAGAGCAATGAAATGTAGAAAGCTGGATTCTGTTCTAACTTACATATCCTTATCAAAGCACTTGAGTTAAAATACTTTTTGCCAGGGTATTCTTGATAAACTTTTCACTGGTGGGGAAAACGAAAAGGAGTTGGAGAGGTGAAAATCTGAGCTACTTAGCAGTAGCTAAGAACTCAGCCCGTAGAAATTTCATGCATTTCAAACTGGCCAAGATTGAGGTCAGACCCGTTCTTGGCCATTTGGCTTTGTTTCCTCACCTATACTTTATCGTCTCTTGAAATTCAAAACAGCATCCTGAGCTGCCTGCCTGTGCTGCTCCGCCAGCACGGTTTGTGAACTACAGAGAAGCTAGTGCTGGCTATGGCCTCATGTTGAAAGGGAGTTCACTCTCCCTTTAAACCCCCTCTCTCTAGCATTAATCCAAAGCAATTAATTCTTTTTCCTGTGAGCTAGAAAGCTTATTCTTCTTGTGAGCTGATTTGGTTATCAGTAGCTGTATTAATTTAGTGATCTGATGCTTTGAACCTATTGGTTTAATTGTAACTTCACTCAATTTTTTTCATTGCATTATTCTATCTTTAGTTTAGTAAAACTGTACAATGAATCAGCTTAGAACAACTACAGTTATTTAAATGTTTTTTTCTTGTGCTGCCTTGAAATCAAATCCATAATGGCAAGAGTACAGATTTATTCCACTACACTGCAGCAAGATGAGCTCAAGGTTACAGAAACCAACAGATGAGAAATTTACTTGCTTCTTGTTTTTGTTTTGCCACCAGTGTTCAAGAGTCCCTTTTAGACTCCGTCAGTATTCTGAATTTGTTTCCCCTCTATAAGCAATATAAAGTCTGATTGTGTGCTAATGGAAAATCGTTTGAGCTGCTGTGTTGCCACCTTCATCAACAGAAGGGTGTTTTCATCCTGTGCACACAAATTCACTTGATTCACTCCTAACTGCAGAGAGTGAGAACTTCCGCTCCAGCATTTAGAAGTCTAAATAGAAGAAATCATTCACTCTTCTTTTAAAATGCATCCTCTGAGGCCATATCAGTTAAAGCACAATAAACTATGGAGCCCAACACTGGTGGAATCGAACGGGCTGCTGCCACTGAGGACAGAGGTGCTGCCAACATGTGCCTGTGTACCTGGTTGGCAGATGGCATGCAGGAACCACTCTCTTAAGCTCCGTAGGGAACAGGGTGGGTTGCAGTTTCTGTCTGCTTAACACTGTCAGACAAATCCAGGGATTGTTCTCCATCTAGTGGCAGTTGGTCCTGTGGTTCGCCTACAGAGCCAGGGTATGGAGCCACATAATGGAAACTTCTGGGCTTGTGGTTTTTTGCTAGTAACGATCTAGATAAATATGAGTGTGTGATTGGTGGTTTATCTGTGACTCTGAAGGACCTGACAGATGTTTATCCCTTCCCCTGTGGTTTTGTAGTCAGGCAATATGGATGGGTGGGCAAAAAGAAAAGGAATGGTATTGCTGATGGAGGGCTTCGGCTTCTGGGGCCAGAAATGCTTCTGCTGAAAACAACACTGAGCCGAGATTATAATGCAAAATTCATCTCGGATTATGACACAAAATCCATGCATCCATATCCACTTCCCCTTTGAACAGAGAAAAGGAAAATTCTACATTATTAACATATATCAGGCATTGCAAAAATTTTGTTGAATTGAGCGTCTTGGGCATGCTGGGCTGAAAAGAAAAACATGAGTAGGAAAAGATGTCTCTTGAGTCAAGTATTGCACCCAGTAATCACATATGCTTGCCAGGTTAAGAAAACAGAGTTATGAGGTTTGTTTTCTTAAATGGGAGAGGATGGATAACTGAATGGTTAAAGTGCATAAAGAAGCAGTGTTTTCCAGGGATATGTCTTGTTCCTTTCTTTAATAACTCTTCAATGTGGAATTAGAGGGAGGTAAAGTTCACTAAGAGGTGTCTGGAATGTATTTATTAAGAGGCTTCTTTTAAGTGTGTAAGGCTAAGGTGATGAGTAGCTAGTTTGCAGCTAGTCTGAGCTTTCAAAAGAAATCCAAGTAGGTGCCACAGAGTGGCAGGAGTAGAGGAGTGACTGAAGCAAAACTGTTCAGCTGCTCTCCATGGTGTAGCAGTGCTGAGGGCAGCTGCATTCTGCTGGGTGGGGTAAGGACCCGTGGCAGTGAAACCAGGAACCTGTGCGGAAGTGACAATTTCACTGTGGTGATGCAGGCCAGTCTGGTTTTCTTCTCTTGTTGCATGGAAATTTTGATTTTGCTCTGNCTGTTGTGTGAACTGTTCCTAAATCAAATGCAAAAGGTTTTTGGGGTTCATGAGGACTATTGCATTTGTTGCTGATCCTCCTGAGCACCTTTCTATAAGCCCTGTTAATTCAGTTGACACCAGAAGAAGGTGGTAGAGCAACTATGGCTTTTATTCACTTATTTTAACTGGTTTGCACTTAATTAAGGGACATGCATGAATGCAGGTTGGAAAGAAAGGCTTGGAGTAGACAACAGGATGGCAAGCGCTGCTATGCCACCTGTCTCTCCTAAAGGCATTTTATTTGGTGAATTATGGGAACTATGTGAAATGATTGAATAATGGATGCATCTTTGCTCAATATTTCTACTGGATTTCTTTAGATCCTGACTGTAAATCTGGTGCTTGAGAGGGAAACCTATCTCTTAATATGCCCAAGTAGGTGGTGAGGTCAAAGATCTCTGAATAAACCAGGGAGGAGGGTAAAATATAATTTATCCATAATGGTAAGTACATCAAAAGCATAAATGGCTAACAGTGATTTAGAGATAGTGTTCCAAACAAGGCTCAGAAACAGAATTTTCCTTTACAGTAACACATGACACAAAGATCCCTCTGTACCTGTGATTTTTGTATTTTGGTGCTTGTAAGTCCTGAGTGAAACAAGGAGCTTGTGGTATGAAGGGGAAAGACTGGGTACTCTTGTGTTTTCACCAGGTACTGTGTGAGAAAAAGGGTATTTAGCTACTTGCGTAACAGGTTTTGTGGATCTGCAGCTAGACCAGCACAGGTGATGGCATCCATGCACTTCCCTGTATTCCTGCAGGAGAAAGCCAGAAGTGGAAAAGTATGGTCCTTGTGCATTGTTACAAACAACCCACTTTGCAAACTGGGATTAAGCTGGCAAACCAGTAAGATAACTAGGAGGTTTTTTTACCAACTTAGGAAAACAAAAGCACAATCTGCACAGAAATCCTGGAGAGGTATTTAAAGGTTATTTTTGGAACAGAGCAGGAACTACCCCAAGGAAACTGGTCAAGTAATGATATGGTGGTGATAAATCTGTAGGGCTGCTTGAGAGCATGAAAACTCTGTAATGATTTCATACCCTCAAGTATGTAATTTAAAATGTAGGTGTAAAGATATATTTTGGGTTTGAGGTTTGTTTTTTTTTTTTCCTTGCCCCCTCACCCTGCATAATTTATTTAATGTAAAGTGTTCTTCCATGAGTGCTTTGCTTACTTGCTTGTGGACTCTTGCATGACCCAGAGCAGTACATGAAGAATCTTCCTGTGTTTCCAGGGAACAGAAATCCCTACCTTACTATGCTCTAAAAGGTCAAATTCAATTTAATAAATTTATCTCTCTGGAAAACAACAGTCTTTTTTTTTTAGCTAGTGAAAGGGAAAAAAAAGATTTTGCATTTTGAAAACAATAATCTAAAGCATATTATAGTTATGTAAGTGTGAAGTGCTAAAAGCTTCGATTACGGAAACCATACTGGTGTAAATCCTCAGTACACGTTGAAGTCAGTAGCATTATTCGTAATTCTATTATATAGTCTCTGTAAAAAAAGGAGAGCTGCTGGGAAATGCAATTCAAATTTGGTCTTAAAGTGCTTATCTAAGAGCTGTATCCTGCCAGCATTTTAAAAATAAGAGTTGTAATCAATGCCATTGCTTAAAAATCAATGTTGCCTGGTCTAGTCATGTGTGATAATACAGCACTGCAGCAAACAAAGCTACTTCCACTGCAGACTTGCATTCAGCTGGATAGCATGTAGCTGTAGTAAAATATATTGCTGTGTAGTGCAGCACAGTTTGGACTGGGAGCAAGGTAAAAGTGTATTTAGTGATATTATGAAGACATTGGAGAACGTGGGACCTTTAGAAACTGTTGGTCACTGAAGTTTCATTAGGGTACAGTGACAGGGACCGTGACTCATGGAGTGCTGGGTGCTTAAAGTGGCGCCTGTTTTTTATCCTCCCCGCCCTT
This sequence comes from Falcunculus frontatus, assembly GCA_013398115.1. Classification (NCBI taxonomy): domain Eukaryota; kingdom Metazoa; phylum Chordata; class Aves; order Passeriformes; genus Falcunculus; species Falcunculus frontatus. The sequence continues at coordinate 10,708 of VZRV01006390.1, read as the reverse complement.
TTCATATAAATGCTTTACTGCAATAACTCCAAGTTTTCAGAAGACTGGAAAAAATGTTTGGGCTTCTTTATACTCTTCCTCAGAACTGTTGAGTCAAGTATATGGAACAACAATTTTAAGCTCACTTCGAATAAAAATCAGTAGAGAGAGGTCATTGTTTCCAGTGTTTTCAAGTGTTGTGTACCAGGAACCAAAATATTTTGGAGCTCTTAAACTAATTTGTACTTTTTCTGTAGCTTAAGCTTCTACCCCATGGCAATAGCACCCAAATGGTGCTGGGTGGAATGCTGCAAAGTCAGCTGGTCCTGGGTTTCCTGTTTCCACTGGCCGCACTATAGACTTTTGCAAACGGGTCTATGATACAATTACGTTTTCAGCTGAGGCTGTGTGAATGGCAAGCGATAGGTGTTGAAGGGATGAGGCACCACTAAGATGTTGCTTACATGACTCAAACCATTGGAAGGGTTGTGAAAGCCTGAGTGTGTTCATAGAAATAGTTTCTTTGCAGGGAGCAGCATAAAATGCCAACAGAAAATCAACCTGACATAAACAAACTTCTTGACATGGGGAAACCTGGGTTAGAAAGCTGTTCTTGCACGCAAACACCTTCTACAGCCTAAAGTAGAAAGGAAGCAGTGTGCTTTTCTTTTTCTCTTCTCTCCCTTTCTCACCAGGCCATATGGAAATATTTCAAGGTGGTTTTTACTTTTTTTTTTCTTTCTCTCTCTCAAAAGAGGTGTATATTCTTCCCCCGCTCCTTTTCTAACACCTAGTCATCAGGACACCCCTTTTTCATGTGGGAGACCTAGTTCAGGTGCTTACTCTAGCAGAATAGAAGAAATCACTGGAATGTAACTTAGAGGGGAGTATAACCAGCTTGTAGCTCTGGGTGGGTTTGTCTCTAGAGCTTTTCTTACCCATCTCAAGATAAGATATTGTCCCCTATTTCACATATCCCTCCCCGCCATGATTAAAAATTTGAAAGGAAAATATCATTAGACATCTGAAGTCCTGTCACTCAGGTCAGCAATGGAGCTTGGATACTGAAAATTTGCATCCAGACTCAGTTAAGTGGAATGGATTGGTCTCAAGTACCATAAAGAGCATTTTCTGTTTGAAATTATTTAAAATAAGATAATTTTTTCCTAATCTCTGTAGGATCTACAAACTTGAAATTACTTAAAATTACTTGTTTAACCAGCGAAAAATAAACCTACCATGTTTCCCCTATACCTCCTAGAGAAGTAGGACAGTGGACTGAATGCAGGAACTGAGGAAAGGAACTTGATGTTCTTGTTCACCCTTAAATTGAGAACTGAATACGATGTTCATGCAACAGTCCACTCAATTAGTCATGAAATGAATCGGTGACTGTGGTGGGAATGGAGCCCAGGAATCATGGCCCCTCTGCTCCAATGGCTGGATTGCACTGCCTTTAAAGAAGTATCCCCTTCTTTGAGTAGGAAATTTAAGACATACCATGACACTTTACCCTACTGTTTGGCTTGATTTTTTTTCTTTCCTTTTTTTTTTCTTTCCTCTAAGGGACAAAAAATACAACAAGCAAAGGCTTTGGTAGAGTAACTTTTTAAGTCAGGTATACAATGAGAAGCTGGTGTTTCTGCTAAAAAAAAATCTTTATTTCAACTCTTCCTGGAAACGTGAGTATGAATTATAAACTCCATTACAGGGAATCTTTTCCCAGAGAGAACACAGATCCCTGGGAGAATATATTCTGTGTGTGACTGCCATTAATGCTAATGGGGTCACTGAGAAGGCCAATTCTGTACCTCATTTTAACTAATGGTTGCAGAAACGCACTGGGAAACAAACAAACAAACCCCACCCCAGACAAACCCAAGCCACCAACTCCATGACACAGCACTGCAAGACAAAAGAGAGGCCTTACCTACTGGTAGAAGTGACCCATTGTGAGACAGTCACTAAACATAATATTGTTTAGAATGGACTGCTGAGAAAGATCAGGGTTTTTTTTAAGGTAAAATTACTTTCCCCTTAGAGTACTTTCCATTTGTGAGGCTTTTAGAAGGACTCTGCACACACAAACTACATCAGTATTTAGTGACAGCAAAGGATTGAATTAGTGCAGTTGAAAAGGTCCCTATTCTTTGCCTGAGATGCAGAAAGGGCAGCGTTCAAGTTTCTGGCTTGTAGCAAAATATTTCTGCTTACATCACTTCTCGGTGGACTTTGCAGTGAAGTAGGAACAAACACGAGATCAGTTTCTGTGTCTTGGCTGGAGGGCAGAACTTTTTAAATGTACGTGTTCAGACTTTTCTGGTGCTCTGCTTCACCATGCAGCAGCATCTACTTTACTGGTTTGTTACTCTCTAGATGGGTAAAGTGAGAAGTAGCAGGAATGTGACTGCTCCAGAGTCTTCACCCAGCTGAGGTGAACTGCAGGTTAAATTCTAGTAACTTGCTTTTTCCTCTGTCTGGTGTAACCACCCTGCAGCTTCAATCGACTCTAACAAAGCAAGGATATATTTGTATGGTCAGGTGTTGGGAAGTTTTATAATAGTGGAAGTACTGGATATGTATTCACAGGGAAATCTCTGTAAACCCTAGGTGTCATTCTTGGCTTATTACTACTGTGAGGTTGGTCAGTATGTATTTATGGAGGCTGCACACGGAATGACATCTGGGGTTTTTCCTGTTGTGATTTTCCTTTTGCAAAGTGTCTGTCTCTTTGGGTTGCTGTGATGGCAGAGGACAGCTGTCCTGCAATGTCTTATCTGTAATAGGCAGCCCATTGAACAGCTCATGAGACTGGACTGTGTGTACTATGTGGATGGATCAATGAGGCGTGACAGATGTTTTTGAATGGAGTTCCCCTGGAGAAGGGTTTATATTGGAGAACCTTGTAAATTGGTTTTTTCTCTCAGATGAATGCCAGTGAAGTTAGTTCAGAGATTATCTTGATATGGCTACTATTAAATTACAAACAACTGACGAACACTTTTACTTGGAGACCCTTCATTCCTATGCAACTGTGCTGTAACAAAGATGGCAACCATACCTACTTTGCTTCTTAAAAAAAAAAAAAAAAAGGAAGGATCTCTGCTCAGGAAAACAAACTTAGAGTTCAGCCTTTTCCAGTTAGTGTCCAGTGGATATAATGACAAGGGGCTTGCTTGCTTACAAATGAAGGAGAAAGGTGTTTTCTTGTAACTGTGAGTTACACTCCCATCCCTCACAGTAATAGCAAAGGATTCTTTGGTCACCTGTGTGTTAAGAGTTCTCGATAAAACACATATTGGTGATATTCAAATGTTGTGAATAAAGAGATTCCTTTTCTTCTGAACCAAAGTGTTAATTAAATACAAATGCCAAGGTAGTGATTGCACTTACCAACACTGATACAACTTGCTTTGCACTACATTAAGAGTGCATTTATGCAACTATAAAAATGTGGGAGGCTGGAAAGGCCTATAGAGACCTTTGTCTATTGTAAAGAAAATGCCCGTTAAAGAAAAAGAGGGTGTGAAAAGTCACAGTTGGAAGAGAGGAGTAGGGAAGTATATATGAATCTTATCAAGATGCAACAGATATTGAAGTGATGAAATTAAGCAAACATAAGTATGAATTAAATCCAATCTAGGCTGTGTGTACTCTGTTAAATTTAATCAGGTAAAAAATATGGAAATAACAGTGCTTTGCCTTCTTTGTGGCATCTTAAGAGGCATGTCAATCCAAATAAAGTGTTGACTGTAGCAAAGTTTCAGGTTGTTAGTAGGCACACAACAAATTAATCCAGAATGTCAACTGTCCTGCAAAGAACTCTAATTCAGCAGCCTCTTCTTGCAGGCTCTAGTCCACTTACTCCTGCAAGATTATCACACTATGCTATCAACCATGAAAAGAGAAAAGGTGGTTTCAGTAAGCTGAAGGAAGCTTCACTAAAGCAACTGAAACCTCGGGCTGTCACCACAGGAGAATGACAAAATTAATTTTTAAACAAAAGTGTCCACAAACTTTGGAATTAAGTTAGGCTTGAGATTTTGCATTACTGTTTCTGAAGAGAAGCACAGCTGTTGAATTTCATGGCATTTTAGAATGAGAAATCTTACTTTTTTATGGGTGTGTTAACAGTACACATCTTGGCTATTGGTGAAGGAGGGAGATTGTTACCATGTGTGTATTAAGATATTTTTTGGGGTTTTTTTCATTCTTCCAACTCCGTAGACTGAGCAGCTAACAATTGGAGGTATTAGCTGCATCTTTACACCTTTTAAACTGATACAGAGGAGGAGTTCCATTTGCTTTCAGAAGGAATAAATTATTGCTACCTGTACACAAATAGATATACACACACTTTTATGTGGGGAAGCCTCAGTTTAGCTATAGTAAATAGTCACAGTAAATGGGTGAAACTTGGGAGAAGACTGAAGAAATGTTGAATCTTAAAGCCCTCCATTTATTCTGAACATCAGCTAGGATAAAAGTCTCAATGTTGTGGTCTTGCAAAGCTTCTGCTTATGAAGCAGTTTTGTGAATGTGAGGTGCTTTCCAGATCCAGGCATATCCTGCAGCCATAGTTCTGATGATGTCTTTCAAAATGTGCTTTATTCTTGTTATGGCAGCACAGAGGGACAGAGCCCTGGGCACAAGGCTCTGAGTGTGGCACTGCACAAGCCTTTCAGTTCATTTTTCTAGGAAGTTCTGTGTTTCTAATTGCAATGCAGTTTCTGGAGCGTTACTCCAGCCGTTGTCTTGTTGTAGCAAAACCCGTTTGGTACAGGTTCTATACTATGTTCATTCAGACAACAGAAATAAGCACAGCTATAACTCGTGATAGGTCAGCTTAAAATCACCACAGCGGTTTGCAGAGTTAGTAAGAACTGTCTGAAGTGTGCACAGAATTGCATCTGTTGCCACAGAGTTGAATTGTGATGAAATGGTTGTCGCTTGAGTTGGGTTTTTACCTGGCATATTTCTGTTGATGTCGTTCTTCCATGGGCACTGTAGATCCAGTGGTACCTTGTGGAATAATGTGTCATGAGTTGGCCCCTACATGAGGGTGATGGAATATCACAGCAGCTTGTAACATTCTTAATATGCAAAATGTTGGCAAAGGGATTGGCCTTGTAGTGTCAATTGCTGCACCTAAACAGTGTACACCCACTGCAAAGTGTCGGCCCTCCAACTGCAAATGAGGAATGGCAGAGTTGAAAGGAAAGCTCTCAGTTATATTGGCCTTAGAAATGTAGCATTAATAGTTTTTTTTGAAGGAGGGGAAATCATAGAAGAAGTAATTGTCATGATCCAAGCTGAAGTTGTTGGGATTTTTTTTTTTGTTTAGAAAAAAAAGAGCAGAAGGAGAGGAGAAAGGGGGGAAAAAAATGCAAATGATATGAAAGAAAAGGTAATGCAACCCGAGTTAAAACCAGACACAATGCAGTTTTGATGTGGCACCTTTTCATCTTGCAGAGATGTTACTGAAGCTGCAATCCTTCTCTTTGCTGTGGTGGATCCATTTAGGTCTCATTGTACTTTGCGTGTTACATGTCAGATTTTATAGCATTTGAGATTTCTTCTGTGCATTTTTCTGGTTTGTTTTTGTCTTCTGACTGTAGCCTTCTGTCTGTTTTTGGTGCCTATTTCAGTTGGTCTGTTTTACTGTATTCTGGTCTCTTGTCTCTTCCCCTGTCCCGCCGTTGGCTGGGACTGGATCCTTTTCTGCATTCGGAGCATTTGCTCTTGGATTTCACAGGAAATTTTGTAACTTGTCCAATCCACTGGGTTTAGAGTTTTAATATTTTATATTACTATTTTACTATTACTAAAATAGCATCCAGAGGCATCCCAGCTGAGGTCAAGACTTCACTGTACAAACTAAAGTAGGAGGCAAGCCTGCTCCCAAGTGTTTGGAGTGCAACTAACTGGTGTTTGGATGCCTGCATAAATCGTGGGATTAATAGCTTCATATTTCTACAGGTTTTAGGCTAGGACGCCAAAGCACTTCTCAAACACAAATAAATTTAGCCTCCTTTCCTCTATGAAAGTCAGAGACTTGGTTCTGCAGTAACACTTTCCCCCTCTCTAATTCCCACACATGTACTTGTTACTGACATATATATGACTCTGGTCAATATAGGTGCTTAACTTTTTAAAGAGCCTGTGTAAGTCACTAAGTGCATATTGATTTGAAGCAAATGTAAATTAGAATTAATTTTGACTTGCTAACGTAGTCAAATAAGGAACATTTCTATTGATCTCTGTCCCAGAAGCCAATTATCTGGATTAAGTGTTTTTATTACGTGAAATGCAGAGTACAGTATATATCATTCTGCATTGATCAGCGTGAAATTGCATATTTAAGACAAGGACTGTAAGTAAAAGTAGTTAACAAGTGATTTATTTTAAAAAAGCCTATCTTGTTTTATTTACCCCCTGGTCTTCCCTGTTCGAATGCTGTGCTTGTAACTACCACTGAACAGGAGGTCGTTGATGCATGTGGATCAACAGGGATTCTTGTTCATATCATTTCCATTTCAGCTTCCTTCCCTTTCACTCTGCTCCGTCTATACTGTGTGTTCCCTCCCCCTTCTGCCTCCCCAGCCCCCTTATCTATATTTTCTACTCCTTAGGATTGAGCAGTTCTTGCCGTACTGTGCTCTGTGGGAAAAAAATGCTTTCTACATTGAAAAAATACGTTGCAGCGATGGCTCCTGCAAGCAATGCTCAGCATCAGGAGCATTTACTACCGCACATACAGGTGATGGTTATAAAAAGTGTGCTGGATACACATGACAGGGATGCTGTAGCCAGTGCCAGGGGTACGGGCGCCGCGGGCCCCTTTGTCGCCACTCTGCCGGGGCTCAGCAGGCGGCGGGGGCCCGCTCCTTCCCCGCCGAGCCCCCGGGCTCGCCGGTCCCTTCCCGGGAGCAGGATGCGGCCACGGCGCGCTGTTACCAGGCTTGCTCTTGCAAGACGGCGACCTCCAGGAATCCCTCTGCCTCCCGTTATCCAAAGGCTGACATTATCTGTATGTATCACTATAGCGGTCCGTGCTTCAGCCCCGCAGCAACTTAATAATCTTGGTAACATCCTGCTCTCAACTCATTTTCTTGGCAGTAGTTTTAATTACGTTTAGGGCTCCTGAATGAATTTGTTTTCTCTGGATCCTCGGTATATTGAGACGCTTGTCACGTTTGGGTGCCTGCAATCACTGATGCGTTTGTTTTAGGGGATGAATTAGTCTTCTGAGCCTGAGCATGTCCAGTTTATGAATTGGATTTCATTGAAAGCTAGAACAAAACAAAACAAGAAAAGGTTCTGCTGTACCACTTTTCTTCCCCACCACCTCGCCCCCAGCGCAGGGGTAAAAACCTCGCATTTCCATTTCGGTCCTCAAACACGGATCATGTCCCGGGCTCGAGCGTGTGGAAGGAGGTAGGGGCATTCCTTCCATCCCCCGCTTCGGCGCGGTGCCCCCGCGCCGCCTCCCGTCGCTGAAGTTGGAGGAGCGGCAGCGGGCGCAGCCCCGCGCCCTTACCTGCGGGGGCGTCCCGTGGTGCCGGGCTGGGCGGGGGCTGCGGGAGGCCGCGCAGCGCTGGGCAACCTCCGGGCAGGGGCTGCGGCCCCGCGGAGCAGCCTGAGCCCGGCAGCCGGGAGCTGCCCACCCGCCTCGCATCCCTGCGCTTGGAGCATCCGTCCCCTACCCCTTTCCTCAGGCAGACATATATTATATAGAAAGAGATACATAGATAGATAAAATTCTGGCTCTATCTAAATGTGTTTCATCGGAGCCAATTGCCCTGCCGTGGCCCCGGCTCGGCGCTCCCCGCAGCGCTGCGCGNGCCCGTTTTCCTCAATCTTGGAAAATTCTTGGGGCGCCGGGGGGAATTTGGGATTTTTTTTCTAAGAGGGAGGTGTTTGGGCATCTCCCTCCTGCGCCCGCCGCCTTGCTCCACCTGCCCTTGCGCCTTTTTTCTTCTTTCCCCCTGTCTGTCTCTCCACCAAACCCGGGCTGATGTGCTGTGCGAGAGGCTGGAAATGGAAGTGTTGATGCTCTGGCTTTTCCCCTGGATATTTCAGTGCGTTTCGGTGCGGGCGGACTCCATCATCCACATTGGTAAGAGAGGGAGCGG
>VZRV01006387.1:0-175930 GCA_013398115.1 Falcunculus frontatus | reverse complement strand
TTCTTTCTCTCTCCCTACCTCACACTTCTTGTGAAATAAAGTCTATGTTGTTGAATAAAACCCCTCTGTTGCTGTCCTATGGTCTCATTTGCCCTTAACTGGGGCACAGGCATCTTTCCCTCATCAGATCATGACATGTGGGCAGGGACACCTTCCACTGTCCCAGACTGCTCCAAGTCCTAATGTCCAAGCTGGCCTGGGACACTTCCAGGGATCCAGGGGCAGCCACAGCTTCTCTGGGCACCCTGTGCCAGGGCCTCCCCACCCTCCGAGGGAACAATTCCTCCTGAAGAACCCCTCAGAGTTCAGTGCCTGGAGCCAGACTTGGTGTGTTCCTCCCCAGTTCTGCCTGCCTTGAGCAGCCTTGTGCAAGGCAGGATGGGTTCTCCCCTTGCAGCCCCAGCTGAGGCAGCAGCAGATCTGTGTTGTTCCTGACAGATCCCTGTGGGAGCAGCTGGACAGGGCTGTGCAGCCAAAGACCCCAAATCACCGCACACACAGCAATGGAGCAGCACCGAGCGCTGGGGCTGGGCTGCTCATCCTGGGCAGCCCCACAGGGCTCAGCGCTGAGCAGCTGTGCCTGGAGCCCGCTGTTGGCACATCCGGCCTTGGGGGTGCTCCTGTGCTGCTCCAGGGCAGGGGCTTCCTCTGGGATTAATTTTTCCCTCTTCTGGAATAACTTTCACAGAATCCCAGAATCCCTGGGGCTGGAAAAGCCCTCCCAGCCCATCAAGTCCAAGCTGGGCCCGATGCCCACCTTGTCACCAGCCTAGAGCACTGAGTGCCATGTCCAGAGCTTCCTTGGACACCTCCAGGGATGGGGACTCCACCACCTCCTTGGGCAACCCCTTCCAATGCTTAACCACCCTTTCAATGTATAAATTCCTTCTGATGCCCAACCTGACCCTCCCCTGTCACAGGCTGAGGCTGTGTCCTCTCATCCTGGCACTTGTTGCCAAGGAAAACAGGCCAATCCCCACCTGGCTTCACCCTCCTGTCAGGGAGTTCTGGAGAGCAGTGAGGTCTCCTCTGGGCCATTCCTGTTTACTAACTCCCTTCCCTCCCTTTTTTTTGAGCACAGCCAACTTTCTCACTGAGTGAGGATCCCTTTGAGGCAGCAGCTCCCATTTCTGTGCTGTGGTTCCAATGTCCCATTGGTAAGAAATCACCCTCACAAAACTGGGGAATCTTTGCTCCTCTCACCACCTCCTCAAAGAGTAGCTATTTCCATGGATTTTCTGATGACCCCAGAGCTGAGATCCCATTGTTCTCAGCAACATTCCTGGAGCAGTCGGGAATGCTGTCAAGGAAGGAGATCACTGGATTTGCTTGTAGCAAAACGTGTTTTCTGGATTAACATAGCGATGGCATGAAACAGTTTAGCTTCATGCTTGTATTACCCATATTAACGCCACCATTTATTTGTCTGTTTCTATTGATGTTTCTTTTCAAACAGACTCTTGGGATTCTGTCCAGAGAACCAGAGACGTTTCCCCTCAGCTAAACCAAGCCACCATCATTGACCTGCACCCATCCTCCACCTACAACATCCGCATGTACGCCAAGAACCGCATCGGCAAGAGCGAGGCCAGCAATGAGCTCACCATCACCACTGATGAAGCAGGTATGCCCTGGCTTTGCAGCCTCTAAATTCTGTGGGAATTATCTCTCTTTGATGTCAGGAATCGTTGCATGAAATGCTGCTTATGTGGCTGCAGCTGCATCGAAAGGAATACTGAGTTATTCCCGTGAAACGTTGTGACTTTTGCAACTTCATCGTGCCGGGCTGTAATTAAAGCTGTTCAGTGGCATCTAGTGGTCAAAGAAGACATTGTGCTCCAAATTTTCAGCTTGTGATGTTGGGAATAACACACCTGTATCTACAGTGAGGCGACTCAATCAGCAACATCCAATTTTTAGTGGTGGTGCCTCCCCTGTGGGTATTGTGGCTTTCCTTATTAGATATTAATGTAGGTTAATTTAAGTTAATCCCTTTTGAGAATGTTGATCCACATGAATCAACTCTTCATCTGAATATTCCCTCACTCAACCCACCCACCATTTATTTTTCTGGTCTCTGTTTAAGTCTCTTGGCTGTCACTTGTTAATGCCATCCCCCTGTTTGTTGTGTTGTATTACAGAATGACAGAATCATTTAGGTTGGAAAAGACCTCCGAGATCATAAAATCTGACCTTTATTTTTTACCTTTAACCTTTTATTCTCCTCCATCAGCACAAGCAGGGCTGTGTGGGCATTTTCCCTTTTGTGGAAGAGAGTGGCTGGAGCCACTCTTGTGTACGTGGAATTTCTGCCTTCCTTTATCTTATGCTCTGTCAGCACTGCTTCCTTCTTTGGGGATTTAGAGAAGACAACCTGGTGACAGTGTCCTGGCAGTGAAAATTCCCTCTCTCTTTCAAGATTCATGTTGGTCTTGCATTTGAACACCCAGAGACTGATTTTCATTTCAGCTCCTATGAACACAACTGTGTAATTCCCGCTTAATTTCTCTGTGAATTTCCTACAGTGAAAACACAGCCCTTGTCAGGAGAACGTGGTTTTGGTTCTGAGGGACTTTCTGAGTAGGAACAGGACACAAGGACTCATAGTGGAAAGCAGAATAAGCTGGAGACAACATAAGTTGCATTTCTTTTATTATTCTAGTGGAAGGAAAGCGTGCAGTGGACAGATTTAATGGTGAATAGTTTATTTGAAAAATATTTATTTTTTTTATCAGAGATTTTCTCCTTCTTTTGCAAAGAAAATGTGAAATCACTAGAGAAAACAGACTATCCATTCTTCCAGCCAGAATCATCTGTAACCCCAAAATGCCCATCTTTCCTTGTGCAAAATAGAGGGATGGGTCTTGGATCAGCTCTCTCGTGCTCCCTTATTCACCCATGCTTGGAATGTTTTTTACTTGCCACGTTTTTCCTGACCGGTAATTAAGTTGTCAGGATCAGCAGCTGGCCTTGGAATAAAAAAACAGCTTCCCCATGAGCAGGGTGGAACCTTATCATCACATTTTATTTGGTTCTTTGTAACCAGTTTTCAGAATAAATGATCCTTTTGTAGCTGTCATTTGAGGAGCTGTTTGTTGGGAGAAAAAGACCAACAGTGTTGAACTATATTCAAAAGTCACTGATCTACCTAGGGAAGATTTGGGAGACAGGAGGTCAGGCTTAGGCAGACTTTGTGATGTTTTTCTCCCGGGTTTTTATTTCAGGGGATGCACAAAGTGTAGGAACATCATTTTTTTGATCACTGTTTACTTCTGTTCTCTGCTTTTACAGCAGGCAATGGAGAACAGCATGGGTGCAGGGGATGAGAGAGAAGGTAATGAGCAGGGAGCAAAGTAAAGGTCCAAGAAAGACAAGATAAAAACCAAGCAACTCCAACCATGCCATTGGAAAGGGGGCACAGATTCTGTATCACATATTGCAAAGAAATACCTCGATTAAAAAGAAAACTATAAAAGGTCTCTGTGGCAAAAGGACAGTTAAGGATGGAATGATTTCAAAGCTTGCAGACCATATCTTTCTTTCCATACAACCCCAATTAGCTCATGTGTTGGAAAATAGATGCCAGTACACACTTGCACTAATGCCTGTCAGAAAAAAAGAAGTATTATGGCCATTGCTTAATACTAAAATCAATAGAGGAAACGGGGATATCTGGGTTTTCTTTATGTCCTTGCCACAAACTCTGTATGACATTAAGCATGTAAAACAAATTATTTCTTATTTAACATCACCCCTATGGTGTGCTGGGAGCACTTAACTATTCAGGTCTGTGAAAAAAAAATTGGGGTCTTTTGAGGAAAAGTCAGGATTTTAAGGGGCACATTTTAAACCCCATTTTTAGGATCAAATGCTTCGCTCAAATTCCACTACGTTATACTGTACCCTGGAGAAGTGGCATTCATTTTTGTCAACAGGGGGACAGAATCAAGGTCAGGCTTCAAAAAACTCATAGACATCTCATTTTTGCCAGTGGACTTTTTCTTCTTCTCCTCCCCCCTTTGTATTAATGCAAGAAGAATGGAAATAAAGTTCTTTCAAGCTTTGGAAATTTGAAGGACAGTCAGGAATGGCAGAGAATAGGGCATATGTTATAACTTAAACATATTATAGGCTGTATTCTGCGTCTCTGCTTTCATCAGTTAAAGCAAAATGTTCTGGTTCCTTTCACCACAGCTTTCATTTATTGCTGCTCCACCTCTAACAGCCCCATCTCACCCTTTTTATTGTTTTCCTTCCTTTGTCATGCTATTAAACTTAATTTAATACCTTTTACTGAGGCCGTATTCTGCATCAAGGGAACCCTCTGCAGCAGCTCGAGATGGCTCCATCCCTCTCCTCAGATCTTTCCTTTACAGTGATTTACCTCGCTGAGCAAGCAATTTACTTCACATCTCTCTGTTCAATCCCAGCTGATCCTGATCTGCTTTGTAGCTGCCCAGCTGACAAGGAGGTTCCTTCTTTTTTCACTCACCTTTAAAGCCTCCTGCACAGATTTGGCATTGTGTTGATGGTCCATGAAACTTCTCCTGGCTCAGGCAAGAGCTATGAGAAGCTTTTCCCATCTACCAGATATTTTTTGTCTGATTTTTCAGGCTGGAATTCTTACTGGGGAGGGGGAGACTGTAAAGTGTGTAGGGTTTTTTATAAAATATCTGATATTGGACTGAATGTGCTCGGTTTCCAGTGAACAGAGAGGATTCCACTGCAAAGTTTGCAACAGGTTGAAGGATTAGGAGCTTCTGGCTCACCTGCTTTGAAGGGGTTTTGCTGCTTTTCTCTCTGGATTAGGAGCTTCTGGCTTACCTGCTTTAAATGAATTCTTCTGCTCTTCTGTCACCCACAGGATTGTGACTGTTGAGAATTTGTCTTGCCTGTCTCCAGATTTGCAGAAACAGCACTGTGAGAGTATCTATAGCCAAGAAAATCACTGTTATTCGTTCTATTCTGTTCCCTTTATGTACCAGCTTGGTATGTTTTGGCACATGTTGTATTTTGCTGTTGGTCGGAGATGACACCTGAATGCAAAAGATTCCTGGCCCTGCTTTTGTTTGGTGAAGTTTTCCGTGGGACACTGCCTCCAACCTCTGTGACACTGGGGCGTTAAGGTGGTGACATTTTATGTGAAATGCTGAATTCCTTGGGCTGTGAGGGCCAGTTTTGATGCATTTCCCTTCTCTTTTCAGCCCCTGATGGTCCACCTCAGGATGTCCAGCTTGAGCCTATATCTTCACAAAGCATCAGAGTCACCTGGAAGGTAAATACTCACACATCCACGGACAAGATAGGCTCTGTCAGTATTTGGGTGCATTCAGGGCAATATTACAACAACTGTGCCTTGGTTATCTTAAAATATTAAAATATTTGCCACTGAGGGGAGCATCATGCAAAGAAATAACCTTCCACTGGAAAGTAGCAGGAGCAGCCCAATGCAGTTCCTTCTTTTTTCTGATTTCAGAGATAAGGTCACATGTTTAGAAAATGAGCACTTAGAGAATTTCATTGTAGTTCTGGGCAAAATTTCCCCAACCCATTGGAACCAGTGTGATTTTTTTTCCCTTGGATTTTGGGACAGATCCTTACTGCACAGAGAGAGCAATATAATATCTCAATATAGTCCATGAGAACTGATGTAGAACAATTAATACAAAAATATCATCAATTAGTATCATTCAAAAATCTGGCATGTCATGTGACTCAATTTTTCTAGGTTTTTCCTAGTATTTTGACAATGACAGAATGTTTTAAATGCTTTGGTATGATACCAGAGGTACTTAAACTGTGTTTTAATTGGTTTTGTGATATATATACTGCTTGTATATTGTATTGATAATTCCATATATTTACAATTCTGAAATATGTAGTATAAAGTGCTGGAGTGGTATGGTGGCATAATAATAATGATTAATTTCTATCTTGATGTTAATTACTCCCGCAAATGTGAATGATGTGGCTTTTGTCCTATTATATGGATTATTCAGAAAGTCAGGAGCAGGGAGGTTCTGCTTATTGACCAAATAACTATGGATAATTGGTTATTTATTGCATAATAATGAATATATTGTAGGGTTAAGCCAGTTCCTTAAAAGGTAGGTTCAGAACCTCTTCTGCACAGGTCACAAAAAATGCAATGCTGATTCTTGGATCTTGTCCACATCTTAAATTTGCATCAGCGTTGCTTTCCATCAAATGGTTTCCAAAACCACAAGGTGTATGATCAGATTTACCTGGAGTGAAACAAAACAATATACTTAGAAAACACATGGATTTAAATCCAACCCACAGTCAGCAGAGCAAAGGAAGTAGTTTTTGAAGCCATGCAAGGGTGTACAATGATCCTCAACAACTGAAATAAATGCTTAATGGGTTTTTTTCTTTTGTAAACCACTTAAGAATTGTGACTGTCTGATCAAGTCAACTAGAACCTTCAAGCTTCTACGCCTGAACTTGTTTTTATGGATTTATGGGTAGGCAGATTGAAAGGCTTTGCTTGCTGTTTTAGAAAGTTCACTTTGGGGGACGTTTTCAAAAGCAGCAAAAGAAGATGGGCACCACTGGCTCACTGCTGGAGTTTATAGCTGCTGTCTGTGATTCTGAGGATTTGCCATTAAATTTTATAGATGCAGCTGTGAACAGGAAGCTACAATACAAACAGAATTCCCACACCTACATTTCAATAACTGCCTAAAATATGGTTCAATTTGTACTTCAAGGACACTTGAAGTACAACTGAGCATGTCCTGGTCTCTGGGTGTTGTCTGATATTGAAGGGTATCAAATGAGCAGCTGAGTTTGTGTTCTCATGATAGTGTTTGGAATTTGATTTGTGAGTTCTTGTCAAGCAAAGATCAGTATCTAATACAACAATATATCCACAGAAATGAGTTATATATTGAATATATACTTCATTAGCCTGATCTCATGAGCTGAAGGGAGAGATGGATTTTCACATTTTGGAATGAGCTTAAGGTGAAGGCACTGGGCAGGGTAAGAGCTTGTGTAGTCCTGCCTTTAATGGAAGTGTGATGTCCTGAATGACAATTTGTAAGCTGATTAAAAAATCTTCTCTTCCCTATTAAGAAGTCCCAAACCAGGAGTGAGCCATTTACTTCCCATGATTTATTGTGGTGTTCTCCAGTTTTATTCCATTACTCAAAAAGGTATTTTAAGATGGTCCCACAGACATAATCCAGTTTGGTTCCATGCTGAATCCTGACTCTTGGGTAGGTTCTTATGGTGTTGTGCAGAAGGTACTCATTGAGTGTGCAATACAATGTAATTAAGAATAAAGAAATACCCCGTAAGATCAATCCTATGTTGTCTTGGAAGCCAAAAATCAAGAAGAGAACCTGACCTCGGTAATTTTTATTTTGGAGGCATGTGGAGCTTTAGCCACGAAAGCCTATGATGACATTGTACAAATGGGATTGTGCTGAAAACCATGGTTATATTTAAAGCTGGCAAACTTTATTAAAATACAGTGTCAATAGCAGCAAAAGAAGCAGGGAATATCATATCGATTATCTTTCATCTTGTATTAAATCCCATTTCTGCAGCTTGCTTCAGCTGTAAATCTTCGTTTAAAGTTTTGACTTTGCCCACTCTTAGAAAATCCCAGTTAAGCAAAGTTGTATTGGTCTGTGATTTATTTAATCTAGTTTCTGTGTGTCCACATAGGACACTGGGTTTCAGACTGAGCTGTTAAATAAAACTCACCACTTTTTGGTAGTTTAAACTGGTGCAGAGATAATGGGAATTGAACAGGAATTCTCATTTAGAAAAGAGCATGAAAGTATTCATTATTTTTTTCATGTAGTACTTTACATTAGGTGAATGAACCCATTAAATTTAGACATGGGAAATATTCCTTTTCCTCTTTATTCCTATTTACACACACAAAAAACTAAAAAATGTCATACTTTACAGAAGTCGTTGATACCTTGTTTTACAAAACACTGAATTTTGTGAGATAAGCAGTAAGGTCATGGACTACTGAAACTTACTTTTCCATAATGTTCTATTCCTACTGACAAGGTTTAAAATATTTTTCCCCAAGAACGCTGTTACTTCACTCAATTTTCTACCAAAAATGTGTCTATATACCAGAAGGAATGTTTATCAAATGAGTTATGTGTGCAAAAAGTCAACTCAAAATGAACTATTCAGATCATAGAAACAAGGAAGATTGGAATTTTTTGTGCAGCAGAACATTCCAATGGATTCAGGTTTTGTCCTGAAATGACTTGGAGTTTGTTTTATATAGTATAATGTTTCAAAGTGAAAAAAAAGAAAAAAAAAGTTAATATTTTATTTAAAGACAAAAAAATTTTTTTGACTTAAAAAAACTATAAAGAAGTTCATGAAAATTGCAAAGTTTGTCATTTTATCCCAGTTCAAAGTGAGAAAGTATGATTGTAGAATTCGCAGGGAAGAGGCTGTTGTGGCTGCTTTGTTCAAACTGTTTGTCTGGAAGCCAATTTGTTGTCAAGATGGTCAGAGGGATGGAGCAGCTCTGCTGGGAGGAAAGGCTGGGAGAGCTGGGATTGTTGAGCCTGGAGAGGAGAAGCTTTGGGCTGAGCTCAGTGTGGCCTTGCAGGGCCTGAAGGAGCTGCAGGAACCATGGAGAGAGCCAATTTCCAAGGGCTGCAGGGCCAGGAGCCAGGGAATGGCTTTGCAGTGGCAGAGGGCAGGGCTGGATGGGATCTTGGGAAGGAATTGTTCCCTGGGAGGGTGGGGAGGCCCTGGCACAGGGTGCCCAGAGCAGCTGTGGCTGCCCCTGGATCCCTGGCAGTGCCCAAGGCCAGGTTGGACATTGGGGCTTGGAGCAGCCTGGGACAGTGGAAGGTGTCCCTGCCATGGCAGGGGGTGGCACTGGATGATCTTTAAGCTCCCTTCTAACCCAAACCATTCTGTTATTCTATGAATATATCTGAACTCAAATAGCAACAACAAAAATGTGACCTTAGTTTCTACCCCACAGCCTCGCTTAAAAATACTTCCTTCTGCAAACATTCAAAGATCACAAAGCCGTGGAATTGTTCAGAATAGGTAACACACTTACAGACGGCTCTGATAATAAAATAACCTGTATGTTTCTAAAGAAGATAAGGGGTTTTTTGACCACAAAAACCAGAGAAATATTCAAACAGGAAACAGTTATACTCTTAGATTCCCCAAAACCCATCCTTGTCCCTGCAGGGTGACTTACAAGGATCTCAAGATCTGAATCTGCTAATTCAGTCAGCTATGTCTGATCAAAGTAATACAATGGGAATTGTATCCTCACTTTGGGTTCTGTGTCTCTTTCTCAAGGCACAAGGGAGAAAAGAAACCATCTGAAGGGATCATTCTATCAATCAGTTCCATACAAGAGATACATTTTAAATATGAGAAAAGGCTGGCTTTTGCAGAGAAATGATTCAATGGTAGTGGATGAAGGCAAATCCCACCCTGGTTTTATTAACTCCAGTGAGACTTTTGGCCAGTGGACTATAAACTCCCTGAAACAGGCAGGTCCTGTGGCAGAAATGAGTTTTTCTTGAGAATCTGTTCCTCAAGAGATTTAATGGGAGCAGCAGAAGTTGCTGCCTCTGCCAGTCCAACCCTTTGCAGATATTATGGGGCAGTGGAATAGATGAGCTTGTGAGCATCTGTTGGGAATTTGAAAGAGGTTTGGAGGATTGGAAAGAGATTTTTGCTCCTGGATTACAAACTGTGCCTTAAAATGCTTACACTAATTATGCCTCATATAGATAGAAAATCAGGCAGGAACATTATCATATATTGAAATTAGTCCAATATTATTTAAATAGAATTTTAATAGATATTGCTGTCAATAACAGGCTTTTTCCCTGAGCTGAAAATCCCTGCTTTGCGCTAGATCACATTTTCTATTGCAGAGCACACAAATGATTTCCACTAGTCAGGAGCAGGGAATCTTGCACTGTGGCTGAGAAATGTGGCACATAATTATGGCCAACCATTTTGTGCTGTCCATATCCCTGAATGCCAGATATATTGCAGCTATTCACTATGCAAATCCCTGCTTTCCAAATCACTGTTGCCTTCAGCACCCATTATCTAATCATCTTTCTCCACTACACACT
This sequence comes from Falcunculus frontatus, assembly GCA_013398115.1. NCBI lineage: Eukaryota > Metazoa > Chordata > Aves > Passeriformes > Falcunculus > Falcunculus frontatus. The sequence goes on along the minus strand of VZRV01006387.1, from coordinate 165,806 downwards.
GAATGAACAGAAGCATATTTCAAAGCACAGCATAAAATTTTCCTAATGCGTGGGACTGAATAAACTCCTGTGACTGCCTTGCACAGATCAATAAATGCCCTTCTAAAGGTTCAGTGAATTGTGGGGGATCCTGGCAAAAACACAATTAGTAGTGAATGGTGGCCTGGAATGCAAATATACCCTTATCAACTCAGCTTGGATTGATTCACCTGATAAGAGAACAAAACATCATAGATTCAAACTCAAGGGTGTCTCTTAATCGGATTTTTCGTGCATGAACCATTTAAAAGGTCTTTCAGCACAGGTTTGAAAGAATCATACCTGAAATGTATGTCATTGATAAAAGCAGCTTCTTCATGTGCAGGGAGTATTTTTGAATTTTTACCTAGAAATAGACTTGCATTCAATAGGAAAAAAATAGAAGTTAAACTAGTGTATTTTTCAAAAATTTTAGGGGGAACGGCTTGACTTAGGACGTGTGCACTCAATGTGTAACTTTCCACTTTCCATTTAGGCTCCAAAGAAGCATTTGCAGAATGGGATTATCCGTGGCTACCAGATAGGTTATCGGGAGTACAGCGCGGGGGGAAATTTCCAGTTCAACATCATCAGCATCGACACCACTGGGGACAGTGAGGTTTATACACTGAATAACCTGAAAAAGTTCACCCAGTATGGCATGGTGGTGCAGGCCTGCAACCGGGCTGGCATCGGACCTTCTTCTCAGGAAATCATCACCACAACTCTTGAGGACGGTAGGTCCTTGGCAAACAACTCTCCTGGGACTTATTATTATTATTATTACTGTTATTTATTATTTATTATTATTATTATTATTATTATTATACATCTATCTTTTTACCTTGTTGCATTTCTTGTTTGATTGGTGGTGATTAAAGTAGGGGTGATAAAAGACTTTAGATAAATAGGTATTAGAGAAGAGCCTGCCCAATGAGCTTGTCTGATTTTCGTTGCAAGAGTGAATTTATTTTACCAGGTAAATAAAAATGACTGTACTAATGCGATATATCCTGCTGTGAATGATGCTGACTGAGAGTAAAACTTTCATTAAGAAGCCAAATGCTCTGGTGTTCACATATTTGCAAATTTTGTGATCTTATCATTGCTCCAGAGTGATCTCGTCATAGTTTTGAGAAGTGAAACTCTGAAAGGTGAAGCGATATTTTCATTTTTGTTGGATTTCTTTTGTTTTCAAATGAATCTGCTGTGTAACCAAGGCTCTTGCACTGCACAGTCTTGTCAGTTTTAAAAGAGATGTGTGTTTTTTCAAGGATATCCAGACCACTGACAGAAAAGTCATTGCTATTTCAGGCAAAATTCACCCTGTCTAATCCAAGGAACAATATGGATTTTTTTTTTTTCAAACTGCATAAAAAGTACTTCTCAAACAATGAGAGGGAGTCCTCTAGTGGAAAAAGAGAATGATCCCATATCCAAAAATAAAAGGGTTCAGTATTTTAGAGCAGTATAACAGCAGATAATAATCCTAAAGGCAGTGCAAGATTTTCAGCTACTGTAAATCAACATCGGCGTCCTGAAACCAGTGCCAGCTTGGAATGTGACTTTGACATGGACTAAGTGGAATATCACACATCTAAAATCCTCAAGAGGCACAGATTTTGAGGCAAGCTCTTCGTGAAAGGCTTATAGGTGTTATTTACTCTAAATGTTTCTAGGCCTAGATCACTGCCTGGCCTCACAAGGCAGTATGCTCACACATGCCTATATTTTGTATTATAATAAATGGAATTTTTTTCCTTCAGAATCCAGCATGTTTACTTTTCCTGGGATTTTTTTTTGGTTGTCACTCAAGTTTGGATCCCTCTTAGAATTAAAGATGCCACGAGCTTTAAAAGCAATGCCAAGTACTAATGCTGCTCTATTGCTTTGACACTGAAAGGCCAACAGAAAATGCCTTAGATTTGTTTGACTTTTTCCAGTTTTTCCAAACGTCCGTGAAAATATTTCATGACCATTTTTTTTCTATGTTTTTTAAAGAAGGGCTCACTTTCTTTCTTCCTCCACCAAATACAAAAGGACATTAGAATTGCCCACAAAGATACGAATTTGGCTGCAAACTTTAAAAAATATATTTCAATTGCTTACAGAGTATTCTGCACATTTCAGCGCCATGACACGTTTATCTTTCAAAAGAAGCAACAAAAAGCCTATTAAAAGACAAGTCAGCAAGTGGGGAAACAGTACATCAAAAGTCATTCCAGAGAAAACAGCTGCACTTGCAGAAACATGTGGATTGTAGCAAGAATAAAGGTTTTGCATTGTTAAAAGTGTGTAATGGTAATTAAATAGTGTGTGGTGGGATAGAGGTGAAAATCAAGGGTAGCTAAAAGATGAATATTGAGTTGTATTCAGTGTATTTAAATGGTGAATCTCTTTTTCCAGTGCCCAGTTGCCCTCCAGGGAATGTGCAAGCCACTGCCACGTCCCCAGAAACCATCTCCATTTCCTGGTCAACGCTGGCAAAGGAAACCCTGAATGGGATCCTGCAGGGATTCAGGGTTATCTATTGGGCCAACCTCTTGGATGGAGGTGAGAGACACCAATCCATTACCGAGTAAAAAGCTCTATGTGGCCTTTCTATCATTTTCTCTCTGGTGTGAAGGCATTTTACTCCCTTTATCTTCGGTTTGGAGAAAACTTTGTCTACCTGTGAGGAAGCAATAATTTTTCCTGGAGCCTTAACAGAGCAGCAAAGCTGCCTGGAGGAACCTCAGGGAAGGCTTCCACCATGGGTTTGCAACACTCCTGTGGTACCCAACACAACCTGAGCAAATTTCACCTCTGTTACAGAGTCCAGCATGGATTTTTTAAAAAGAATGTTGTCATGGATCTAGAACAAACCAACCCAAACCTGGTTTTCACTCTAATTTGGTTGGTTATCTCTTTGCCTACTCGATACACTATCGCTTATTTTTTGATAGGACACATTTCCTCTTCATAGCTGAGGGCAAAAGAAGGAAATGTTTTTGGGAAAAGCTTGTTATTTCCACGCCAGTCTCTTCTGTTGTGTGTTGTACTCTTAGCATAATTCCTGGGGAAATAGGCTTCAGAGCAGAGACTGAGTGAAAGGATCAAAGGAGAAATGTGATGCTTTACTAATCTGCAATTTATTGCGTGATGATAATTCCACGAATGGCCCTTTCTTGTAAATTAAACAAATTAGTAGGTTTGAGATTCACATGACTTTATTCCCACTTGCCTGCAGATTTTTCACAGCTGTCTCCCTTCTTTTTCTTTCATCCACCAGAACCACAGTTCACTCTAACCTGCAATTGTGCAAATCCTGGCCTCTGTTAGTGTGGAAAGGGGAATTCAGGAGTGGAAATGTAACCCAGAGGCCCATTGTCACGGCTGGTAATGGTAGACTCAAAAATATTTAGAATCCACCAATTCCTTTAAAAATAAAGATTAAAAATGTACGAGAAGCATGCAGAAAAATGTAGACATGTCGGATATAAAATTAAATGTTTACAGTGGCACCTGTAGTTTTGGATCAGATCCTATATGGATATTATCACATCTAAGCTCCTATGTGATGTCCCACAGCGTGATGAAAAGAGATGCTGTTCATGCCATGCTTAAAACTGGATTTTCTTCATTTGTTCAGCTTTAGTTGCTGCCCCAAATATTTTTAAAGCTTTTTTGCCATATGGGTTGTACTTCTTAGCTTGCTGCAAAAAACAAAGATTCATATGAAGTGCATCATCTTTCTGCAAGTAAATCCGATTTTATTGTTTAAATCTATTGTTAGCCAGTATTGCTGCTATCAAGTGCTTTGCAGCAGCACTTGCTGCATATTTTAAAATAAAGGGGACTTTTTCTTCATTTTCCTTATGAGAAATGGTCTTTCTCATAACCAGAAAGTCTTTATGAAGATAACCGACGTTCTCATTTTTTTTCTTTAGGGGATGTTTCGCAATAATCTCTTCTTGTTATCTGTTCTTTATGAAAAATCTCATTACTTGTAGAATTTCTGCAATTCTCTTCATCATATTTTTCTAAAAATTGAACCAAAAAAAAGAGTTTGAAAATGAAAAGTGGGTCTGCTTCAAGTGGTAAGAAGTGAGCACATAAATGAATTCATTTTAATGCATTATAATTCATTGCTGTTCTGTAATAACGAAGTGTTACTTGTCTGATACACCCAAGATTTCCACAGCAGGTATCAACACCTTTGAGGAGAACTTGGCAATAATTCCACTTCCTCTTTATTTTGTTTTATAGAGCTGGGAGAGATAAAGAATGTCACTACTACCCAGCCATCCCTGGAGCTGGATGGCCTGGAAAAATACACCAACTACAGCATCCAGGTGTTGGCTTTTACCCGAGCTGGGGATGGAGTGAGGAGCGAGCAAATTTTCACCCGCACTAAGGAGGATGGTAAGGAGTGAAAGCATTTTCCATTCCCACTTCCAGGAACTGTTTGTTTGTCACAGGCAAATATTGTACATAGACATGCAGAGATTGAAAACCCAGCACAAGGAGGACGTGGAGCTGCTGGAGAGAGTCCAGAGGAGGCAGCAGGATGAGCAGAGGGATGGAGCAGCTCTGCTGGGAGGAAAGGCTGGGAGAGCTGGGATTGTTGAGCCTGGAGAGGAGAAGCTTTGGGCTGAGCTCAGTGTGGCCTTGCAGGGCCTGAAGGAGCTGCAGGAACCATGGAGAGAGCCAATTTCCAAGGGCTGGAGGGCCAGGAGCCAGGGAATGGCTTTGCAGTGGCAGAGGGCAGGGCTGGATGGGATCTTGGGAAGGAATTGTTCCCTGGGAGGGTGGGGAGGCCCTGGCACAGGGTGCCCAGAGCAGCTGTGGCTGCCCCTGGATCCCTGGCAGTGCCCAAGGCCAGGTTGGACATTGGGGCTTGGAGCAGCCTGGGACAGTGGAAGGTGTCCCTGCCCATGGCAGGGGGATGGAACAGATAATCTTTATGGTCCTTCCTATCCAAGCGACTCAGTGATTCTGTGAAAATGAGGAAGTGAGGAGAGACGTTTCTGGGACTATTTATATAACTTATATCCTACCAAGAATATTATTTTCAGTGTATATATGTATATATATAAAAATCCTCCAAATACCTCTTCTCTCAAAAGAAAAATAAAGAACAAAAATGTCTTACCTTTGTTCCAAAGCATGGAAAATTCAATTCCTAATGCTGAAAGTTAAAGAAACTTTTAATAATACAGACACGTGAGATTCCATAATCACTTTCTTGTAACTATTGTAATCAATTCAGGTCACCTCAGTAGGATGCCATGCACTGATCTATTTCTGAAGGACTAGAATTTCAAATTTAGGGGAGGTTTTGTCCCTAACCTTTTTAATGCCTTGAAAATGCTATGAGATGTGCAAGTATATTTTTGGTTCCTCTAAATGCTTTTGGAAATCTGGATCAAGAATTTTTGTGGCCCAGATAAAAATGCCCACAGTCCTATCAATGAGGTTACTTGAATGATGTTTGATTTGTGAATTTTCCTATGATTTATGCAATATGTTTTCAAGAAAATTAGTCAATGGATTTTCCTTTCTTATTTATCCACTTTATTGGTCACTTGTGAATATATGAATATATTTGCCAACTTTTTTTTGTTTGTAATGAGATTTACAAAGGTGACAAGAGAGCAGGTTCAGTAAATTAACTGACTTGATGAATTTTTGGTGCTTTTTTGCCAATAAAAGATTACTTTATGAAAGTTATTAATTTTTTCCCAATAAAATATTAAGGAACTCATTCTAAACTGTTCATACATTGGAAGGTCACCTGGCCCCAGCTGTAGCTGTATCCAGGGGATGCTCTAAATGAAAATTGCTGAGCTCAAGACTTGTGTGTCTTAAACACTGAATGTTCTGATCCCAGCCTAAAGTCCTCTAACAACTTCTTTGGAGCCCCCAAGTCCTGAGTCAGATGCTCTTGGCACACCCAGTGCTTGGAAGTAGAGGGTTTTATTTCAATGAAAAAATCTAAAATGTAAGAGAACTGTAAAACGCACACTGCATTTTCAAGTTACTTTTTGTCAAGTAGATCCCAGCACAGCAAACCTTCCCTGAACTCTCTCTGAACACAAAGGCTCTCAGCCCTGAGCCTTGGGAGTGGGATTTATGCCACCAGGAGCCAGGGGTAATGTCCTGCACTGCTCTGGGAGTTTGGGGTAGGCTGGTCTTGGGGACATCTGGTTCGTGTCAGAAGCCTCAAATATTTCTTCTACTTCTTTTTTTTTTCCCATTACCCCATCTCTTCCTCATTTGCTCATCCCTAATTCTTGGTGGTGGCTCTTTTGCTTTTTCCATCTCTGGGATCAGATGGTCCCTGATGAGGGGAACACATTGCCTCAGACTGTGTTTGGCAGCTGTGCAAAGGCTCATCTCTCATCTTTAATCCTCCTGGCAGCTCAGCAATAACTCGCCCTGAGGCAGCCTGACTAACCTTTTCAGAGATTTTCTGATGCCTCACACTGGTTCCATTCATTAAATCTTTTGTCCAGAAAACTAAATGGAAAGGTGTTCCAGAAAATACAATGATTTCGTGTTCAGCTTCAGCTTCACAGCTTTTTATTAAGGGCAGGAATGGTTTTAAGTGGAATATACAGAGACCTTCAGTTAAGCATAAGCCAAACCCAAAATCCTGGATGTAAACATCCTGGAGGGTGTGGAAGTTAAAGAGGAAAAGAGCATTCACATTGCCAAACTCCATGCACCAAAAGGGTGCCTCATTCCTTAGAAGAAGGGATATTTCTACTGTAATTTTCTAAGGAAAAGTGTCCTGTAGAGGATTATTCAGTAGGACAAATTCCAGTGCACCTAAAAGATCCTGCCCTGAAGTGAGTTTAAGCACTCTCTTGGCATGTGAAATAAATTAATTGGAACCTTAACAGACCTTAGAACTGGAACCCTTCTATCTCTGCTCCCAGACCTTCTCTGGCTAAACTTCTAACGCAAGATATTCCACCCTTCTCTAATAAAATTTGTAAATCTGGGATATTTTCAAGTGACTGCCAAGCCCTGCACGTCACTATTGCTATGAGGTCATACCAGATCATTAATTCCTTTCTCTTTTTTTTCATTTTTTTTACATGAGGGGAAACTTTTCTTTGTAAAATCAATGGTGCAGGATTTTCCACTGCTGCTGGAAAAGCCAGTCGTGGTCTCCTGTGACTTCTCTGTTGGTGTTCAGCTAAAGTCATCAGCCCAAAATTTCTTTAGCAGGCTTGAAATCTCCAGTGGGGCAAAATAAGGGTAACCCAGAGAGTGAAGCACTCATCCTGGATGGAATAAGTTGATGCTTTGATTTCTTGTAATGTTTGATACTGATTTTAGACACCAGAGGTCAGACACTGCTGCTGAGCAGCAAAGGAAATGGGAACAACTTGAGCAAATAATAGGAAATAAGCTTTCAAGAAATGAGCTTTTCTTTCAATGTGATCATATTTATGGGTTTCATGTAGCTTTCCCCCCTGCCCCCTTTTCTGAAACCTGACTTCAGAAAAAGATGCTGCTCTTTTTGGAGTTCCTCCTGGTAGAAAAATAAACTGAGCAGAAATGTCCAATTTTTAAAAATTCATTGTGGTTTTGTCCCTTACCTTTTCCACTTTACACTTTCTAATAAGCTACTCATCCTCTTCACCTGAAGACTTGATTTAATAAACCATTAAAAATTAAAGTTTCAATTCTTTTCCCTGCTCTGATCAAAATGCAGTTTCAGAAGCTTCTCCATTTTGTAGCAAGAGGGAGGGTGTGTGACAAATTCTCCCTCTGCTCCTGGGCTGCAAATGCAATATGAGAAAACTATGGCTGAAACAAGGAATTTGCTGCCTGAACAAGCCTGGAATGTGACACAGCACCTTGGCTGGCAGCAGTGCCCTGATCTTGAGCAGAGCATGGGAGGACAGAGCCCCCATCCCAGGAAAGCTTCCTGCGGCTGGGAATTTGTTCTGGGTCTGTCAGAGGTGGCATCTGGGCTCTCTGTGGCACAGGAGGATGCACATTTCTCTCTTGTATCTCTTTTTTTTTTTGGAGAAAATGCGTTCCTGTGCACAGCAAGCTGTTTGTGTGCCACAGGCTCTGCAGCAGTGCTGTGCTTCCAACTCTCTGGCTTTCAGAGCCAGGGAAAAGCTGCAGCAGGGAGGAAGGAAAAATAGTACCAAATCCCTCTGCCAGCCCCCTTCTGCCTGAATCCAGAGAGATTTTCCTCCTCTCCTTTCTCTCCCTGGACATGAGGCTTCCTGGCCATTAGGATGAGAGGCACAGACAGCATCTGACAAGCTTTACATTTATTCTAAAATGATTAAGCATAAATCCAATCAGGTGCATGTTCAGTACTCCTTGGAGCAGAGCTCTGCTTGGGCTCGTTCAGATGATGAGGGTGACTGGGCTCTGTGATGGAAAATTGCCCTTGATGACCCCTTAATGCACTTTTTTTCTTAGTGGTAAAGATCTCCAATTTTATCTTTTTGACTAAGAAGCAGAAGGCAAAGAACAGTAAATGTTCCCCTTGGGAAACTGGAAGGTTTTGATAGAAATAGTGTGCTTAATATGAGGCCAGTTCAGAGTAAATTCATGTGTGGATGTATTTTGGCTGGCATAGATCTACATTGGAGGTGGGATATCTACATGAACAAACAGGCAGCAGTCAGGAGTTGATTTTATTTTGATTTTTCTAAGTGCAACCAGCAATGGAATAGCCCCGTGTCGGGCAGAATTAAAACCCTGTTACAGAACAGGGCTCAGATTTCTGATTTATCAGTGATATCGCTTCTAAATGCACCACAATCTGTGCATTTGCCTCCCTGCTGCTCGGTACGGTGAAGAAAAATGGTGATAATCTCTCTGCTTATGAAAAGGGGAATGAGAAAGTTCCTGGAGCTCCTCCCCATTATCTGGCACATCTAAATGCTGTTTCCCAGCCCTGTCGTATCAGGATAATTGCCTGCTCTGCTTTAGCATTTCACTTGCACTGTCAGGAATACAAAGTGTTCTCCTCCACATGAAAGCAGGATGCTATTTCCGTGTTTTTCAAAGCCTTGCTAGCTGGAGAATGAGGCCATCTTTGATCTTAAATTTGCCACATCTGCTCCCTGGCAGGCTGCAAAGTTGTTTAGAAGCAGTGCTCAGCTTCTCTGTGCTCAGCCCAGGTTGTCCTCTGACTTCTCACCATGATTTTACCCCTGGTGACCATGGGGAAAAAAAAAAGGAACTATGGCATTGTGCCCATTGAGTTTGTCTTTCTGGGAGCTGTGGGAATCTGTGTGCTAAATAAAGGTCTGTGGAGAATTCAGTAAGACAGCTCAGGTCTCCTGGTACTGCTGGCTTATGATGACTGAGGCTGATCAGTCTGGGGATGCAATGGCAGTGAGGGAAATACCCTAAGTTTTCTTGGCAAGACTCAGGATTTTCCTCTCCAGGATAAGGCAGGCCCCACATTCCCCAAACACAACTCCTTCAGATGCTCGAGGAACCCAGTTGAGTGAGAAATGTTTCAATTAATGCTGAGATAACTCATATTAGGTCCAGGGGATGGGTTTGACTGGTGACTTTACCCTCTAGACAGAGGACAGTGGTGGTCTGTAAGGCACCGGATGAGATTCTGCAGGATTCCTGCTAAGGAAATATCAACACTTCCACACACACAGTGGAATGACACACAGCTTTCATGTGCACAACCCAGCAGTGCAGCAAAAAGAGGCCTAATAAATGAATTTTCAGAATAATTTTCACACCACTGCAAAAAACTGCTGCCTGGTTCCAACCCAAGGAGAGGGAGGGGGGTTTGGGTTGAAAATTTCATTATTATATCTCTTCCTGACTTTCCTTCTGGCCCTTCTTTCTGCTGGTCTCACACCAGACAGCAACACAGCAATGACAAGGAATGTTTCCCACACAGGCCCAACGACTGGAAAATGGCAGATGAATCCTGAGTTAATCCCTCAGCAATTGACAGCCATGACCAATTACCATCAGAACCTGTCCCTATAGATCACACCCTAATTTAACAATAAATTGCATTAACCTCATCCATCTATTTGCAGTGATTTCCAGAAAACATTGCTATCCATAAAGGAATCCTCCTGTGGGTTAGGTAATTACCCTGGAGAGCCAGCTTTCACTCTTCAGCAGCGGGAGCAAATAGCATTTCTAATGAGCTGGGTATAAATAACAAGTTGGATGCTGTCAAGCATCAATATTTACTCTGCATTGGATAGAGCTGCTAACTGAATTAGCCCCTTTGCAGCGAGGGGCTGGGTTTGCATGCAATTATCATCATCATGACGTTCTCACTTGATGCCTAATTAGCTCTCTCAGCACACTATAAATAGAAAATGCACATCCAGAGGTGTTGCACTGAGTGGTGCCTGTCAGTTTTCTCACATCTTCCAGGAGCACCTATGCAGATATAAAATTTAGGGTCACCTCGCATTATTCTTACACAAAGCTGAGTGAATTTAGATCCCAGGCTGGCTGGCTTCTCTCTATGGGCAAAGTTCTGTAGCATCATAATATCTGCTTGCTTAATTGAGGCAGAACAATGATTCAGAATTTATGTATGAATATCAGCTTGCTGGACATGGGATTTTGCATCTGTACTGCACAATAACTGTTTTCTGTGAAAGTAAAGAGAGCTGATCAAGCATTGCAATGGTAATTGCACTGGAAATTTTAATCTTTTGGTAGTTTTACTTGAATTCAGACAAAAATATCAGATTCTTCATGAAGCAGTAGTTCTGTAGAGAAGAGTCCAGAAAACTGTTTCATTTTGTTTTTAATAACCTATGTAGCGATTATAAATACAACATATCTATTTTAATAATTTGACTTCAATATTGACCACATGCAGTGCTAAAATACCTTTCAAATTATTTATTTTCATAGTTTTAAAAACATTTTCAAATATCTTGTCACAAGCTGTGTTTTTCAGGAAATTTTAAACCCATTTATTCTGTTAAATGTAGCCCTTGTTTTGTTTAAGTACAAGCTTGTGTGTAATGTGATATTCCAGCATGCAGGGGAAAAAAAAAATCTAGCAATTTTGCACATTAGTGAAAGAGTGTTTCCAAAGTTGGAGAACATTGTACAGTGTAATGTGTGTTTGAAAAACAACATATGCTCATGAAATCAAAACCTTTCCCAAAATGCAGGGCTGCAAAGGGATGTAGTTAAGATTACGCAGCAAGATTTTAGTATTTCCAAGCTGAAGCTTTTTCCGCATGGCTTTAGACAGGGGGTTTGGGGTTTTGTAGCTCTTTGTGATAATTTTGATGGCTTATATATACAGCTGCTGTAATTAGAGAAATGTGTTGATACTGCAGTGGCAGAGAGAGGTCTGAGCTGTGGAGGGCAGGGCGAGGGACAAGGATTCTGTGTGGGCAGATGTCTGCTCACACATCGTGGCACTTGCTGGCCATGGGTCACATCAGGCAGTGCAAACTGCTCCTTTACACTCCACTTCATTAAATTCACAGCTCTAATCTGGATGTCCATTAAACTGTCCACATGTGTATTATTTATAGCAGTTTGGCATTGGTTGTGTGTTCAAAGCTGGTAATTTATAATAATGTGTTGTTTGGCAATTTCAGTGACCACAGACAAAATATTTTTACGTGTGCATTTGGGTTCAAACTGAAAGGGGAAATTTAGGTGGGATCTAGGGAAGAAATTTTTTACTGTGAGTGTTCTGAGGCCCTGGCACAAGTTTCTCAGTGGCTGCCCCATCCCTGGAAGTGTCCAAGGCTGGGTTGGATGGAGCTCTGAGCAACCTGGGATAGTGGAAGGTGTCCCTGCCTATGGCAGGGGGTGGCACTGGATGATATTTAAGTTCCCTTCCAACCCAAAATATTCTTGGGTTCATTCTATGATTTTATGCAGGCTGGAGGGGATACTTCACAAAAGTTTGACCATCAGTGGCAGGTTCTGCTTTGGGACCCTCTGAAGAAGATCCTCTCCTCTCTTAATGATGTGGTCACACCTCCCAAACCTTCTTCCTGGCATGGGCAGTGTGGAGGCTGCTCCCCAACACAGAGTGTCCACCTCAGTCCATGGGGACGCAGCCACCAAAGCACCACGCTGCCCTTTTCCTCTTAACTCTTCTGTTACACTGGGATCATTGAATATCTGCCTTGGGCCACTCTAACACACTTTGCTTTTCCAGTTCCAGGTCCTCCTGCTGGAGTTAAAGCAGCTGCTGCCTCAGCCTCCACAGCTTTTGTCTCCTGGCTGCCTCCCCTGAAGCTGAACGGCATCATCCGGAAATACACCGTGTTCTGCTCACACCCCTACCCCACAGTAAGTCCCACAGCCCCTCTGTAGGGCTAACACAAAGGAGTTGCAGATACCAGTCCTTGATGCTCTCCCTGCCTCTTCCTCTCTTGCCCTTTTCTTACCCTGAGCAAGGCCAAAGGGAGATCCTGGAGCTACAGAGAGAAGTGAGGCTTGAGTTTGGTTTATTCCACCTACCAAGCTTTTGTTTAAAACCTATTGTGGATAATTAACTCACAAATAATTTCAAAATATGCAGTTGAGGAGGAGTATTTTTCAAGGTTTGGTTAGTTCAGAATGTACCAAGTTACATTTTCCAGGACCAGCTGCACAAGCCCTGTTGCAGCTGGAGGCATGTTTGTATATATCCTGTTTTCATCTAAGTTGCTGCCTTTTTGGCTTGAGTATTCATGTGTGAAGGAGCATAATGACTTATAAACAAACATATTTGCTTGTGAATAGGCTTATTTATGCCTGGAGTATTTGCCCACTCTTGCTCTATGTGCTATTACTTGCTGAGAAAGTGACAGGAGGAAATTTGAATTGACTATCAGGTTATCTTTCTTCCTTTCTAAATCACAAAGAAATTCAGCAATCTTAAAGCACAAGGGTCAATTGCTCTCTCTAAATACCCATGCATATTTATTTTCATGTGGATTTAAAAGAATACTTATTTATTTTTCATCTGAGCTTTGGATTTAGGTTTTATCCAAGGTTTACAGTTTGGTTTTAAGCAGGACTTCCCACCAAAGGTACAAAATGCAATCTTGGTTTAATAGGCAAGGAAAATATTGTTCCAGAAATTTCCAAAAGTGGATCAGGCTTGGGGAAATTTCCCTGCCCGATGGCAGAAGGTTGCAACGAGGTGATCTTTTAGGTCCCTTCCAACCCAAACCATTGTATGATTCTATGTTTTATATTTTGGGATTTCTGTCTCCTAAATCCATTCATTTCATAATTGTAGCAAAACAAACCTTCTTTAGCACACCTTTAAATGTAAATTAGCTGGAGATTTTCCATCACAGTTCAAATGTTTCTGTGGCACTCAGTGTGTTAAAGAGGTCAGAGTTTAGAGGACAGCTCTGAGTGAGCGCCAGGCACTTTTCTGGGGGTTTGGAGAGAACACCAGATGGTGCTGCTGCCTTCTCCAGCTACTTTCCATGCACAAAGCTGCAGTGCTTCTTCCTGGGGCTTTGCTAGCAACATTTTTTCCTATATTTACATCCCCAAGAAAATAAACATCCTCAGCTAAAAATATTTTTCTCTACCTTGCGGGTCTCACATAAAAAACTTCCTATTGTGTGGTTACCTTTTGGAGCATCTCAGGGATGGACAATGAAAAGAACAGTTGCTTTTTTTTTGCTGCTCTTGGCCTGAACAGAATTTTACTGCTGCATTTTTGTGGTGTTCATTATGCAGGGGTATGTATGAACCATCGTGGAACTATACCTTAGCCCCAGGCAGAGGCACTTGGAGGTGTTTGTGCTTTTTATTAATTGCTGATGTGTACATGTGTAGTTCTGAAAGGCGTCCCTGCCCCCAGGACAGATGATTTTTAATGTCCCTTGCAGCCCAAACCATTCTGTGATTCCATGATCCTGCTGTTAGCTTCATGCAGGTGTGTGTGTACATATAAATAGATATATATATTAGATAGATAGATAGATAGATAGATAGATAGATAGATAGATAGATAGATAGATAGATAGTGTGTAAATATGTACAACATGTATCTGTGAGTCCCTGTACCAGTGTTCTGCAGATCAGCAGGAGCTGTGGCTTGCAGAGATCTTCTGTATCAGCCCTGTTTGCTGAGGGAGGCAGGGATCCCACTGGGGGCTCAATTTCCAGAAGCCAAGTTGGACATTTTTAAACAAATTCAAGCCCTCAGGACATATTTAATATAGGACACACTCCCTCAGCTTTATTTCTAACAAAAATGCTTTGTTATCTTTTATTCTGAAATGGATTGTGAGCTAAAAAGCTGTTTCATTCAGAGCTGCTTTGCAGTGGAACAAACCTGCTGCAGAGCTGCTCAAATGCCAACACTGCTGTGCAGATACACTTAATATATCCAGGGAAGTTCTTGTTTGATTCACTGCTGGCAGAGACAAGTAGCTGACAGAGGAAGAAGTCTTAAATTAGGATGAGGAAGAGAATAAATAAAAGACTTGTGTCTTTATCATCCCTTCTGCCACCATTAGTAGCAAGTGCTGTAGCTGCAGGTGTGGAGCCCTAAAAACTTCATCCATCAGTCACAGCCCTGGCTGCAAAATAACTTTGCTAAAAGTCTGCTATTCAAGCAGAAAGGCAAACTCAGTTTTCAGGCATCATTGAGAAGAAAGAAAAAAGGACAGGGAGAGAGGTAAACTGATGGGAAGGCTGCATTTTTTGCTGATTGTATTTTGTTGCTGAGAACAAGCCAATACAATATACTTCAGACAGGTTAACAACAGTCCTTTACACAAGAACACTGCTTTAGTGTTTAAGTCACCAACAGGAAAAATAATTAACTCTGTTGGTCATATTGTGCATATTTTTATTACAAACATAACACTTATACAACCCTGACATCATAAAATGAAGATTTGCTGCCTCTTGCACTGTTGAATTTGCTTTGCAAAGGCAGAAGCTGTTAAAACTTCTGCTGCCCCTGTGTAGAACAAAAGGCAATTCCTCTTTAAATATTTTGAGCCCCAAGGACAGTATTTGCCTGGGATGTTTCAAACCACAAATATGATTAATGTGTGAAAAATGGAAAAGATTCTCCACTGCAGCCTATTCTCTTGCCAAGATAAAGGGCAAGCAAGGATCCAATTTCACACTGTTTAATTGTTGTGTCTGTAGTATTCTACAGGCATAATTAAGCAAAACTTTCTTTTTTTTATTCTGAAAAGGTAGGGGAAAATACAGAAATGTAAGACTTCGTTGATCCTTTGTTCTTCAAATGTAAGAAACAGAACAAGCCAAAATTTAAGTTAGAAAAATTATCCTTTGTGCTAACTCATAGCCAACAGCCCTGCTTCTCCCCACTTCCTACCACATTTATGTCCAGCTTTTTGTAAGATCTGGCTTCTCCAGACCACCTGTAATGGTCCCATGGTGGCCAGGTTCCTTCTAAGAGTGTTGTCATTCCCACTTTGCTGGCAGGATGCTCATGGCATTCATCCTGCCCAGGCCTCAGGGAAATGCTGTCACTGCCATCCCATCCTGGCAGGGAGATTTTCCCTGTGGTGCCATGCCACAGACATGGAACACGGTTTGAATCCTAACACAGAAATTAGGGTGGTTCAGTTCCTACTGGTTGTGGAGCCTCAGGAGGCTGCTCCAGCACCTGCTGCCTTGGGCTGTAGATGGGCATTGCCAGGGCTTTTGAAAGTGCAACAGAAAAGGGGATTTAGGGGTTTTCTGAAGAAAAAAAGGCAAAAAAAATCTTCCAAAAAACAAACACCAACCTCTTGTTGCATTCAGGTCAGTACAATGCTTAAGGAAGAATCAGTGGGATTAGATTAAATAAAATTTAGATGGCAGAAAGTGTCTGGAAAAAGTCTCTGTGACACACAGGTTAGCCAGCCTGGGAAACTTTGATCTCAGAAAAGGTAAAAAACATCTCCTAAAGAAGCAGGAGAGTGCTGAGAGCAGGAGAAGGAAGGGTAAGGATCAGGATTTCCTGGTGCAGGAAGGGATGAGAAAGTGCCTGTGCACAAGGACAGGGAATTATTGACATGGGAAATTCTGGTCAGCTGGGGGAAAAAATTATCATGAGGTCCTGGTCAAACATTGAAGCTAGGGCCCAGACTGTGGGATCTCCATGCATGGAAATCTTCAAGACTTCACAAGACACGTCCCTGAGCAACTTGGTGCAATTAAACTTGCTTTGAGAAGGGGGCTGGACTGGGTGACCTCCAGAGGAACCTTCCAACCTCAGTTCTTTAATTATATCAAAGTTTAAAACTGGAAAAGTTGGTCAAAATGTGTATACAACAAGTGAAACCAGACAGTGGTAGAGTTAATATGCAACTCTTGGAGGAAAAGAGACACATTAAATTGACACCAAGATGTCTCATTAGTTAAAAGTCTCCAATAAAACTTGTATGACATTTTAGGCCACTGGTAGGACTGTTTGTCATTCCCGTCTGAACATGTTCTATGCAGTCTCCCAAACAAGTTCTGCTTTTAGCTCTCACTATCAGGAAATCAGAGAGTGGGACTGAGGTCATCTTATTTCACATCTTAAATGAGAAAGACAAGAACCAACTGACTGTGTCCTGAAAAGGAAAATCACTGAGAAAGGAGAATGATCTCCATTCATTATCATTTTTATACTGCAGTTCTACTTACATGACTCCTTTCCATTAATCTCCAGGCTTTCTGTGGAGAAAGCATAGAGTGATGCACAAATTAATGACCTGATTTGCTGGAAGCAGCAGGAAAATCCTGTTCAATGTGTTTGCTCCTGTTAGTGAGTGATCCACCGGCAGATCAGCAAAACCCAAACAGCAACAACAACCATAATGACTGCACTTTTCTAATCAACAAGTCAAAACAGACTTTAATATGTCTATTTCTGATTAGGAGATGTCATACCTTTTATTGACACCCAAATGATGTTACTGGTCTTTATTTTCTCATCTCTTTACCTCACTTTCTAACACAAGTACCCAAAGATTGGCAAATATGACAAGAAGCTTGCAAAACATACAGGTACATATTTAAACCCCTAGATTTCAGATAGGAAGAACCAGTTTATTCTCTAGTCTTTAATCCTGATGGTAGCTTTGAAATGTTGGTTGAGCAAACTGTTGCTTAGCTGTGGGATTCTGCTAAGAAATGATTTGTCCATTAAACCCACCTTGACTGAGGTCCCAAAAGACCACGAGTTTGAGGACTGGAAGGAGAAGAAATTCCAGAGCTGTTGAACCAGATGAATGCAGTGAGAATATTCCTGCAAAGATCCCAGATGATGCTGTCATGATAAACTGGATGAGCTGAATGAGGAACCAGAACACAAAGCAGGTCCCAATGCTGAAATAGGGGTGAGGATTAGGAATTATCTCACAGTGCAAACCCTACAGTCAGCCCCACAGGTACCTGTGTTGGAAATAATCTTTGAAAACTGTAATCTACATTTCTGGACTTCTCCAAAGGACGTAGAAAGATCCAAAAGCTGAAAGCCCAGCAAAGATTCATGTTGGCCTTGATATATTTCTGTGAAACAGTTGGATTTGGAAAAAGTGGTAGATGAAGAGGTGCAAAGTAGTGATGGAGAAGAGGGAAATAATCTTATATTTGGCCAAAGCCCAAATCAATTTACTTGGAAACATAATCAATATTGGAAACTGACCAACATCTGAGGCAGACAGTTACTGATCTTTTTGATTTGCTTATTTTACTGTGAGAAACATACTGTTAAGCCTGTTAGACTTCTATATTTCTTTCAATTTTTTGCTTTTATTTAAACCACTAAGAGGAAAATAAAATACGTGATTTAACCAGCATACACAGGAGACTCTGGGGTTGCTCTGTGGAAGAGGAGACTAATTGCTGCTCTCTGTCCGTAATTCATAGACTCTAAGTGGGATTTAATTCATCTGACTTCAGACACCTTGAAAAGAGTCACAAATACTTATTCTGGGGTCATCAAGGATTTCCTCTCATTAAAGGAAAGAAGCTAGACATCTGTGATAAACTGGATGAATCTCCTTCTGAAAGTTTCCCTTCTCTTTGTTTACTCTAGAGAAAGTGCACATGCTTATCTTAAACCAGATGATCTGCAACATCAAATAGATGTGGAAATATATACAATTATCTTAAACTAGATCTTTAAACAATTAACTGTCATAAATTCCCATCATCCGGGTGTTTTCCACTCAAGTCTTTCAGGCAGAGACAAGTTTTGTCTTGATTTTGCGTAGGATCTGTCCAAATTCTGACTTTGGGTTTGCATCACACTTTCTGATCCTCGTTTCCTCTCCAGATTAAAGACTTGGATAAAAGGGAACTGGAAAATAGAGTTGATGCAATTATAAAGCACAAATTATTTGTTGTTACGTACTGTAGAACATTCATTGATTAAAAGGATGCTGAAAATCTCTTGGAAAAAGGGAGAAGTAGCTGGCAGAAGTTGGCTAAGTAGATAAAGTTACTGTTGAACAGAACTTTATCTAGAGTCAGCAGATTCTGTAAGGTTGAATTTTAAATATGTTCATTGATTTGTATATTACAAGCAGTCTTTATCACTGCATCTATATAGCACTTTTTACAGCATGAAGATATTTATGCTTATTAATTCCTGTGTGCTTTATTTATATATACAATAGTGCATAATTTGGGGGTTATTTTAAAACTTTATATTGGATGGTATTTAAAATGTGTCTTTTTTAATATACCACATGTTCTATTTTTAGCCTTTTCGTAGTTGTTTCACATCTTTGGTGCCAGCTCCCAAACTGAGTACATTCATTATTTTAATTGCTTTGTCAACTTTACATTTTTTACCTATCTTATTTTTGTCAGAGAGCAGACCTCAGGAGGGATGTGACAGAGTATAAATTCATTCTGATGATGTGCTGGTTTATGTGATTTTTAAAAGGTCTCCTTGTAAAGCCCTACCAAAACAAATTTGATATTGATTTCTTCATAAACCTCCCTTCTTGTCTCACTACCTCGTCTCACACCCAGGGATATCAATACAATCTGACAATAAGTCCTTGGTGTCCTGACCTTCCTGTGGTCACCAGCCCGTGACACCACACGCTGCTTCCCTCATCAGGAGGCCAATGGACTCTCCAGGAGGTGCTCCAAAGGGACAGGAAGCTGCTGGACCCTGAGTGGGCGACCTGGAAGTCCAGACAATGGGTTTTCTTCCAGGAGTAATTCCTGGAAATGAGAATTCAGGAGCAGCTGATGGAGCTGGGGGTGTTTATCCTGGAGAAAAGGAGGACTGGGGGGACTTTCTGGCTCTCCACAACTCCCTGACAGGAGGAGGCAGACAAGTGTGGGTCAGGCTTTCCTCCCAGGACAAGAGGGAAAGGCCTCCACCTGCACCAGGGGAGGTTGGACAGGTTGGACATCAGGAAGAATTTCTTCCTGGAAAGGGTGGTCAGGCCTTGGAAAGAGCTTCCCAGGGAGGAAGCTCTTTCTTTGGTGTCCCCATCCCTGGAGGAATCCAAGGAAGGCCTGGATGTGGCACTCAGTGCTCTGGGCTGGGGACAAGGTGGGCATTGGGTACAGCTGGGACTCGATGGGCTGGGAGGGCTTTTCCAACCTCAGGGATCCTGGGATTCTTTGATTCTCTAGATTGGCAGGATTTTCCTGCCATTGGGAAGGCAGGGAGCTGCCTCTGTTCTTTCCAAAATTTCCGTCTGAAACTTTCTAACATTTTAGTTCAAAAATTAAGGGGGAAAAAGAAAAGTTACAATGTTATATGGCAGCTGCATTCACTTCTGTAGATAGCTTCTGTTTCCAACAGTTACCTTCAATAACCCTGAGTGAAAAACAGATGCCACATTTCAAAACATGAACCAACACCTGAACAGAAACCATTGTTAGACCAAAGTGGCAGCCAAGAGCCTTACTGGAGACCGTAGTCCAGGATTGGTGGTTATTTGGAGCTCTGAGACTCTGTCCATCTGTGAAAGGAAGACAAAAGCCAGCAGTCCTCAAGAAAAGTACAATTTGTGACCTCAGGCAGACTTTCACATCCTTAGGGAGTTCACTGAGAGGGCACATCAGTGGTCTGTCTGCTCTGCTCAGGGATGCAGAACTTGAAGTTCATTCTCTATAAATACAGAGATGGGTTGATTTATTATTACCCCAGCTGGCTTCAAGGTAGAAACAACTTTGTGTAGCCCCCAGTACTGGAGAACTTGTGAGTCCAGGAGACTCTAAAATGTGATTTTTAGGATAAAACATCTCAGTACTCTCTGCCCCTCCAGTTCTGCGTTGCATTTTGGGCCCCTCCCTTCACAAAAGGACCTTGAAGTGGTGGAGCGCATCCTGAGAAGGGAGCAGAGGTGGGGAAGGGTCTGGAAAACAAGTCTTAGGAGCAGCAGCTGAGGGAACTGGGTTTCTTCAGTCTGGAGAAAAGAATGTTCAGGAGCGATCTCATTGTTCTCTACAGCTCCCTGAAAGGAGGTTTTAGCAAGGTGGGGTTCAGTCTCTTCTGCCGTGTCTCAAGTGAAAGGATGAGCAGAAATGGCCTGAAGTTGCATCTGAGGAGGTTCAGATTAGATATTAAAAATGGAAATTTCACTGAAAGAGTAGTAAGGCATTAGAATGAGTTGCTCAGGGAGGTGGTGGAGTTGCTGTCTCCAGAACTGTTCAGGAGGAGTCTGGATGTGGCCCCTGGGGACATGGTTTGGGGTGATGATGATGCTGGGTGATGCTGGGAATGGATGAAATTCTCTTCCCACCTTGATGATTCTGTGGTTACCAGGAGCAGCAAATGCCTGAGGTAGGGCAGGGTAGACAGTTCTGTGATGGAGTTGTACAAAAAGATGGAGATCTTTGTGTTTTTACCGTGTAAAACTGAAGACTTATATTAATTATTAATGAGGCTCAGTGCTTGTTCTAGGCCTAATCTCTACCAGTGATTAAAGAGGGCCCAGGGAGCAGCACCTGGCCCCAGGAGGATGTGATGGTGACTGATATCAGTCTACACTGCTTATCATGAGCCCCTCCAAAGCAGAATTATTTTGAAAAGACCTATTTAGAGCACCAGAAAACTGAGCTAGAAACCAAGTTAAAAATCAATGTGGATCACTGGGATGGAGAGCTCAACTCACCGCCTGGCTCTCTCCCATTTAGCAGTGGAACTAAGCCCAGAGGACGGATGCTTGTTGAGAGAAACCCAGCTATGCAAACCCCATTTCACTGACTTAACTCAGGCCAGATATAACAAAATCAGTGCTGTTCTGTGGGAGGCTGCAAAACCAGTGGCTCGTTGTTGTGGGCAGGAGGGAGCAGCCCAAGTGTCTCTCGTGAGCCCACTTCTGCTCAGTGGTTCCATTACTGACCCGGATAATGAAATAGAGAGGCTGCCTATTAGATTAACAGGAGATATAAGGCTGGGAGGGATTGCACATACACAGGAGACACAGACAGAATTCAGGCAGCTCTTGATGAACTGGGAAATAGGTCTGGAAAAAGTTGGATAAAATTAAGCAAGAAAATAGGTATGCTGAATAACCAACTGCAGAAGTATTGTGTAGAGAGCAATTGTCTTGATTCATCAGAAGAGGATTTTGAGATTATTGTGCCTCCCAAGATGAATATTAACAGCCTTTATAATCCTGTCGTGAAAAGCCAAATGAGAATCCCTGGAATTGTTGAATACAGGTTTGGAAACTCTGAGAAAGCTATGGACCATCTTTAGACAGTCTGAAGGATAACAGCAGATATTATTAGAGAAACTGATAGAGAAAATGGGATTTCTGGACAATGTTGAAAGCACCAGAGTTATTTAGTTGTAAAAAGATAAGGGTACTGATGGGGAAAGGAACGATAAAACTTCATGTAGATTAAAGACTGGTGCAAAGATCAAGGTAATAATCTATTCTTCATGTTCCTAATAGATTGGAAAAGAAGCTATGGGTTGAAACTGCAGCAGGAAACTCAAGCTAGATTAAAAAAAAAGATTTCTAGTCGTGAGATTAGTTAAGCAATGGAATAGGTTGTGCAGCCTACGGAGTTACAAAATCTCCTTTTACTGTAAGTCTTCAAAATCAGGTGGGGGAAACATCTCTGAAATTGTGCAGACACAGGTGAATCTGGTTTAAAGAAGAAAGATAGACCCAGGTGATCTCTTGGAGTCCTTCCAGCTCCGTTTTTAGATGATGCCGTATTTTCTACCCAAAACTGAAGTGAAAACATACATCCCACTCTAGGTAGTATTTATATTTATATTTATATTTATATTTATATTTATATTTATATTTATATTTATATTTATATTTATATTTATATTTATATTTATATCTACATCTATACCTATACCTATATCTGTATCTATATTTAGCTCTATATTTATATCCATATTTATTTAATTTTCAGCATGAGGCAGCCAATGCACAGGTAACCAACTTGTATATGCTCTTACTTCACAACACACACCACTAGCCTGGGCTGTTTCTTCCTTTTCACTCATGTGCTTAAAGTCCCTATATGGCTTTCCTCGTGCACTTCCAGGTTTCCTACAACTTGCAGAGAATAGAGATAGAGATCTATAGTTCACTTATCGAATTAGAAGTTATGTAGAACCAGTTGTAAGCAAGGTGCAGGCTGCCTTTCACTCAGTAACCTTCCAGCCCATGGTAAATGCCATCTCGTCTTAACTCTCTGCTTGGGAAACTCCCTGATTGCTTGCAAAACTGTTAGAAATGTATTTTTTTCTATAGCACTCTTCTGAATTTTTCCCAGGTTGTGTTAAAAAACANCAGCTCCGTTTTTAGATGATGCCATATTTTCTACCTAAAATTGAAGTGAAAACACACATCCCACTCTAGGNAACTTGCAGAGAATAGAGATAGAGATCTATAGTTCACTTATCGAATTAGAAGTTATGTAGAACCAGTTGTAAGCAAGGTGCAGGCTGCCTTTCACTCAGTAACCTTCCAGCCCATGGTAAATGCCATCTCGTCTTAACTCTCTGCTTGGGAAACTCCCTGATTGCTTGCAAAACTGTTAGAAATGTATTTTTTTCTATAGCACTCTTCTGAATTTTTCCCAGGTTGTGTTAAAAAAACACAACAAACAAACCAACAAATAGAAGAAACAATCAAAAATAGAAGCCAAAGGGATCAGAGTTTATGCACATTACCCATTAAATTGTGAATTAAAGAGTCAGAAATGCCAGGAGATGGCATGCTGCTTCAAAGTGTACAAAGGAATGCACACCAATAGGGCTGAAGTTGCAGAGGAAAATGATGTTCCCTACATCAGCTGTTTACTCAGCATCTCTTGCCATTGCCTGGTTTGGGAAGTAGATTGCCTGCATCCTGATAAAGGACTTTGATTTCATTTTATTCTTCGCAGCCCTTGCTGGCTTTTCAGAGACTGATCTCTGTCTGTCCTTCTTAGACAGCGAGCTAAAGACAGAAGAAAAATTAACCCATCATCTATAAGCCGAAGAAAAATTGCAGTTAGGAAAAAATCCTTGAGCAAGCATGTTACTGCTTCTAAGATTGAGCAGCAGTTTATGTTTTATACTGGCACATGCACGGGCCAATATGTGACAAGGTGACATTCCTTTAAATATTTCTTATTTCAATTGTTTAATCTTCTCTTTGCTGACAAAGATGCTTTTTTTTTTCTTCTTGCGTAATCAAAGTCTCTGGCATGTTAAGCTAATTGAAATGACAGGCAAAAGTTTAAAGTAAAATCGATTCTTTGTCACTGAAGCATCCCCAAGTGTTTAAAAGGGAATGTGAGCTGAGGAAACCTAAGATGAATGTTAACCAGTTAGAAACCAAAATCTTTAGCTACAGCAGTTTGTTTTAAAAAAATGAGAGTCATTAATTTAGCGAAGATGCATTTACCAGATTCGATTATCAAATTAATTCTGAGAACAATTGATTTACATTTGAAATAGCCACAGATACAAATGGGTGAATGATGCTGAGAGAAAGAAAGGAATTGAAAACACAGCATTTTAAAAGTTTTAGAGCAGAAAATTCTGCTATATGTCCCTCTTTGGAGTTCCAGTGAGAAAGAGCTGATGGTCACTGGAATGAAAGGTAGCACTAAGGAATTCTGTGATGTTTAGCTGTTCCTAAATGCTGTATCCATGTCCCATGTCAATAGATGGCTTAGAAGGAACCTGTGTGAGGTAACTGCATTAATGAGTGGAGCCCGAGTGCCAGAGACAGCCTGGGCTGTTTGACTTTCAAATTAACCATAGGAAATGCTGCCTCATGAATATTAAATTTCAGCCTCCTCTGCCATGATCAATACATTAATTTTTATGTATGACCTCACAAAGATCCAGTCTGTCAAGCTGCAGGCATTTGTCCAATATTCTTGTGTAAATGTCAAGGCAGATGGTTCTCAAAACCTGCTGCAATATTTCACATAATAATAAAGGTGTCTGGCTGCACTGACCTCTTCACATCAGGAGTGGGAACCCAGGCAAATGCTGGCTAAATGGGACAAACTAATTTGGCATTTTGACAAGCAAAGGGGCGACGAGTTTGGCTAGAAAATATGGCAAGGTCCCCCTTTGGGCTTGTTCTGAGCCTGGGGAGCTTAGCTGGAGCAAGCCAGTCTTCCCAGAAAAGTCACTCTGCATGAAAGGAACAAAATGTGTTCTTGTAGAAGCCTTTGTGTGGTCTCTGAAGGGAGTTGAGGTGCCTGGCTTAGAGACAGATGTCTTCACTCTGGGTTTCAGATGTGAGAGCAGATGAACTCCCCTCTTCCCCTGGCTGTAGGAGAGGCCAGCTCAAGACCAGAGAAGTGCAGTGGCCCGTTCAGCAGCTGAAGCTCTCTGCCGGTTCACATGGAGAGGTGTTTAATGATATCTCAGAAACATCTCTTATTTATTTGGAATTCGCTTTGAAGGACTACAAATTCCAATGTTTTCAGGTCAATGTGCCTTTTGAAATGCTAATCAGGTGGAATTGGCCTTTACCACAAGCAGATATTTGTACATCAAAGAGATTCCTTGCACACTTTGTCAGTCTGAACCAAGTTTATATTACATTGATGCATTATTTTTAATGCTGATTCCTGCTAAAATCTTCTTTTCTACGTCATTAACCTTCTAATTATTTTTAGCCTAGTGTTAGTTAGCCGTTACCAGGCTCAGCACTGCACAGGGATGTGAGTATTATTCATCCCAATGGTTCATTACCCCTCTATTTTTACGTGCAGGCATCACAAAGCCCGTGTCAGAAATAAAAGTGGCAATACTGAGTGCCGTAACGCTGTTCAGAGCCGAGGTTTCCCTCCTCAGACTTCCTGCAGAGGATGTGCTGAGGCTCACAAAGCCCCCTGGAGGGATCTGTACATTCCTCCACACCTTTCCCAGCACAGGTTGCTCCGAGCAGGATGCAGAACCTCTCATGGATGAGCAGGGACTGCAGAGCAGCTGGTTGGCTCCGCTGCAGCCCTTGGGCCGAGGCACTCGAGTGACAGAAGAGAGACTGAACTGGCATTTCTTCCAGCACTCGTCCTTCCCTGCTAATGCAGCCAACTGGCTGAGATGACCTTCAGCTGGGAGTCTTTGAATGGAAGTAATTTCGTGATTAAACAAAAGTAGACTTGGGGGAAGTTTGAACAGTTTACTACAGAGCACAGTTTTATTCTGTGGTTCGCTCCACTGCTGAAGGGATCAGCCACCAAAACCCAGGAATAAGGAACACCAGAGGTTCTAGGTGACAAAAATAGTAAACTCCAGATTTCACAGCAGATGCAGGGCTGAATCCTCTGTTGGGAAAGTTTCGTGTAGAGCTAAATCAGTTTGTCAGAACTATTGATGGTAAAATTCATCCATATTTGTTCACTTCAATTGTTTATCCAACCCTGTAAAAATAAATGGCACGTGAAAGTCCTAATCCGAATAAAACCAATCTGTAAACAAGGCACAGGCACAAATTCACTGAATATGAATGGATTGCAACAAGTTACTGTGTCTGCTCTGTTTATTGCCATCTGCCATCTGTTTGGAGCGATTGATACTCATCCGAAGAGCCCTGAAGTAACAGGCTTTGTAGCACTCACATTTTCTCCAAATACTGCTTATTTTAGCCTGGAAACATTTGTCTCTCCCACCACAGGTGATCAGCGAGTTTGAAGCCTCTCCCGACTCATTTTCCTACAGAATCCCCAACCTGAGCCGGAATCGCCAGTACAGCGTGTGGGTGGTGGCCGTGACGGCCGCGGGAAGAGGCAACAGCAGCGAGATCATCACCGTGGAGCCGCTGGCCAAAGGTACAGCGACAGCTGCTCAGAGCCAGCCAGGGCTCTGCAGTGCTAATTACTGCCAGAATTGGCACGTGGCCTCGCCGTGCCTCACTGCTCACTGAGGATGGGCTTTGTCAGGAGCAACTTCAGTTCCCTGCAAAAAGCGAGGTGACAACTCACAGCTAATTGCTCAAGCTTTTGCTGGAGTCAGCAGAGAGGGGATGACGTGCTCCTCCAGGGGGTAACTCATCCAGCCTACCTTAGAAGGGAATAGATTGCTTTTTTGGAGCAATTTTTATCTTCAGTTGTTGGGTACAGGGAGTTTGCAAATGATGCCTCTCCCCCTCTGAATACGTTTCTTTTTCTTGCTGTACAAGATAACTTCTTTATCATTCCTTTCCTTAGTAATATCTCTTGTGTACTCCTCAAGTATCATCTTCTGTATAAAATGGTCTGATTAACATATCTAA
The DNA here is from genome assembly GCA_013398115.1 of Falcunculus frontatus. Classification (NCBI taxonomy): domain Eukaryota; kingdom Metazoa; phylum Chordata; class Aves; order Passeriformes; genus Falcunculus; species Falcunculus frontatus. The sequence continues at coordinate 139,158 of VZRV01006387.1, read as the reverse complement.
ACTCTGAACAATTGTTCTCTACTTGCATTAGCTTTGAAGTTTGCTGCTTCTATTTCAGATATGATGAAAGGATAATGTGCCTCAAATCTTGAATATTTATTTCCAGCTGTATTAGTTGTTCTATTAAAAGATATTGCTGGGGCCTAAGAATTCTGCCTTGTGAGATGTGATGCTTGCAGCATTAGAGCACCTTGGCTTGGAAATGGAGGCCTAACATTTTGAACAGCAAAGTGATAAGAGTCCCATCCCACCCAATCTCTACATGGGGTCTTCAGATTGATTTTTTTTTTACCACTCAACTTGGTACCGTCACAGCCAGGATGGGCAGAGTAATGCACAGATCCCTAGAGCTGCAAAATTAGATACATTTAATTGGCTTTACAGTTTTACAAGCCTGCTAATTCTTTACTTGGGTGTTTAATGATGTAAAGATGTAAAATAAAGTGTCTAGTGCATTATGATGACAGGTTCTTTCTCAAAAGGCTTTGCTGAACTTCAGCCTGGTGCCAGCAACATGAAAGCACTTTCTGCATGGAAGAGCAAACTCCATCACCGTGGGAAATCTCCCTGTTCTTATCTGTCTAGCTGGTAGATCACCAGTTTGGTGATGGTAGATTAACATCAGAGCTGTCATCCTGGGCTGCATCAAAAGCAGTTTAGGCAGAGGGTTGAGGGAGGTGAATCTGCCCCTGTGCCCCTGTGCTCAGGTGAGAGCCCACCTGCAGAGCTGCCCCAGCCCTGGGGCCCAGCACAGAGAGGACGTGGAGCTGCTGGAGAGAGTCCAGAGGAGGCAGCAGGATGAGCAGAGGGATGGAGCAGCTCTGCTGGGAGGAAAGGCTGGGAGAGCTGGGATTGTTCAGCCTGGAGAGGAGAAGCTTTGGGCTGAGCTCAGGGTGGCCTTGCAGGGCCTGAAGGAGCTGCAGGAACCATGGAGAGAGCCAATTTCCAAGGGCTGGAGGGCCAGGAGCCAGGGAATGGCTTTGCAGTGGCAGAGGGCAGGGCTGGATGGGATCTTGGGAAGGAATTGTTCCCTGGGAGGGTGGGGAGGCCCTGGCACAGGGTGCCCAGAGCAGCTGTGGCTGCCCCTGGATCCCTGGCAGTGCCCAAGGCCAGGTTGGACATTGGGGCTTGGAGCAGCCTGGGACAGTGGAAGGTGTCCCTGCCATGGCAGGGGGTGGCACTGGGTGTTCTCTAAGTTCCCTTCCAACCCAAACCCTTCTGGGGTTCTGTGATTGTCGTGGATGCTCGTGCTGGTTTTGGAGTGAACTGTTTGAACACATGGCCGCTTCCCAATACAGAGAAGCTGCAATCAGGGTTCCTCAGGCTTGTGATGGGAACCTTCATGTCTTTCCTCTGCCAGGCTTCTCCAGGTTAAAGGTTTTGTTATGTGAGACGAATATTTTCAATGCTGCTGTGAGAAGCCTGTAGTAACTATGGCATTACAACTGTAGATCACAATGGAAGATTTATCAGTGTAAATACAGGGAGGGCCTAGCAAGAGAAGGAGGCCTAAGCTGGAATAAGCTGGGAAATGCTTGCTCCCCATACCAGTGCTTACTGGGTTTTTTTCTGCCAAGTGAGTTACCTTTACATTCTGCTTCTTTCTGCCTTTTTTTTTGCCGTCTTTCAGAAGATCCTTTCTCTTAGTAGCTACACAGCGTTAGTGGAAATGACCTGAAGGATGTCTGAAAGGTCTTGAAAAGTCTGAGGGATCTGAAAAATCTGGAGCTCTTCCATTGTAGGATAGCTGCACAGTGCACTATGAACATCAGTGAGACCAAAGCTGAGATATTAAAAGGGGGATGAGGAGCATAAAGGACACCAGTGAAGGAAGATCATGAAAGAACAACTCAGGGAAACAGGGCAAAGGTTTCAGTGTGCTCCTCCTTTGCTGTCACCTGTGTGTAATGGATGTGTGGTGATGAAAAGAAAGAATAGGCATAAAAATAGATGCTCAAATAAGAGCAAAAATAATTAGACATGGTGCAATACCAACAGATTGGGGCTGCAGGCAAACCCTGCACAAAATGCACTAGAAGTTCTCTTTTTCCATGCCCTGTGCATTTTAAAAAGAGGGAGTTGTTCAAAGATGAACACAGATCAATTCAGGCTTTGCAGGCACCAATACTCAGAACCTCACATTATGAGGAATTGCAGTGTGCAATTGCTCTCTGTTTGCCAAAAACTGAGAAGTTGCAACTTGACCCACATGTACTTAAACTGATCCAGCTTAACAGAATTAATTCTGCTCCTCTGAAGCTTATGTAACATAATCCATGATGACAAATAAGTGAACTTGAAATAACTTTTATGAAAAGGCAAGATGACTTAAAAGAAAAAATAATTAATTACTTCAATATAGACAGGTCAGTCTGAAGAAGACTTTATTTCAAAGGACAGTAGAATGAATCCAGTCAACCTTAGAGTTTGTAGTGATACTCCAATATAAAGTCTGCATTAGATGATGCTCAGGAAAAGCCTCTTACATGCACTTAGGAGTGTAAAAGTAATGAATAATCCATTTGTGGAGGGTTTGATGGGCTCTGGGAATACTGATAGATAGCAATTTTCTGAACTTTGGATGTAGCTAAGTTATAAATTATTGTATCACATACAAAATTTCCTTTATGGATGCTTTACAGGGCTTTTTAGGGAGCTGGGAGAAAGTGGTGATCAGTGCTAAGGGCAGTGGCTGCATGATGAAGAAGGATGGGCAGAGCTCACGGCCTCGAAGATCTTTCTCACCCCCCGCTATATCTGCAGCAAACAGCACATCCCAGGGTTAGAAGCAGTTATAGCCTGATTTTGCCATAAGTTCCCAATGCAAAAACATCCAGTGGGCCATTATTTTGTAGTTGTTTGCTTCCTTTTTTTGCTCCTCTTACTGCACAGGAACTGTCCAAGTAATGATACCATCATGACAGCTAATGAGAGTTAACTTTGAATTGAATTATGTCAACTTAATTATAACCCCTTTAAGAACTCCTTTGAGAACAATGAGAATGTCTAGAAAGGGGTTTGATGTGAAATGGATAGTCCAATTTAAATGAAAGCTTAATTCAAGTTAACATTTCTTTCTTTCTTTAGTGTCTTCATTTCTCAGAACAGATTGTTATTCTCTGTAATTAACTGACAGAAATAATAAAAAAAATCCCCAACAAACAGAAAATAATCATGGCAATGAAAGTTCAGCCTCCACGTAAGCAAGCTGTGCTCCTGCCCCTCAAATTGCTCTTCACTGCTGCCTTGAAAGACGTGGGTTTAGCCTATCAAGTATATTCAGAAGACAAAAAACCCTGCACGCACTTGTTCCTCTGATTTACTGCCCATGACTGATGGGGAATGGCATCTTCTAGCAGCATGACAATAACAGATCCAGACCCCTGGCAATCTGATTCTCTGGGGACAACTCTCTGACTTTTGAGTTTCCTCTGTTTTTTTTAAACTACCTGAGCATTAATTTTGAACAGATTTCTCCCTTAGTCTATGTTGCTTTGTGTGTTTAATGTTTTTAAATAACATGTGGGGCTCACATGACAGCACACATACCCCACTGGTCTGTTTCTTTGATGGTTCATCAGACTGGAATACAGGGGATATTAGAAACAGAGAATCATGGAATGGTTTGGGTTGGAAAGGACCTTAAAAATCCAGTGCCACCCCTGCCATGGGCAGGGACACCTTCCACTGTCCCAGGCTGCTCCAAGCCCCAATGTCCAGCCTGGCCTTGGACACTTCCAGGGATCCAGGGGCAGCCACAGCTTCTCTGGGCACCCTGTGCAAGGACCTCATCACCCTCTTCTGTGAGGAAGTAAATGAAAGAATCTCCTGAACCAGGGTGTTGGATCTTTTATTTGTTTAAGCTGAACTGCAGTGAACTGTCATAGCTCTTCTTCAGTTTCCTTCTAAAGTTCACCTTTAAAACACAGTTGTGTCCTCTAGAGGAAGAAAAAAAACATGTGTTTTTACAGCCTCTTGCAAAGAATTTCTGCCCATTTCTATTTCTGCGACAGTAAATGTAGGTTGGAGGATTTGTAATTTAAACAAACAAACATGCGGAAAACTGCATTAGCATAAGAGAGTGCACTGTTCCGTGAAGGAACCTCTTTATCTTCAATTAATAATTGGGTGATTTGTAAAAAAAATAGGAACAGACGCAGCCCTAATTCAGTGCCATGCCATCAAATGTAAGGGAAGTGAGTAAGCATGTGGGTAGCTTTGATAACAAAGAAGTAAACCCTGCAGCTTACCCATATGATTCCAAAAATTCCCTTGGCTCAAAAAGAAGAGGTCTGTGAGATTGCAGGCTTTTTTACCTCACAAATGCCCGTTAGAATTTCAAACCCATTGCTCTGAGGTGGATTTCACTTGACATTTATTTTGTTTCTAGTTTTCTTTGTGCACCTTTTAGCTGTCTCAGGACATTGTTAGAAGTTCAGCTATAAAGAAAATTGGGCTTGAAAAATTTCCTGCTGTTTCACCATTTCTTTTAAAAGCACTCGGTACATGGAAGGAATAAGAAAATCCATAGAAAGCTGTGGATACCTTCACAAAAATAGTGCACTTTGGTTTTCTGGTAATTTTCTGAGTTATGGTCTATCATCTTACCACTGGCTTAGGCTCCTGTGAGGTTAGGTTGCTTCAACCCATCTCAGTAAAATGAGGGATATAGGATATTGAAAACCAGGAGCTACAACATAAATGTTGCACTTTCAACATCTGATGTCCAGCCTACGACTTCTTAAGGAAGAATTCACATTGAAATAACTATTGAAAACAAAGGGATAACACAGAAAGTCTGCTAACTGTGGTGCCATGCCATGCTGAAGGCTTCAGCAGGATTCCTGTCTTCCACGTGCTTTGTCCTGCAGGAACTGGTAAACAGTTGGAAGTACCTGGATATTTCAAGAAACACAGAAAATGTGGGAAAGCCAGGGAGAAAATTATTTTTATATAATTTTATATGCATTTTCGGACTTCATATTGCAGAGGGAATTTTACAGGGGACAGGAATTTGAGCAGTCCAGATGCTCACAGATGTGTTTTGTAGATAGAGCTGACAGCGTCTCCTGCTGCTTTTCAAAGATGGTGTGAGAGCCACGAGGCACCTCCTGCAGCAAAAACCTGGCACCACTGAAGACAAATGTGACTTCTAACACCAGCTTCAGCAGCGTCAGCATTTCACTCTGTGTCTCTGGGTGCACTGAGCATTTTTCTGTTTGAGTTACTTTGGTTAATTAGCCCATGGTCTGGTGGGCTGACCCAGGCTGGATGCCAGACACCCACCAGAGCCTCTCCATCACTCCCCTCTGCAGCTGGACAGGGGAGGGAAAATTTAACAAAGGTTCATGAGTTGAGGTGGGGACAGAGAGCGATCACTCACCGAATACCATCACGGGCAAAACAGACTCAAATTACAGATTAACTGCATTTATTACCAACAGACTCAGAGCATGATAATGAGAGGAAAAATAAATCTTAAAAACACCTTCCCCGCACCCCTCCCTCCTTCCCAGCTCTACCTCCTCCTCCCCAGCAACACAGGAAGGTGGGAACAGAGGTTGCAATCAGTTTATCACATCTGCTGGACATGAGGGAAGCTCCTGGCAAGCTGTAACCTCCCCACTACCAAAACCTGGCCATGCAAACCCAACACAGATGGCTTCTGCCAGTGCAGCCCTGTGTAAATCTCTCCTGGATGTGGTCTTAGGAATGCCCAGGTGGAAAACCAGCCTGATGCACGAGACCTTCTGACTGCCCAGTGTCTTGGCATCCCTCTGGTGTCCAACCTCCCCAGGGCAGCACAAACTACTGCTCTCTCCTCACAGGTTTAAACCTCAGAGCTCTGGAAGGAGGGAGCCAGGGATCCCCAGCTGCTGTTTAGCCAGGACAGGACATGTTGATGCTTGGTTGTTAGGAAAGTAATGCTGTCCTATTACCCAACCTTCACTTTGTCTGTTACATAAATCTTTAAAAAGCTACTTGTGTTTTAGTTCAAATTTTGACCAGAGGAAAAAATCTCTTGAGAAGCTTGGCCCTCAACAGTGCTTGAAGAGAACATAGGCAACACAGTCCAAACTGATTGTATAATCTGTGAAATCTTTTCTTTCTGTGAATATCTCAAGTCCCATTGCAGCCTACTCAAGTAATTTTGCTTAATTTTTCAAGGCCTGTTCTTTTATGCATGATTCTTTTTTCGAGATTAACTGTCCCAGTTATATTTGATGCTGGGTCTCATTTTCATGTTTTCCTAATTGGTGCAAAATGGATTATTAAGTATAAATTCTGATCAGTGTTCACGACTGAAGTAGATCAGGACTAAAAATACAGTATTTTTTCTATCTGTATTCAGTATGTGCCTTTAAAATGTATATTTAGAGGCCAACAGCAAGTCTATTTCTATCAAGGGTCATTCTTGAGGAATAAAAAATGAAGTTCTAACACAACCCCAGTGTTCACGTATATTATAAACTGAAAGTAGAGGAGTGATAATTTTTTTTATATATTTAGGTGATCTGGGAGCTGATACAAGTTGATTTTAGTTTTTTCACATTTGTGGACTTCAGATAGACTTTGCAATGTACTCATATATACATACATGAAGGTTTATTTTGCTTAATACCATAATTGTTGTATAAGAGATGTAGCAATAATTCAGCTTTCATAAGACAATTTATAAGTTTACCGTGGACAGTTCTTGCTGGAATTTTGGAGAGAAGCATCCCTTGGATGTAATTTTCAGCCATAATTTCTACTACAAAATATACAAAAGTCAGTAAAAATGACAACGAACTGGGTTTGCTCTTTTTTGTCTACAAAGACTTTTAAAATCCCGTGCCTCATCTCTCTTTGAGTTACTTGTCTTCCAGGTACTGAAGCTGAGAGCTGTGCTTGAATAAATAGCTAATACTCTGAGTAAAAAGGAATTAGTATCCTAAACCCACCATTTTTAGATTGGTTTGCTTTTCCCCCTTTAATTGTGGGTGTCTCTATTCCCTTCCAAGGGCTGTATGAACAGACACCTCACTTCAGTCTCTCTTGCTCTCTCCCGCCCAGCTCCTGCCAGGATTCTGACGTTCAGCGGGACGGTGACAACCCCCTGGATGAAGGACATTGTCCTCCCTTGCAAAGCCGTGGGGGACCCGGCTCCAACAGTCAAATGGATGAAGGATAGGTAACCAGCAACTAAATGTACAGCTCGGATAAAGCCCATTTGCTTAAAATCCTGAGGGTTGTGGGAAGGGTGATCCTGGATCTGTGGCGGGAACGAGGACTATTTGTGGTGTTCGCACGTGGTCACAGTAGATGAGGAGTTTAGAAATTCCTTCAACTGATTGGCTGTGGTGATTACAGGGCATCAAAGGGAGAAAAAATAATGCAGAAGGGGTAAAGGTAAACATTCAAAATGTAAAACTGAGGAGTCTTTTTTGGTTTATCCTCAGGCAGACAGAAAGGTTTTATTCTGCGAGAGCAAAGTGCCTGATACAGTGATATATGCTGAGCTGGGCAGTAAATGTCTTGCACATATTTAATTTTCCATTATTCTGTTTTCAACTTTAGTTTAACAGTCTGACAGACCCACTTAGAAACACACACGGGCAATAATTTTCATTCAAGCACAGTGTAAGCAGGGAAACTACAGTGGTGTGAAATCATCTTGTGAATTTATATAAATACCTGTGATTTTATAAGGATGAACTTCATAGCCAGGAACTGCCCATACCCTCATTTCAGCATTTTTATGAAATAACAAGTTAAGGAAAGAGTGAATTTCTGTTTTCACTCACACTGGGCCCAAGAAAAGTGCATTTTTAAGCAAATGATAGCTGTTTCCCAACAGAAAACACTCCTTTGGTACCTTATTAAAGGGACACACCTCACCCCCGCACCTTTTCCTCTCTTTCCGTTCTTAGTTGCTTCAAAAGAAATCCACTTGTGAGTAATTTTGATTGTAACTTCTTTAATGTATGCACTTTGTTTCCTGTGAGGTAGTAACGGGACACCCAGTCTAGTGATGATTGATGGGCGAAGGAGCATCTTCAGCAACGGCAGCTTCGTCATCAGGACTGTGAAAGCAGAAGACTCTGGCTACTACAGCTGTGTGGCCAGCAACAACTGGGGATCAGATGAAATCATTCTGAATTTGCAGGTACAAGGTAAGGCTGTTGGATCTACCAGGAAATTGTTAGCAACGCTTTAAAGGGCTAGTGGTAATGCAGAGGTGTGTCTGTTTGAAGGTGTATGCAAAATATTAGTGTTTATGTGTATTGGTGCAAATCTAATTCTTCCAAATTAATAAATAAGTCATTCTGACTCAGCCATGGGCGTTTTGTGATCTAGAAAATAGTGCTTTGGGTGAAACAATTCACACACCCTCAGTTAAATTTCTATGTGAGTTTTTGTAAGATTGACAACCGTATGTTTGCATTTGGTTATCTTCTAGCTCTTCACACAGAAAGTATCAGCTTCTGCCTTCTCCTTACAAATACCACGTTTCATTTCAATATTACAATAGTCATAAAGACCTGAAGGCCTTTAATTTAGCTCCTGGAAAGCTATCAGCAGAAATTTACCTCTGTACTGAGACCTTGCACAAAAACTTCATTATGTGGGCGCAGAATTTTATTATGTGGTGAATATGAGGAAGCACTGGAAATGAAACATCAGTACCCCTTCAGCTAATGCATTTCTCCAGCTACATTTTATACTCATGTTGAAAAACACAAAATGCATCCAGGATGGTGTTGATATGTACAAAAGTGGGGACAATATAAGAATATAAACTAGGAGTAATGTGAAGCCTGTGTATTCACATACCAAGAATTCACTGTGCAGAGTTCCTTGCTCACTTACACTAAAGCAGATCCTACAAATGCTTCAAGTGACTGCAGATTTTTGTACCAGAGTGGACCATCACTCTCCTGGATGTGGAATCTAAACTTCCAGTGCAAACATATGAGAGCACAGGAAGAGGTTGCTTCCAGCGCAGTCCCCCTCTCCCTGCATAAACCATTCCACTAAACCTTGGAACAAACATCATGACAGAAATTGGCATATATCAGCTTACCTACAATCCAACAGAAACGAAAGATGCTCTTCAGCAATGTTTGAAGCATGACCACAACAGGAAGTAGGGAGAGAAAACACCAGCAAATGGAAATCTTGTATTTATATTTCACTAAGTACTTTGTAATTGCATATCTTTGCTGTTATTGAACTGCAGCAACTAAAAGCAAATCAATATTACTTCCCTGAGGGACAGACAAAGAGCAGCTTTTAATATGTGGGACCACCATTTTTTGTAGATAGGGTGAGGCTGTGATGAAAGCTTTTACAATAAATCTTTCCCAGCACAGTGTGTGCAGTCTCTCTCCATGGAATCAGCCAAGTCACTCAGAATAACAGAACAAATCCATCTCACACAGAGCATTTTCCTTTAGAGTATAAACTGTCTCTTTTTGTTTTCTTCAGCAGTGTTTGGCCCCATGAGGGCAGAAAAATCAACTTCTCTTTGAACTAATCCATAGCTGCAAACCAGCAGACTCTGCCTTATATCAGCACCCATTATTCTGCAATCTGATGACTTGAACATGAACTGCAGTGGGGAGCTTCCCCTGGAGTTTCACTCTGCAGGAAGAGCTGGCCCTTAAACATAGGCAAAGCAGGCAATGTCCTCTGGCAGCAGAGTGCTGGACACAGCAGAGCTTTTGGGACTTCTGTCCTGCCTGGCTCATGGGCTGGTCTTTGTTGAGCAGTGGCTGTGTCAGGACAAGGGCAGCTCCTGCCAGCACCAGTCACTGACACCACCACCCTCTTCTCTCCCATGCCAGAGGAGCTGTGGCCATCCTGTAGTCTCTCCTCCCCAGCCTTCCATCCCATTTTTGCCACTGTTTCTTGATCCTTTCCCAGCATGGACACTGTCCATGCCTCGCTCCTTGCTCTTGAGGCAGCAAAGCTCAATTTTGTCTGTGTCTGACAGTTCCCAGTCCATTTCCAGTCCCAGTTCTCTGTGTCAATTCCCAGTCCCAGTCTGCCCTATCCTGTGCAACTTGTTGGGATGTGGCATGGCTCCTTCTCTGCCCTTTCATGCTGGAAAAAATTCCTCCAGTGAGGGTGGGGAGGCCCTGGCACAGGTTGCCCAAAGAAGTTATGGATGCCACATCCCTGGAAATGCCCAAGGCCAAGCTGGAGGGGATTTAGAGCAATCTGGGATAGTGGAAGGTGTCCCTGCCCATGACAGTGGATTGGAACAAGATGATCTTTCAGGTCTTTTCCAAACCAAACCATTCTGTGATTTTCCTCCAAAGGAAACAGGGAACTGGGAAGTGGCGGAGAGCTGAAACCTCTGTTTTATTCCTGCACTCAGTCAGCAGCTGGTCCTTGAAACTTTGGTTTTCTACCCCACAGATTAAACACAACCATAATGTTTATGGGGAGCAGCAGAGCTGAAGTGTTTCCAATCTGCTGACAGAGTTGGGAATTCCTTATACCAAAAGCCTTAATGGTTTGGAAGAGATCATGGATCAGCCTCCAGTCACAGATCTACCTGTGCTACCTAATTAACTCCGAAAGTGGCACTGGCAGAAGCCCTTGATATGCACCTTTTTTTCATTTTTTTTGCCATAATAGCCTGCAAACACAGGACTGAGTGGGGCATCGTTTTCAACCGCACATCTGTCTCATGCCACTAAAATTGCATTTTCTCCCTAAAACAGATATCAAAACCAATGAAAATTAATGGCCGGGTAGCTCATGTACCATTGAGGTCTAACGGGATGGACACAAAAAAATCAGAGAAGAACAAAGGTTAAGAATTGAAAGACAAAATTGCGCATATAGTTAAATAAAAAAGTGAGAGCTTGTCTGTTCTTGTCTTAACCAAGGATGTCAGCTAAACAGACACTTTGACAGAAATCATTTGCATTTTTTGCAACTCGAAACAGCTATTTGATAAATGACTCTTAGAAGTGATTAAGATCGTGTCAAACCATTTGATTGCATTTTCTATTTTTAACTATTTCCCATCTAGTTCCACCAGACCAGCCAAGACTCACTGTATCCAAAACTACATCTTCCTCTATCACTCTTTCCTGGATACCTGGAGACAATGGTGGCAGTTCTATCCGAGGTAATGTAATTCAGGTTAATTGCTATTCTAACTAAATTATCATATGTTGATAGGATTAGTATACAATTATGAATGGCTCCAAAAAAAAAAAAAAAAAAGGAAAACAACCCAATCTGTATTGCTGTCAACCCTTAATGTGCACTATCATGGTGATAACAGCTTTCAGTAAATTGCAGTTTGTCTTTGTGGTGGTTTATTCACGCATTTAATCTCTTTTTCCCAGCGTACCCTCAGCTGTTATGACAGTTGCTCTATCTGATTTTCCAGACATGTAATCTCTAACCACTCATTTTGGAGGGTCCAGGTTCATCATCTGGTTGCTGCTGATTGAAGGGTCCTTAGAAATATCCATCCTTTTCTTTTCCCCTTGAAGCGATCATAAAAATTGTATTTAAGCTGTTGTCAGGGTAGGCAAAATGCATTGCCTGGTATTTTTTAGTGGGGGCAGAGCTGTACGTATCCCTGCACATGGGATTTTTTTTCAGTTTTATTAGGTCTTTAAAATGCCTCCTTGGATTACCAGAAGGATTTGTGCTTTGTGCCTAGCTTACCATTGCTATCCCTGCTTTCCCTCCAGGTTATATTTTGCAGTACTCAGAGGATAACAGTGAGCAGTGGGGCAGTTTCCCCATCAGTCCCAGTGAGAGGTCCTACAGGCTGGAAACCCTGAAATGTGGCACCTGGTACAAGTTCACTCTGACTGCTCAGAACGGGGTGGGGCCGGGACGCATCAGCGAGATCATCGAGGCCAAGACGCTCGGCAAAGGTACTTTGGTTCCAGCCCCTTCACCCTCCTAAAGCTCCTGCATTCTGCTGTAGGTCCCAGCCTGATGAGAAAACAGGCTTGGATATTTTAATATTACTGGCTTTGGAAACTTTTCCAGCTCAGTCCACGCTGTGACAAAAAAGTCTGTCGCTGTGGGACTTGAAACCCACATGAGCTGATGTTCTGTCCTTATATCTCTAATAATTTTTTTCTAAAATGGGTTGGCAGATATTTGATAAGAGGGTGTCTCCACTGTCACAGACTATAGCAATTCCAGCTGCTTCATTGCCATGAGGAAATTGTCTCTTCTCTTCTTATAAAAATTCGGGGGTTTATTTGTCTGGATGTTGAAGGAAGACAGGGAGTATATTTATGCATGACGGAAATGGAGCCAATGTCTTATTTCTGCTCCAAGCCAGTATTGCAGGAGCTGTGCAAGCAGCATCCTCTGAACAGGAGAAGTGTCAAAAATACAGGAAAAGTTTGCATAAAGTTCTGCAAGGCAAAACAAACCAAATTTTTTGAATGGGTGTTTGGATATTTTTTTCCACATATTGATTTGAAAATCTGGCTTTGTGACTCTGGCACAAAGTGGGAAAAAACATTCAAGGAGGAGGGGGAGAAGTTGAATATATAGATACTGAATTAAACCTACAGTTCAGATTGCCCTAAAAATTATTCTCTTAATTTTATATTTCGAGAGCCTTTTACCTGCAATATTCAAGCATTTTTTCTGGATTATCCCACTGCCTCTAGAGCCACAGTTCTCCAAGGAGCAGGAGCTCTTTGCCAGCATCAACACCACGCGGGTGAGGCTGAACCTCATCGGCTGGAACGACGGCGGCTGCCCCATCACCTCCTTCACCCTGGAGTACCGGCCCTTCGGGACCACAGTCTGGACAACGGCCCAGAGGACATCCCTGTCCAAGTCCTACATCCTCTATGACCTCCAGGAGGCCACCTGGTACGAGCTGCAAATGAGAGTATGCAACAGTGCTGGCTGCGCAGAGAAACAAGCCAAATTTGCCACGCTCAATTATGATGGCAGTGAGTATTTCCTTTAATTTATGCCTCAGAAACTGTTTTACTCGAGTTGCAGATGTGATTTTTTTTTTTCTTTTTGCTCATCTTCCATTTTTTCCCCTCATAAACCCCATTTTGAATCTGCCAGCCATGCTGTCAGAGAGGTTAAAGTCTCAAAGTTGGAAAATAGCTCCTGATTTCCTGACAAAAGGCTGCCAGGCAGAAAAGATGAATCGTTTATTTGTCCTCACTTCGGAAAAACTCCAGCACCAAAGTCAATCAGCCATCAGACACATAACCATAGGACATTAAGAGTCATTAGTTCCAGTGGTTACAGGGGCCTTCCCTAGTATTTCATGCATCTTTTCCATGAAATTTTTGTCTCCCATGGAATTGGTTCCTGCAGCCATTCACAGCGCTGTCTGGCCTCGTTGCTATTCCCTGTGACACAGCCCAAAACCCATTATGGGACACATCGGAGCAGCCAAGTGGGTTGTCCTCCAGGAAAGCCTCTGGATAACATCCTCCAAGGGCAGAGCAATGGCAGTGCAATTGTCCCTGTTTGCAGACAGGGGACAGTGAAACTAATGGCCGTGACAGATGGCTCTGTCATGCCCAGCAGCAGGGCACAGACCACGAGGGAGTTGTTGCATCCCGCCCTTCTGCCAGGGGTTGCTGCCCACCCTGCAGAACCCACGACACGAGGGCAAGAGCAAAGGTGCCAGGTTGTCACTCACCCCAGCTCAGGTCCTGCCAGGCTGGTTGGAATGGATGGTGGCACATGTGAGCTCCCGGTGGCTCCGTAGTGGGAAACGGCTGCATTCCTGGCAAAAAGGCAGCACAGATGGCTCCGGATGGCAGCCTCTTGAATTGCTCCAGTGTGGGTTGCCAGAGCTCTTCTGGAGACATCCAGTATAAAATCTTGCTGTGCTGCCAGGGGTGTTGTGCTGTATTGTGCAACCACTTGGCAACATCTGCACTGTTAAATTAAACTACGGCGCTGGCGAGCGAGTTCAATCGAGAGCTGATGGTTGTGACAGCACCAAATTGGCAATTGTTCGTAACTCTGTGTTGGTGACACCCCTCCACATGAACATGACCACTCGTGTTCAGCTCAGGGCAGAGCAGGGGCCATTCCCAGGCAGAACTGTGGGATATGACTTAGGCAGGGTTTAAACCTCAGCACCCGACACATCCTCTACTGCTATGCCAGCCTTTGTGCTGGGTATTCAGCACTTCTTGCAGATAATTAATCACATGTGCCCTCACCCTTTAGAAAAATATCATTTTTGGTAAGCTGCCACACAGTCCTCATGTTATTTCAGACAGTCTGGAAAATTAAGAGAAAGATCTTGCCTCAGCACTCCAAAGGCCCACAAGAAACCAGAATCTAAGCAGTCACTAATCAAATGTTCCAGGTCTTTCCAGGCAGATGAAGGACTTGTTTTACTGAGAAGTGTTGCTGTTGTCAATAATAACTCTTTCAAGTATTAGGAGTTAATTTCTTGTCATTGTACTTAGCCTATCCTGTTTTGGTTTTGTTTTCAAATATCTTCCTACAGGCAGCACCCAACTCTCAGTTGTTCCATTATCACTACACTTATTTGATGGGGGCAAACAGTTTTAAGCCATACCTTAAAATGAGATTATATCAAAATGCAGGTCCAGAGCCTTAAATTTCCACTGGTAGCACTGAAATCAAAACTATTCTTACAGTAATCTGATCTGAAATGCTGTCAGGCTCTTACCTGTGATTGGGTGATGATACTTACCCTGATTTCACTCATTGTGACCTGCACACCCTTTGATTTTTTATGTTGCTGTGTAGCATCTTTAAAAGGGAGAAAATGAAACAGTAAAAAATATTTGCAGCATTAAATCTCCTGGGCCACTGCTTCTGGTCAGTTAGAAAAATTCCCATTTGTGACATTGCTGGTTTTGTTTGTGAAGCGTGCTTTGCAGGACTGTTTGTGCCTTTGAGAGGCAGAGCGAGCTCAAATATTGACCCCGAGGTTATGAGAGGAAAACATGGATGGAAAAGCAAATTTCAGTTTTCAGATTTTCTAGATTTGTTACGTTTGACTCAGAATTGCAGTTACAAATTAATGATGATGATGGTGATGATGACGAACGTTATTATCATTCTTACCAGGATTTGATGCAGAAATTTTTGCTTCCATAGACAGGGAATTTTTTGTTTTCAGAAAATATGCCAGTGGAAACTTCTTGGCCAGCCCCACTTTTGAGTGCTGTCCCTGTCTCCACCTTTGATTCACCTTTGATTAGCCCCTTCCAGCTTCCAGGGGTCACAGCTGCCCTTTGGGTACAGCAGATACGAGGGTAGTACTTTGAAGATTAGATAACACGGCGTATGAAAGTTCTGGGATGCCAAATGCTAAGAACAAGCTTAGAAGCTTTAGCAGCCTTAAGATAAAGCCTTTGTAAAGTTTGCAGAAATCCCAGAGTTACGTGGTTTTGGGTCACTTTGGGCTGCAGCAGCCGACTGTTGTGTGTGGGAGAGCTCCTGAGGAATATTATGGCTGAGCATCCTTCCCCTCAAATCTCTCCGTGGTGAATTAGGTCAGAAGTTAATGACAAACCTACGTGCAGCTTTTTGCTCCCTGTTCGTGGGCATTTCAGTAACGATTTCCAGCTTACAGGTTTGCTGACCTCCTTGCCCCTTGTTTTTCAGAAGCACACAATCCATAAGGAGATCTTTTTAGCCCTGTGCAGCTGCAGCTGTGGAGCACTGCAAAGGAGCTTCCCAGGTCAGGGATCAGCTGCTCAGTAGCCCTGGCATTAATTCAGATCAGCTCTAAACTCTGCTAATTGATTCTGACCCACCCAGACGCTCCCTGCCGTGAAGGACACAGCAGAACACTCCTGGATTCACAGGGTGCGGTGGGAGATGCTGTGACAAAGGGGAAGAGGGGGTCAGAGACATTCAAATTACAACTTCTGTGAGGCACCCATCAGGCTAACAAAGGGTGATGGTGAACCGACCTGGAAAACAAAACAAACCCTCCCCGTTCGTCTGGGACTCAGTCCTGAAAAAAGCTTTGACTATTGCGCTCCCAGCCAGCACCTAGAACGACAACAAATGTTGAAATGGGGTTTTCTCAATGGATAGCAGGATTAATTTTTGGTAATTTCTAATGCAATTGCTGAAAAGCAACAAATGGATGATGTGAAAACGTGCAGTATGATTTTTTAATTAAGCTCTAACTGCCTGTATATAATGTTATGAGGTTTGGATTTGCCTAGGAAGAGGTATGGATAATGATAATCACATATCTAAATACTTCAGGTTTAAGTGAAATAAAGGCTACTCATCATTTGATTTTCATCAAAGTATTAAGGAAAGCAAGACGTAACTTTAGGCAATCTTGAACCTAATGGTCTCTGTGACTGTAATTCAGTGAAAACTTTGGCCCTTTAATATCCAGGAGGGTTTAGGAGGATTTAGAGACAGTTATTAGTATTACCTTCAGGAGCTTGAAGTTCTTTCCATTTCTTCATCTAATAATTTTATTTGCCTTTAGAGTAGCACAAAATCTGTGTCTCAGGGCAAGATGAAAATATCCTGCTGTGTGTTCAAGAAATGGAAAATTAGAAAAAAAAAAAAGATAAAATTATGGGGAAGAAATGCAATGGAACATTAGAAAAATATTCCAAATGCAATTGTAAGAAAACTGATTTTCCAAAGTACCTGATACAGGTTTGGGTGGTTGTAGCTTTTCTTTTTATCTTTGTCCCTTTAGGGAACTGCTCTTCTCTTTATATGCAGCTGAAATAGTTCTTCTGAAAAAAAACAGGACTTAGGATTCTATATTTTCACTGTGGTTATGGCACTCACACTGTACTGCATCAGATCTCAGGTTTTTATTCTGATACTGTATGGCACATAATGAGATATAACTATATCACTTAATGCAGCAATTAAAATGTAAAAAATGATGTACCTGTTTTTCTCTCTCACTCTCCTTTCCTTTTAGCAAGGAAGTAGCCACTTTTATGTTTCAGTAGCTGGTTAAAATTTAATAGCTTCCATCCAAAGTCATCACAGTTCACAATACTTACGTGTTTCTACGCATTTCAAGCAAATCTGCATTTTATAGCCTCATTTGTGGTTGCATTCAGCAGTTTAATAGTAATCAGGAAATGAGTGAGAAGTCTTCCATGACTAAACAGCCTTCCACAGAAGGTGCTGCATTCTTCTCACATCCCTTAGAGGTAAAGAAGAAAAGAATTGAAAAGTTCAAGTATTATATATCACCAGGAAGCCAGGTATATTCAAAATGCAAATATGTCCCAGAATGAAAAAGTGAGCTGCCTGCCAGTAGTTGGTAGATTCATTTCCCTCGTTTTCCTCTCAAAATTTGATTGTTTCTATCCAGCATCACTCTCCTGTTTTACTGATGAGTATAATGTCAGACAGTCTTTAGCAGATTAGTATCAGGTTGGCTGTCTGAATTTCAGATCACTATCACTGCTGCACCCTTAGAATTGATAACAGAATGTTTCTGTGCAAAAGATTAATCTGATGTATGCGGCACAAAATGAGCTTTGTCAAATGCGTTCCTCACACAGAAAAGCCCGGCAGAAATGTCACAGCAGTGCTATTTCCCCATAATGAGGAATAATAAACACAGGGAGGAATTCTGAGGTCTCTTACAGCTTTTTTAATAATTTAATAGGACTCGAAATTAATCCTAGTATTTGACTGCATAGCAGACATGGTTTTCCTTAATCAACGAATGCAATTCTTCTGGATTTCTGATAATCTCTGAGTCTCTGCAGTCAGTCCCTCATTACCGTGAGCCTGGTTATGTGTTCATGGCCATTAGACACACAAACATAGCATCCACCCCAAACAGAAAAATCCTTGGGAATGTTCTGCCTGCAGCTGAAGCAACAAGGTGCCTTATTCCCTGAGAACTCAATCTTTTATCCTCCTTAATAGGCCTCTAATACCATGACCCTGTTTCCAGGTACAATCCCTCCTCTCATTAAATCGGTTGTGCAAAGTGAGGAAGGCCTGGGAACCAACGAAGGGCTGAAGATGCTGGTGACCATCTCCTGTATCTTGGTTGGGGTCTTGGTGCTCTTTGTGATGGTGCTGATTGTGAGGAGGAGGAGGAGAGAGCAGAGGCTGAAGAGGCTGCGAGGTAAGATGATGTCTGTGGAATTTATCTCTATCTGAAGGAGAAAACAGGAGCGGGGCTGCACGTGATCAAACTGTTCAATCCCCAGCTGGGATCATTTTCCTGCAATACAGAACAGAGTGTGTGTGTTTTCTACAGAAATTCCTTCTTTTTCTTTGGTCATAAGTTTCTTAAAAAAAAAAAAAAAAGAGTAATATATCCATTGTTGTTATACTGTGTGGGGGAAAAGGAAAATATTTCTCATTGGTTTGCTTTCCTTTTTTTGTTATTTGTTTCCCTTGATGCCCTAAAAGTGGATTTTTTTTTGAAGGATGAAATCAGATGTTCTGAAGAGAAGGGAATCTCAGTTTTCCAGCAGATGATAACCATGATTTCCAAATTATAAAATGAAAGTAGCCAGATATTAGTAGTCTAGAAAATACAATCAACATTCTCAGATTTGTTACCACATTTTTCCCACTATTTTTTATAATAGAACTTATACAACACTTCATTGTTCACTGACTTCTCATTGTCTCTGATCTGTATTTCCCTCTAATCCCTATTCAAATTCAGTTGTTTGTTATGTGAATAAGATTTAGATCTGTGAATTCATTCAGCTTTATCATTTTTCTAGTAAATAACCCTGGCTGAGCCACAGCCAAGTTTTTGACCCTCGCAGTCTGCCACTGCTGCCCTATAGCTTTTGCACTGGCACACTACAGCAGCACCTTCCCTGAAGGTATTTGGGAAAAAAAACTTTTCAAATCCAAACCTGAATTAATAGTGAAACAATTCATCATCTGCTAAAATAAGCCTAATCTTTTCCAGGAGCCACCAAATTGTTTAGGCATTTGTATTTTAACCAAAATATCGTCATGGTATTTATTAGAATCAGGGCCAACCCTTTGTTTTCCTTCTGACCTTCCTACTCATCTCTCTTCTGGATCTAATTTTTTCCTTTGTAACAATATTATGGAGTTTCTAAAAAAAAAAAAAAGGCAGAGGGCATGGGCAAATTCATATATTGAAGAGGACAACCAACCTTATGGTTCATACACAGCCCTGGAAATCAGGGCATCTGGATGCTTTAGCTTGTATAATCACTTTTTCTTCAAAACACCATAAGCCACTTACCTCCTCAGTTTTGGGGTTTTTTCATTTGAAAAAGTGTGGTAAAGAAAAAGAAAGTTTTATCTTATCTTCTTAGAAATACAGTGGAATTCCATCCAGTAATGAGCAGGACATCTCGAGCCCCTTGGCTCTAGAAAATTATGTCTGTGCACATTATTTTTTCATGGTTAATTTACAAGTATTCATAAAGTCTTGAGTTACAGTCCCTTAAGGAAGGCTGATGATCACTGACCAGGATGGCTTTTGCATAACATAAGATTTCTCTGAACTATTTCCTCTCAGAAATGAGGAATTTAGGAAAATATCGGAGCTCACTTAAATATAGGCAGTGGAAAAGATTTCATCAGTACTTTTGATAAAAGTAATCAGTATTTAACTACCATTTCTGTAAAAGTTGTGTCTCACTTATCTGAATTTGTCAAGCTACAGCTCAACACCCATCTGGTCCTGTTTTACTTCTCTACTGTACAGAAGTTCTTTTTTGTATCATTTTCAGTCTCCAAGGATATTCTTTCCAAGTGGTGGTAACCAAGACGTTTCTTAATGTTTT
The DNA here is from genome assembly GCA_013398115.1 of Falcunculus frontatus. Lineage (NCBI taxonomy): Eukaryota > Metazoa > Chordata > Aves > Passeriformes > Falcunculus > Falcunculus frontatus. Next base: position 119,413 of record VZRV01006387.1, on the reverse strand, counting down.
AATTGGTAAATGAAACAGATTAATATATTTTAATTTTCCTCTGTAGTTTTCCCATCATTTACATCCTTAACATTTTATCCATTGGGATCATTTGCCAATTCTCTGATTGCTCTGCAACAGGAAAATGTTCCCCGTTGTACAGCCCTGGTTTGTGTTCTTGATATATGACCTTTTGATCCAGATTATTTTCTTAGTGATCTGGCATTTTCCTTATATTTTAGCCACCAAATTCTTGTGTCGTTTTCAAACTTTTATCAGGTATTATTTTATTTACTCCAGACCACTGATTAATGTCCCAGACAAAAAATACTGAATAATGATTCTCTACTTAAAATTGGGGTCTGAATATGTTTAATTCCATGTAAAATGGCTGCTGTGTTAATTTTGTAGCATCATGCTACTTTCAGTTAAAACACTTTGAGTTACCAAAACTTTGTTTTAGAGAAATATAAATGTGATCTTTTACTGTTGTTTAATCATATCACAGGGAGAGTTTTTTTCAATGTCATTAATTCTCACCAAATTTTAATCTCATTTTAAAAAATCCACTTTGTTTGACATGGCTGCTTGACCACAAGTCTGTATTGATTGGCCTCAATTATCCTTTTAATTCATTTCATTAAGCTTCATTCAATTTTTTTGATTATTTTGTGCATTGCCAAGATCAGATTGATAGGACTTCAGTAATTCAGAGCTTTTTTTGCTCATTCTTTTTGAAGACTGATGTCATGTTAGATATTTTCTGTTCTTCTGGAAGTTACTTCATGTTCTAAAAGTTTTCCTGATAATTATTGCAGTTCCAGAGAACTACTTACTAAGCTCTCTAAAACAAATGTGTGCAGGTTTTTCTGATCTCCTAACTGAAATATAAATGGTTTGCTCTAGTAATTGTTGTGATTAACTTTCATATGATTTTTGAAAGTGAAATATCACATTATCACTTGATGGGCATGACCTGCTGGGGTTTCTTTGAGGTACAATTTTCATTTTTCCTAAATCAGGATTCCCCTACCAACTTCCCTCCAGTCTACATCAGAAAGAATAATCTCCACAGTGGGACCTACTAAAATAATTTGTGCATTTACAGATGTAACTCTTGCTTTGTGGCTGCAGATGTGTTTTTTGTGAACCTGCTTGACAAAGAGGAGTGGGAATTGCAGGTTTATTTGTAGCGTGCTCTGCATGACATTTGTATTTTGCTTACAATGGATTTGAGTTTCCACCTCTGCTGGCAAATGCAGCATAAGAACAGAAGTCTCCAGTTCTGATCCTTTTACCCCTTGTCTGGACATAGGGACAGTTAAACATTTTTCTTCTCCCTTTATAAAGAAAGCAGAGTTTTCAGCAAAGTCCCGATTTTTGCCCAGTTTAGTAGTTCCACCAGCCAGGTCACAAAAAAAAGGTCACTTGGCTGCTGGGGTTCATGCAGCCATTCAGTAGGTCAGCAGATATTCTCAAAGAGAAGCCTGATGGCTTAATGCTCCTTCTCCTGGCTATTAACCCAGCTCTGCTACTGCTGTAATAGTTTTCCCTTTGTTTTTAAATCCAATTCACCTCAACACAAGCAGAAAGGATCAGCGCGGCGTGATAGTTCAGGAGTGGCAGGATGCAATTTAAAACTCTATCCCTGTCCCTGATTTCCCAGGGGGCAAACCCGAGTGTGATAAGAATTTTAAAGGTGGCTGCCCCAGCAAAGAAAAGCGATGGCTGTGGCTTTTTCTCTGAAGTGATGCTTGGCTGGAGCAGAGATCACCCCCTTCCCTCTGTCATCCCTGCCTCCTTCCCAAGCCCTGCTTTCACCACCTGAAAACTGGGAGATGATAGGAAACAGCCAGGGATGCTGGCTCATTTTAGGAAGTGTTCTCAATATGCTGATCAATAGAGTAATGATGGAAATTCACATTAAAATCTCTGGTCATTGGTTTGTGACAATAATATTTCTCCTGGAGCTGATGTTTTGGGCACATGATGTTGTCATGGTGAGGCCACCAGAACAGAGAGATGTGGAGCTGCTGGAGAGAGTCCAGAGGAGGCAGCAGGATGAGCAGAGGGATGGAGCAGCTCTGCTGGGAGGAAAGGCTGGGAGAGCTGGGATTGTTGAGCCTGGAGAGGAGAAGCTTTGGGCTGAGCTCAGTGTGGCCTTGCAGGGCCTGAAGGAGCTGCAGGAACCATGGAGAGAGCCAATTTCCAAGGGCTGGAGGGCCAGGAGCCAGGGAATGGCTTCCCAGTGGCAGAGGGCAGGGCTGGATGGGATCTTGGGAAGGAATTGTTCCCTGGGAGGGTGGGGAGGCCCTGGCACAGGGTGCCCAGAGCAGCTGTGGCTGCCCCTGGATCCCTGGCAGTGTCCAAGGCCAGGTTGGACATTGGGGCTTGGAGCAGCCTGGGACAGTGGAAGGTGTCCCTGCCCATGGCAGGGGTGGCACTGGATGATTTTTATGGTCCTTTCCAACCCAAACCATTCTGAGATTCTGTGATATTCAGCTACATTTGGGCTTTTGGGTTTTGCTTTGATGGACACATAAGGGCCCTTGATCTGCCTGCCACCTGTGTGTTTCTAACATCCCACACCAACCTGTGTGCCCATCATTAACTCCAGCTGTGTGGTCACCTTTTGAGCAATCTGCTTGGACAATTAGCACATTTAAACTCAGCTGACAGAGCTTTTCCCTTCAGTGCTTCCTCATTCAGCTTTCAGTACGTAACATGCTCTTGCTGATGCCTCATGACATTTTTGTCTGAAGGTGCACAATCTCCTGTGCATCTCTTTAACCAAGAATCAACAATGTGTTAATGAGCACTTATGTGCCACACACATGAATTGGTGTGAATTTTTTTCCAGATACAGCATGGAAATCATCTGTGTGCTGGGCAGCACCAGAGAACACGTGAAGGAGATTGTCTTCCATTTAAACATGATAAAAAGTTATGAAAAGCAAACTAAAGTACATTGTAATAATCTTCAACTTTCTCCCCTCAGCTTTTTTTTTACTTGTGAATTCGTTGCACAAATATACACAGACTTCACTTAAGGAGGCAGCAATTGCTTCAAAAAGCTGCTGGCTGAATGAAAACACTATTTGCATATTAAACCACCCTGATTATGTGTGCCAGAGGGAGAATGTGTGTGCAGTGTCTTCGTGATCCTGGTGCTGCTCGAATAGCGACAGGCATCATAAAATTTGCTGAAAAAAACCCCCATGTTACTTACAACCAGTGTGATTATTATTAATATGTTTGGTTTGTTTGGCTTTTTGTATTCTTCAACAGAGCTCTGACCCCTTCCTGGGTTTTTAGAAGTCAGTAACAAAGCTCATTTGGGAGCAGAAGTGTCAGTTTTTTGGTTTATGACTGATGGCAAAGATATTGTCATCTACGAGGCACTACCACTTACGAGGGTTGATGGCAAAGACAATCTCATTCCAAGTGAAAAATAGGAATTCTGAGTGCCCAAGTGGAGCACTGCTTGGTTTAGATGAGACACCTCAGATGAACCATCCTTCCCTCCACCAGGAATCTTCCATGCTTTGTGCTGGAAAGGGATAGAGGAAGGTTAAAAATGAAGCAATGGAGCAAACAGAACTTGTGGGAGCACAGAATTCCAGCTTCTCCAGTGGTAGGTGAGGAATAAAGCTTAAGAGAGGCAAGCTGGCACTGTGTCAGACAAACACAATGCAGGAAAGTGGATAAAAAAGGTTTTGTTGTGTTTTTTTAATGAATAAAAAGAGCTCTCTGTCCATTCCTTTTAAAAATCAACACAAGCTATAGAGATGTGTTAAGGTGGTGGCTTGTTTCTGCCTGCATCCTTGGAATTTTAAAGGCAGGATATTTAATAGGATCACAAGTAAAGAAATTGTTGTAGGTGTTGGAGACACGAGGTGATTGAGGAATAAAAAAGGTGGGATGGAGAAAACAAAGACAAATTCAGTAAATGTCTTGGCAGGTGCTGGTAGATTTACAAGAAGCAGATAAAAGAAGAAATGTAAAGTTTCATAGAAGAGAGTTGTTTGAAGACTTAGAACTTGGAATTGTTTTCTTCTCAGATTTGCTTCACTTGGTTGCACAAAAGATTGCTTTGTTGCTGTGTGATAAACTTAAGGACTCGGGAATCAGCATTTTAAGTGAGTTTATTTAGCTGCAGTCTGCAGGAGAACAAAGCAGAGCTGCCTGGTTTTGCTGGATGATACCACAGAAATTAGTGTTATATGTTGATAAAGTTTTACAGAAGCCTACCTGAAAAACCAAACTTCAGCTGTGTCTTTTGAACTGAGGAGTGTTGAAATAATTATAGCCCCAAAGGATTTTCTGCTAATAATAGCAGCAATGACAAGAACGGGAGGAATATTTTTCCTTCAGCAGTGTCTTATTTTGCAGGGCTGATCCATGTGGGAATAAACCATCCTCTGTTTCGTGTGCAGACCATACTCTGAAGACCCAGCAGTAGTTCTGAATTATTGTTATTGGAAAAATATTCATATTTGAGTGCAACCAAACAACTTTGTGCCAGGGGAGGTTCAGGCTGGACATCAGGAAGTTTCCTCATGGAAAGGGTTGTCAAACATTGGCAGGGGCTGCCCAGGGAGGTTTGGAGTGCCCATCCCTGGAGGTGTCCAAGGAAGGGCTGGACGTGGCACTCAGTGCTCTGGGCTGGGGACAAGGTGGGCATCGGGCACAGCTGGGACTCTTGAAGGTCTTTTCTAACCTCAGGGATTCTGGGATTCTAAATTGGCTCCTTGGAGACCTCCCTTGCTCAGATCTCATGCAATTACATTTGGTTTGGAAATGACAGGTTGACAACTGCTCATCCAGCCTGGCTTTGGCTCCTGCCCAGAGATGGATAGGAAAATTCCCATTTTTTTTTCATTTTCTTCTTCCTTCACCTGTTCATTTGCTACCCACGGAGGAAGGAACTGAGATGCCTGTTATTTGTTAATTTGTTTCTATTTCTAATATGTTAATGTAGCTTTTTTTAGTTAAGCCAGTGGTAACTTGTATTTCTCTAATAAGCTTTGGTGCTACTGAGGAACTAAACAGAGCTGTTTGGGGCAGAAATGTAATTTTAGCAGAAGTAGGGACTTTTAGACAGTCTTTGATTCTTTCCACTGATCTGGGAAACAACAGTGGTCTTACACATGGCTGCTTCAAATCACTTGCTAATAATGCATCCATCAAATAGATTTTCGTTTGTGATGACATTTCTATTTTCTTCTAGATGCAAAGAGTTTGGCTGAAATGCTTATGAGGTAAGAACAGATTTCATTTTATCGTTTTTTTAAATTGAAAAATATCTGTCAACTATAGCATCATATTCAAGAATTGTTGTAGGGACAAATGGAGAAGTAAATTTTCCATTCCTATACCCTTTTCCAAAACTCGCCATTTATCTGTCTGTAAAGAACTGTGATGTGTTGATGATCAGACATGGGAGAAAGAAGACATTTCGTGGACAGTGTGAGGGGATACAATGATCAAAAAAACCTGATAACTTGTGTTAGTAGATTAAATCATAGAAACTATGTAGGTCCATTTGGACATTTTTCCTATTCTGAAAAACATTTTCATAATATGTATCAAAGTAATTGCTCTTCAGAGATCATCTGATTAAAGGCAATAAATTTCTCGCTGTGAATGTCTCTAAACTTTGCAGCTCTGTTGATGTAATTCACTATTGTTAGTTGCTTATACCCAAAAGTATAAAGGAGCAGGTAAATCCATTTATTATTTTTCACTTCTGTTCCATCAGCTCAGCATTCAGAAATCTAATTCAGTTGTTGAATTGCATCATAATGACTATTCTGGCACCACAATTCTTTCAAAGATGGAAATTTCATATCTTCAATGTTTATTGTTTTGTCTAGGGAAAATATTGAACTTTAGAACCACTGCATATATTTGAAACTGGGATCGCCGAGGGATTATTTTTGAGTTCAAATGAATTTTGGGTTGCTAGAAAATATTTTTTATATTCAAGCAACAAATTTGAGAATGTCATAGATATTTCACCACATGAACCATGCTCCAAACTTCCTCACTTGTGATAAACTTCACTTCTGTTGTAAGAATTTACTCAGCAAAGACGTGGTGACAGATGGGTTTGGTGTAAATTCAGCTCTGTGCCATCATATCTGAATAAGCCCAGTGATGTTAACAGGACTGGTCATGCAGGCCAGGTCATCCCCTCCCTGTCTGCCCGTGGCAGCAATTTGTGGGATTCAGCAGCTTCAGGAACGTTTGCCCTGGTGGTTTCTGGTGCCACGGAAGATGGCACAGATCAGCACACACAGCAATTCTGTTCCCTTGAGAAACCCAGCAGGAAGTGGCTGAACCCCCTGGCTGGAGATATTCAGTCCCAGTGACAACCACTCAGAACCCCTCTGCAAAACTGGTAACGCTCTGCCCTAACCCTGGTTGGCTTCACAAGCCTTGTTGCCAATTCTGCAGGGCCATTTCAGAGTCCCACTCCTCTGACACTTAGAAAACTTCACCAAACTTCCAGCAGAAGTGCCCAGGTTTTACCCACTTTTTCCCTTGCTGATGGTGACCTTCAAATTAAGGAACTTTTGTCCTCCATAAGTTTTGTACTCAGAGAGCAGCCAGGTCCCCTCTCAGTCTTTAGTTCAGAGCTGTTTTTCAAGGCAACTCATCTGCCACCATTTCATTTGGCTTTTCCTTTCACCAGCATTGAACTATGATCATCGAGCCAATTCCTCTCATATTCATCTCATTTATTAACAAATAATCTTGGTTTTATTACACAGGCATATTTTATATTTCTTTTCTAAAAGTTTGAACAAAGGTAAATGACTGTTAAATCAGAACTTCAGAGGAAGTAGGGGATACAGGCTTACATTTGCAGACATGCCAGAACTCGGAACTCTCATTTGTGACAAATCTGTGAAAGAGCTTCAACCAAAACGTGAGCTATCCACAAACACCAGATGTTCCTGAAGATGTATCATGTGAATAACCAAAGAATAAAAAGCCCTCTCCAAAGCAACAGTCGCATATTATAAAGCCCTTGATAGTTTTTATCATTTAGATTTCACCAAAATCTGCTATGATAAATATATCAAGAAAGTATGTATTTGGGGAGAGGGCAGAAAAGATGATTCCCTGCTTGGTAGGAAGGTGTGAGGCCTGGAGAGAGCTTTGTGTATCTTTCCCTTTGAGGAGATTTTCATGAGTGTGTGTAAAGCGGATTAAAAACGGAGCTTTAGTCTTTGCCTTGAGAGTCGCTGGCTTTGGCTGTGTAAGTCAAATGTCTGTGGAGCAGGATAAGTCAGCAGTTTAATGGGAGCTGCACAACTCATTGTTGATACCTTAAACTCACAAAAAAAAATCCCAGCTGCTGGATAAGCACAGCTTTGTAATGTTTCTCTTGGGTGAAAGCATCAGTCCAGCCACGCTCTTTGTAGCAGTTCACTGTGAATCAGTTTAGCAATTCACTGAATTTTTAGATTTTGAACACAAGGTGAAGAATGTTTTATCCCCAAATATTCTGATTACTTACAAGATTTGGTTTCTCATATGTTTTTACGACAAACTGTGGACTCTTTCAAAATGCCTTGTACAATGTACTTGCTATGGAAAAAGCCCTTTTATCCACAGACTGTACATAAAAGCTGTACTCAGACCAAAAGGCCACCTGCCCAAGTACCTGTTTTAAATAGAGGCAAAAGCAGAAACTTTAGTAGAGTAAAAGAATACAGCAAAACACTGAGAGAGCTGGGATTCTTCAGAATGGAGAAATCTTTGGGGGGATCTCATTGAGGCATTCCAGTACCTTAAAGGGCTTAGGAAAAGGAGAGGGACTTTTAATATGGGCAGTGACAGGACAAGGGCCAAGAGTTTTAAACTGAAAGAGAGCAGGTTTAGGTTAAATATTAGGAAGAAATTCTTTACTCAGAAGGAAATGAGAGACTGGAACAGGTTGTCCAGAGAAGTTGTGGACTCCCCATCCCTGGAAGTGTCCAAGGCCAGGCTGGACAGGGCTTGGGGCAACCTGGGATAGTGGGAAGTGTCGCTGCACATGGCAGGGGGTTGGAATGAGATGATCTTTAGGGTCTTTTCCAACCTAAGACATGATTCTGTGATTCTGACAATTTGGAGCTCAGAGATTCTTTCAACCAGAGGGAATTAATTCTACTATACACAGATCCTTACAAGGTCTGACAAGTAAAGAGAAGCATGTGCTTATGTTTGGGAATTTTATGTCTGTAAATATAGAAAAATAAAGATAGATACCCTTTATCCCTTTAAAGAATGAGTCATTAGACTCCTCATCCACTAGGCCATTAATATATTTTTTGCCTGAATTTAGGTTAGAAAATACTTGGACACCGAACTTCAAAACTGGAACCTCAAAACTCTTTGCTCTGTTTCCAAGCCCTAGAGGCACTTCATTGCTGTTGGCACTTTAGGTTTTTATAACTGGAAAGCTGAGCTGTTGTGGTCTGCAAAAAAGAATTCAAAATACCCCGAAACAGAATAAGACAGCATCCTAATCAGCTACAACCCTCCTGCTTCTGCCAGCTGCCTGTGCTGTGTTTGGACACCCCATGTCACTGTGGTGCTGCATGCAGGGGAATTAATTAGATCAGCAAGGAGGAGGAGAGACAACCCACAAAGCAAGGAATGACTCTCAAGCACAGCAGGGAATATTCCTGCATATAGAGAGGCCTGGGTTACAATTCTGGCTTCAAAAACCTTCCACGTATTTTGCGTGAAGCTGTCCCTGGAGTCAAGATTGGGATGGGGAATTCTCTCTCATCAGGTGAGCCGTAAAACTGCAAATCTGGGAAAAACTGACCTCCTGCTCCCTGTGGTCCAAACAATACTTCATGTGTTGGTTGAGTACTTTCTAATAGTGGAAATACAGAGCATTCATCCTGCTGAAGAGGCTCTAGCTGTGGGATTCTGGAATCTGCATTCTCTGAGCAGGAGTCTGATTCCATCCCTTTGTTTCCTGCATCCCTAGGGAGTGCAGAAGGGTGCAGTGATGCATTTACCAGACTCAGTTATGCACTGCACAGATTCTGTATGTATCTGACTCTGTGTATCCTAGAACTATTGGATTATTGAAAGTGGACATTTTTAAAAAATCATTTTTCTACTTTAAAATGAAAGAGGGCAGGTTTAGATTAAATATTAGGAAAAAATTCTTTACTCAGTGGGCAGTGAGGCACTGGAACAGGGGCTCTACATTTGCTCTATGACCTTGGGCAAGCCCAGAGCAGTCCAAATTTTCAAGGGCCTGTATCCAAGCATATTTGGCACACAGATAAAATATGCCAAAATATGATTCTCTTAAAATTGCAGCAACTTGAGTGGCATCCATTCCATGTAAAGACTTGGAGAACACCAGTGTGGAATTTATCTACATTTGACAATACTAAATGTCTTTGAAAATTTCTGTACTTAGTAAGACCCTGTGATGACTATTCTATGCTGATTATAAATGGAGAAAAGTCTGGAAGCCTTGGGAGGCTCTCCTGATATTTTGCTTCCATGATGATTGAATGAGGCACCAGTTGTGGCTTGTTTGTATGCATTTCAACTATCCATGTGTATGTGATGGGAAGAGCACCATCTAATCATCCAGGAGAAGAGAGACATTAAATTTGGGATCCATAGATAATTTTAATGCTGGGGACCACGAGAGCAGGGAAAGCCAGGAGGTGAAAATCAGAGAGGTGCTCCCATGTGCCTTGTGGATCTCACCCTTGGATTCGGAGCGAAATCCCTGACCACATGGATAGAAAATTCCTCCTATGAAGGACTCCAGGAGAATCTCCAAACCTGAGGTAATCAGGTCTTGCTGACAAGGAGGAAGGAAGTTAACACAGCAGGAAATTAACACAAATTTCCTGGTGATGTGGGCTCATCACACGTGGATTTAATCTCCTGCATCGAGTCCTGTGCTCGTGGAAGAACTGAGCTTATCATTGCAACACTCCTCTCTGATTCCATTAACAGCAAGAATTCACTGCCAAAGCAGAATTAAACTGAGTGATCTGCAGCTATTTTACACTAGAAAATGAGCCTCCACTTGGATCTTACAGCTCTTTGAAGCCTGAGCACTTGGATCACACTACTGGCTGATTTGTCTCAACTCTCCTCAGCCTCCCTGCATGAAGTATTTGCAAATATTTCATTTCATCCAAAGAGTAATTACATCTAAAAGGGCAAAATGTTCCTGGGTTTTTAGCGCAATCTGAAGGTTTCTTGGTGCAAGCTCTGTGCTAGAAATGACTGCGGCACTCAGTTTTACTATCCGTTTTCATTTGCTTTTGGTAGACAGCTCGTTTAAGAAGTCATTTTCTGGTACACAAACTTCAAAATGAAGTTGTTTCAATTTGCATGATGATAGAATAATTGGTTTATGCTCTTTTTTAGATTATTGCATCAATCAATTAGACATAATCCATGAATGTAAACAAGATTTGCAATTTTTGTCTTGGAACATCAATGGAACTAAAGCCTTTATTTATTTTATGTGATCTATTAATAGTAAGCCTAGTTATTAATTTGCTTTTTCATTTATCAGTAGAAGTGATATTTGCAACTTAGCTAATTAAAAATAATGAAAAGATAAAAAAACAATTAGAATTTACTCAAGGCATAATTTTCCTACCAACCTGTTTGATCAGCTGTGTGTTGCTTTATACAGATTCATGAGTAATAAAAGAAAAGGTCCATCTTCCAAAGTGTTTTTATTAATTTCATTATGACAACACTTGAAGAAAGCTGCATGAAATTTTCAGATTCCTACTGATAGAGGACAGGCCACATCCCTCCAAACTGTGCATTCATCTAATGCCTGGCCACGTGCAATAGATTAATACCATGCACTTGTTCTGAAGAGGGCAAAATCAGATGTATGACTGGTTTTTTGCTGATTACGGTTACATTGGTTTTTTTTCTGAGCTGGACAGATTGAAAATGAGGAAGTTTGCAAATATCTTTTCATTTAGGCTGAATATTAACGTGTTCCCTTCTCTTTTGTTTTCAGCAAGAACACCAGGACGTCAGACACACTTAATAAGCAGCAGCAAACACTGAGGATGCACATAGACATTCCCAGGGCACAGCTGCTGATTGAGGAGAGGGACACGATGGAGACCATTGGTAAACCTGAGCTTTTTTTTCCCTGCTTAATGTAACAGGTTCTTTTAGATGGAATTCCTTTACTCCACACTGTTTCCCCACTGCACACATCAAGAGAAAAGAACTACAAAGTAATTTGAAAACCAAACTGATTTTTTTTTTCCTCCCCTTTGAGTCATTTCCCATGAAAAGTAATCTCAGTATAGAATCTGAAATAATGCAGGACATTAGGAAAATTAAACAGTTGGAAAGAGTTTCTTGAAGAAAACGTAATTGAGGACTGACAGTTTTATGATTTTCATTCCAATTTCTCATTTGGCTCTGACTAGGCAGTTGGATCACTGACATTACTTAAAAGGAGAATGAAATTCTGAAACTGCACTCTCAGTATTCGAAGATTTGCTACAGCCAACTTTTAAAACTCACATGTTGCGTATTGTATCCACCTGTTCACAGCACATGATATTTCAACATTTTGATCAGTTTTCAGCTTCCGTGTATCCATGCAAAATTCAAATCTAAACTGTTTGATGCAACAGAAAACAAGATTTCTCATGGGTCTGGCACTTAGCTGAGCTGTCACGAGAAACAGAATTGTTTGGTGTTGGGTTTTTTTCCCAAATAATTTAAAGATGTCTGGAAACCCAGAACAGAAAGGCAGCCTGATGTCATGACTGTGTGGGCACACACCGTAGCAAGACACTCCTGACTGACCTTGTTAGGCTTCTAACTACTGTTTTTGGATAGAAATCTGTATAAAAGAAGCTGATAATGTAACAGCCTCCAGGGATGGTGTGGCCAGAGAGGAAAATCAGCAAGCTGAGAGCAGCATCTCTGCACCTCCTGTCCTCACCTATTCCAGGTTTGAAAAGGAGACCTACACTTTACCTAAATCTGGACTTTTTAAATTCATCATTTGAGCTTCCCAAAGCCTGCCCTTTGTGCCAGGCTTCGTCCTAAGGACAGCTTTAACTTTTGAGTGGCAGCTGCTGAGCAATGGGGGGGTTACAGTGAAAATACTCTTAGAGTCTGAATGGCAGCAATGCGATCAGGGCCTTGGTAAGAGGCAGCTTTCCACCCAGAATAAGCAGGGATTTTGGCAGTGTTTGACAGAGTTTGCTGCCAAGAGGCTTTATTCCCAACCTGAATAAGAGCTCATCTTTTGCCAGAGGCAGAGTGATTTGATTCCTAATGTTATTCTATTTATAGCCTTCTTTGGGTAAAAAATGTGAGTTATGTTATTGTGCGGAACTGTTCACCCTAATGGTGTCTTGTCAAGTTTAAAAAAAAAAAAAATCCAAAACAAAAAGCAGGAATGCTTAGAAGAAGTAGATCAACCTCTGCTGACTAGTAAATGCCCAGAAGTCCTACTGCTGCCAGTCCCCTTAGAACACATTACAGAACTATAGCACAGCACAGCAGGAAATCCTTGTGGCTTTTATTGCAATTTTGAATGGATAAAAAGACTGTAAAGAATGCAAAAGAAAGTCTGATAGCACACCAAATAGTTGTTCTGCAAGCACAAAGGCAGTGAAAGATTTATTGCTATTAAACCATCCATGATCAAGTGGACCAGATTCCTCCTTGGAGAAAAAAAAATATGATAGAGAGATCACAACTGCAAAAAAATAATAATTAAAAAATGGAAGCAAATGCTGTAGAAATTTGGTGAATATATCCTACCCCATAGGGAAGAAATAGAAGCAGAACCACACAGCAGTAAAGGTTAGTGTTCACCTTCTTCTTCCTTCCCAAGGCCGGGCTTAACCTCACACTTTTCTTTCAAGCTGCAGAAAAAACAGTCCTGGGTCAGGGTCAAACCTCTGAAATATTCTGTGTCTGCAGAAAAAGGGGAGAGAGGGTTGGTTAGCAACACTCCCTAAAGACCTCCTTTGGGGAAGATAGGGGTGGTTTCACTGAGGGCATTGCTAATCATGCTAATAAAAAGAAATAAATGGAATATTCTGTTGAAAAGCTCATCTGAGCTCTCTAAAAGTGAAGGGGAAGAGGGCAGTGTTCAAAGGATGGGAACGAAGACATTAGGGCCACAAATGATTACACACAAATCAGCTTTTTGGGAGGATGTTTAACAGTCTGCCCCAGCTGCACGTGTCTAAGGTGAAATCACCAGGAAAAATGAAACTTTTTCTTTAGTTTTATACAGGCTTCAAATTTAAACCCCGAGGCTCCCTCCCTTCAAAGCCACCTCAGTCCTGCAGAGAGCAGGGAGCTGCCTCTGCCCGTGGTGTCACTGGGCTGTGAACACCTTGGGACTGGCTACAAAGCTCTAATGAAGGCAAAGCCAACATTCAGTACTCATTTTCTGGTTATTTTTCCATTTGCAGATGACAGATCAACGGTTCTGCTCACTGATGCTGACTTTGGAGAGACGTCCAAGCAGAAGTCCCTGACTGTCACCCACACGGTCCATTACCAGTCGGTGTCACAAGCCACAGGGCCACTGGTGGATGTCTCTGATGCCCGGCCAGGAACAAGTAAGCACATCAGGAAATAGGGGTTTTTTCTGGAGAGGAGAAAGCTATAACAAAATAAATACTCTGCTCTTGCATTTGCATCCTCATCCTTCTGTCTGAGAGTGGAGAGAAATCTATTTAGGTCAGCAGAGGACATTTCTTAAACTATTGCACTTTAGTGATTTGATGTGGGGGAAATTGCATATGCATCTGAAACGGAGGTGTAATTTGAAATAATTCATACCTGGCCTTCATTAAACCAAATGCATGCTAGATTTTAATTTCCAGAATTTATTGGGTAAATTACCTTAATGGCTTTTAGTGTCTAATACACTTTTTTTTTTCTCTGTGATCAATCTTTATTGTATTTCAAAAACAACTTTCCTCCCTACCTCTCCATCAGGCAAAAAAAAGCTATTCTTATTATTACTTTTCTGAAAAAGTTATACTTCTGGCTTTAGTTATTATGGCAAATTACTTTTCCCAGATATATTCGTGCCAAGTTGTTCTTCTAGTGATTAAAATACTATCATAAATTAATATACTGATGCAATACATTCTTCTCATTCCTCTCACAAATATGTTCCATATCTATGTAAATGGGGCAAAAAAAAAAAATACTAGGTTGAATGATTACTTATGAGTGAGAAATTTTATCAAAGTGTAGTTCATTGCAGTGTGCAATTTTTGAAAACTCTTGGATTGTTTCTATGCCCTGACTATTTCAGAATTTACTTGTTGAGTTTGGTGAACATAAATGCTGAAAGCTCAATTGCTACAACACAGATTATTTGAAAAATCCATTTCCACTCCAGTCTTTACAAATTATAGGTGTTCTAGCCCTGGCTCTGGTGCTTTTTTTGCTCTGTCAGCTTTTTCAGGTCATTCCTCGAGAACTAGATTTTCTAATAAGGAGAGAGACATCACCCCAAAACCTCATGCCTGTGTCATACCACAGAGCTTTACAGCACCTTGCTTACTAGTGCCTTTTTTGTGTGCAGTTCTGTGCTTCATTCCTCTGCAGCCAGGGAGAGAATTCCTTCAAATTAAATGTGGATTTAACTCACGTGTAAGAATATGATCTGTGTCCAGCCCTGCTTTGGAAATAAAAATCCACCATCACTTTTATTAAGCAGTACAGATCTGATTGCAGCAGTGCACAGGGCTGGGTCAAAGACTTCCAGGTACTGTTCTTTGGATTTAAGACACTAATCCAGCTTTGCTGAAGGCTGGGTGATGGGATTTTGCCTTGAGCCACCACTTCTGCTGTCAAGAGGAGAGCAGCGCCCAGCTGGGTGGCTCAGAGGTTATGGACCCTCCTGTCTGAGCCCACTCACATTCACTGAGTGACTCCTTTGCAGCATTTTTAAAGTTGTTCTCTTGTCCTTATTTATTTATTTATGAATGAGATGCTCCGTGAACCTTTGCCTTGCTGACCTCAGCTCTCCCCAGTTATGTCTGACAGCAGAGCTGGCATAACCAGGGCACCAGCTGTGTTCCCATCCCACTGCCAGCTCTGGAATTGCTGTGCCTGTGCTGTGAGGCACAGCACAGCTGGAGCAGAGCTCCTGCTCAGCAGGACAAGGACTGAGCTCCTATGTGCTGGCAGAGGCTCTCCCGACTCATTCCCATTGCTGGTGAGATCCTTCCGAGTCACAGGATCAGAGTTTGAGGTCCGGAGGGACATCTGGGCGCTGGTTAATCCTGCCCCTCTGCTTAAAGCAGGGCCAGCAAGGGCTGGTTGCTCAGGAACATCCTCAGATGACTTCTGAATCCCAGGGATGAACCCCTGGAGTACCCCCCCGGGATGGGGACTCCACCACCCATATGGGCAGCCTGTGCCCATGCTCAGTCTCCCTCACATCAGAGTTTCCTGATGTTCAGGGGGAAGCTCCCAAGTTTCTCCTTGTGGCCCATTGCCCCTGCTCTTCTCACTGGGCACCACTGACAAAAACTGGGCTCTTGTCCTCTTGCCCTTCAGGTATTTCTATACATTGATGGCATCCCCCGAGTCCTTCTCTTCTCCAGACCAGGCAGCCCCAGCTCTGTGCCAAGAGCTGTTCCCACCAGCACTCTCCTTCAGTTCTCCATGTTTTCCCTGGAATGATGCTCACTCCTGGCCACACCACACGTGCCACATTCCCAAGTGGTGGTTTGTACCACACTGAGAACAGATTTGGATGTTGTCCACATGAGGCAGCTCTGTGCTGCACTACCAGGAGGATCAATTATCAATGGCACTGGGCTCTAATCTTTCCACTGCTGTAGGGAAAAAAAAAAGGAGAAGGATCAGACCATTATTTGTAAATAAATGCCTTGTTTCTTTGAAAGAGCAGAATACAAATTCTCACTGGGAATGCTTAGGGAGAAGCAATGCTCAGAGTCATTATCTGGGTATTGCTTTCTCTTTCAATTTCTTCTGCTAAAGTCTTACCTCAAAGACTGAAAACTTCACCATTTGAATGTCAAAGAACATTTTGAATAGATTTGAATTTTTCATTTCTAATACCCTTTCTATTGTTAGTGATCTCCTTTCAGGAGCTTCGAAGAGAAATCCTTCAGTGCTGATGTAGTCACTCTCTGTTTGCCACACAATGATTTTTTCTCTTCCACTTGCTTTGTTAGACTCACTTTTAGGGCAGAACTCTTTATTAATAAGTTCAAGGAGGTCAATTTTGGCACATAGTTTGCTTTTACTAACTTGGTCACTACATTATCGCTACGTTATTTTAAAAAGTAGAACATTGCTGACCTTAAACCAGTAGCAGATGATTTTTGACGTTTAAGAAATTGTATTAATTTACTAATTGTTTCAAAGCAGTCAAACCTTTATGACCCTGTTCCTACTGAAACTCTGATGGCACTATTACAGCTTATGTTTTATATCTTGGCCATGTGTTAAAGTTGGGAATCTGTAGCTGATCAATATTGTAATATAGTAACAGTATGTCCAGAACAGGGAATTATAGCCCCACATTTCTGAGCACATCTATGTAAAACCTGAGAGCAGATGCCTGGTGCAGGGTGTTTCTGAGGGCACATCTATGCTGATAATTTACCTTGCACTTCACTTGAGGTGTGGTGTGAAATCCGAGACCAAGTGTACTTGTCTTGTGCCCTTTCAGTTCTCAGAGTGGTTTTGGTACTGGAGAACTGATTGTCTTGGAGTAAAGGGGTAATGAATGTGTCAATGGAAGACTGATGGGGCCTTCAGCTCTTCAGTTCCACCCTTGATAAAATGTAGAGTTTCATTAGAAAGAGAGTAGTTCTAGAAAAGCATCGGCAGTTTGATAATGATCAGCATTAACAGTGTTGGGGTTTTTTTCCCCATAAAGAATGTCTTGATTTTTTAACCAAGATGGTTAAACTTGGTTTTTTTTAACCAAGATGATTTCAGTGGCCATCCCCTTCTGGAAGGGGGAAGTGAAGGGCCAAGCACTGATGTCTCTGGTGACCTGAGGAAATGGCTGGATCTGTGTCACGGAAGGGTTAGATTGGATATCAGGAAAAGGTTCTTGACCCGGAGGTGGTTGGATAAATGGTCAAGGCTACCAGAACTCCTGGAGTGTTTGGACAACACTCTCAGGGACGCATAGGATGGGATCTTTGGGATGTCTGTGCAGGGCCAGGGGTTGGACTGAATGATCCCTGTGGGAGCCTTCCAGCTCAGGACATTCTAGGGCTCTGTGATTCTGACAGGGCTGGTTTCCTTCCCAATCCCTCTCTGTGATCCCTCACAGATCCCACCACGAGGAGGAGTGCCAAAACCGGACCCACAGCGCGCAACCGCTACGCCAGCCAGTGGACCCTCAACAGACCCCACCCCACCATATCAGCTCACACCCTCACCACAGACTGGAGGCTCCCCACCCCCAGGCCAGCAGGGTCAGTGGACAAGGAAAGCGACAGCTACAGCGTCAGCCCCTCGCAGGACACAGGTACGGACAGGGCTCCCCGCAGGGAAAATGGGACAGCAGCAGCTGCAGGAACCTTCCCGTTCCTGGGTGTGCCTCGTTTGGAACTTGGGTGTCATTATTCTTCCCTTGCTAGGGTGCTTTTTTCTGTAGGTTATTTATGATGGGTGCCACAGATGCTTGTAGTGATAATGATAACAAATATTGCGCCTCTGGTTCCTCGTTCCACGCACGTCCTTTGAAAGACGTCCTTCCTTTGAAAGACAAGGCGGTAAATCTTCCTGTAGCTTCCTTAATCAAAAAGGAAAATGTGACTAGGAATGGACAGTATTAGTAACCAGAATGTCCCTGAGTCATATATGGAATAGTTTTAGGAGTTGAACAACATTCAGGTTAGTATTTCTATTTTCCCATTCATTTAATATGTTTGTTTAAAGTGGGGGGGGGAAAAAAAAGCCCAGGGAAAACTCTGAAATTAGAGTCCAAGTAAAAATCCATTCATAGCACTGAATCCTGCAGCAGCTGGCCAGGATCTTCCTGAGAAACAGCATGGGGTTTTCACCTCTAGATGACAAGTGGGAGACACTCAATACATATTCTGCCATCTCTTCTTGATGCCTTCACATCATAAATGCAACTGTAACCGGGAAAAAAAGCTTTCTCCACTGTCCTACACTGAAAAAGCAACAAAAAAGGCAAATAAATGAGTAAATTATTAAATAGAAGAACAGTCATGAAGGAAATCTAATAAAGATTAAATGAGAAGAAAGGTAAAATATTTCTCAAAGGGAAGTCTGACCAAAGTGAATTCAGGCTTGCTCTGACTTCCTCAGAGGGAATTGCCTACGGTGTGTCCTGATTTTAGGAGAAAGGTGTTCATCACATGTTAGAGCAACGAAGCATTGGATGTGACTGGCCTTTCACCACGAAAACCAGTATGACTGGTTTTGTTCTCTATATAGGAACAAGTATCTGACTTCACTTAGATTTAGTAATTTACAGCCTGGAGTTCTCATTGTTTCATAATTCACCCTCTTCAACTTGTAGACCCCAATGCCCTCTCCATAGGGTAATGGCAGTCAATAGATACCTCCAGCCAGCCGACAACCTTCGGGTAGAGCTATCATAAATTTTTAAGATTAACTCTAATAGATACACAGACACACATTTAAATCGCAAATCTCCTCTCAGAAGCCCTTTCTGTAGACACTCCAGATTTCAGGTGCATTTGGATGTGTTCCAGCCTGTTGTCACCCAAGGGTACTTTCCACCGTGTGTGGCAAAGGGCAGAAATTAAATTTACTGTGCAGTTTAGTAGAGAAACTACGTACAATTATGTAAACACACTTCATAATTTATATTTTAACAAGCCTACTTTTCTACTCTGTGTCTACTTTTGAGCTCATGGTGATTTATGTAAGGGATATCAAGCTTTAGATCATGCTCAATAAAGGTTTTCTTGTGCCAAGAAGCAGCTCTATTACACCACTTGGTTTCTGGGAAAAGAGTAGAGTCCATTTAATTTAAGTGCTTCAGAAGTTTAAAACTTTCAAATAAACATATGTAGCCAAATTATGTGTTCAAGAATCAATTGAACTAATGCGCACATTTGATCACTTCTCCAATCTGGAGTTCAGATTTCTGGAGCTGGTTGATGCAGTTGATATTTGGCATAATTTAGCACTTATCAAAACAATTCCAGACTTACAAAGCAGCAGCTTTTGAGTTTAGGAGAAATGCCTGGCAGCAGTTCATAGCTGTGACCGAGTTCAAATGTTCTAACTAGAGGCCATTAGAAATTTCCTGATCAATTTATATTCATGAAGTTCAAGATGTTTCATAAAGTTCACCCTGGGCTTGGGTAAACTTTCATCAAATCTGAAGTAGGTGTTCAAGCAGATTAGTTCTGGAATATTCTCCCTCTTGGCATGGGATATGGGAAGCTGCAGGTCCTGAGCTTCATGGACCAAGCTGTGACCTTTGCATGACCATGATATTCACACACACTGCTCTATGGCACTGGTCAACTGCTGCCTCCTGGGAGTTTCCAGTTGATCAGAAATTTGGAAAGACATCTCTATGGTCGGATTTACAAATCAAATCTAAAAAAGAGAATGATGTTTCCTGTGGGTGAAAAAGAAAAAAAAAAAAGAAAAATCAAAAGAAATCCTGTTAAGTTCTGGTCAGCTCTTCTGGTCAGCTCCAAATCTCAAGCAAGTTACAGCATATTGCAGAAGTACTTGTCATTTTAAATAATGGATGGCTGTATTTACAAGTGGCAGGAGTACTGTTCTTCGTGCACAATGAAAACTGATGCAGGGGTGCAGGCACGCAATAAAAAAGATAAAGATTTGCAATAACGACACACTTGCCTCTGGCTGCTACAGGAGGTCCATTTTTATGAATTAGCTATTACACTGTGCCTGTTTATTGAACATCACCAACAATGTCTGAAATTGCACAGATCTTGTAATGAAACATGACTTCTGCCTAAGGAACTTTTAAAAGTCCTCTGCTCTTCCAGCCCACTGGAGTAGAAACACCGTGGGTGCAACAGCATCCAGCAATTCCGTCCCTGCAGAAATCAGCCCTGCATTTCCAGTGTGCTTTTTAATGTATCAGCAGCCATTTACATTTTCACTAATAATGTTGTTTAAGAAATATTGATATTCTCAGAAACTCATCAGTAGAAAAGAACAGCTTGTAGCTCATAATAACCTGTGTGTCAAATATGAATTCCCCCATTAGCCTCAGCAGCACTGAAAAAAGGCACCTGAATGACTGCAGGCTGTAGTTGCCAAATATTGCTTTCTTAAGACCTTCGTTCTGAATGGAATGAGTTCGTGTTTTACCTGGTGTCTAGAGAGACAATATCTGAGAGCTACTGCCTTTCTATTTGACCTTTGTTCTCAGGACTTTCCAAAAAAAGGTATATATATATGATGGAAACAGGACAAAAAGAAAGGTGCTGTCCTTTCCCACCTGTGCATAACTCCAGTGAAATATTTCTGAGGTGCATTAAAAAGATAATGTAAAGAAGATGTTTCTTATTTTGCTAAATCTGGTTTGTGGGTTTGAAACCTTTCAAAGGAATTTAAGGTTTAGAGAAATGGGTTTTTTATTGAAAAAGTAGTATTTTTCATGTAGTAAAGGTTATTTTTTAAAAAAGATACATGAATTTAATGCTGCTCGCAGGATAAGGCTTCACTTTAGATTATCAGTAATTGCTGAGTTCCTGACTAAACTAACACTTGTGCAGGCATTTACAGCGAAGCAGATTCATTTAAATCACCTTGATTATTTCAAGGGCTCTCTGCTTTACTCTGAAATCCCACGCTCGTGGCTTTCCTCCCGAAAAGGACTGTTGCAGATGTTTTCTCTCTCCCCTTTTTTCACATTCCCGCGGCTCAGATCGAGCGAGGAGCAGCATGGTCTCCACAGAAAGTGCCTCCTCCACGTACGAAGAGCTGGCGAGGGCCTACGAGCACGCCAAGATGGAAGAGCAGCTGAGGCACGCCAAGTTCACCATCACGGAATGCTTCATATCAGACACCTCCTCGGAGCAGCTCACGGCAGGGACCAACGACTACACGGACAGCCTCACCTCGAGCACGCCGTCCGAGTCGGGCATCTGCAGGTTCACCGCGTCCCCTCCCAAGCCTCAGGACGGAGGGCGGGTGATGAACATGGCAGTTCCCAAGGCACATCGGCCAGGTGAGGCAGCAGAGGGAATGTTTTGGTCACTGGTGGGAGGATTTCACCCCACACACCCAGGGTGGGAAGCAGGACAGATCATAATGTCTCCTGGAAGTACTCACGGGGATAATTGGGGTTTGTCCTAGCTAATAGGACGTGTGAGCGTATTCTCGCCATGTATAGAAAACATGGGAATTTAGGAGCAGAAAGAGGCTGGCTGAGCCATCAGATCCACTCCTCACACTTGCAGCCATCAGGCAGTTGACCCTTCTGGGATAAATAAGACCATATGCAGGTGCATCTGCCCATCTCCAGCTCAAACCAGCCTCTAACAAAACGTGTCTCACTGCGGTGCTTCGTGCTCGGGAGCGAAAGTTCGCTCTCATTAACTGCTCATGAAGACAGATTGCAGGGGATGTGCTTGTCCCTTCTGCCTTGTGGCTTGTCAGAACAGCCCTCTGGTGATGTCCTGGAGCTGTTACACTCTCTCTTTGACATCACTTAAATACCAAACTTGGGATATCTAAATTGGGGGAAGAATTTTAAAAAGGAGAAAATTAGGACTCCAACTCCTTGCTGACTGAAGCTACTTGAGGAACATCCAACTCTTGGGCTCAATCAAATTTCCAAATCACAAAGATGCTGTTTCTACTGATACCCAGCAGCACAGGCACGTTGTTTGTGGTACTCAGAGATCAAGCAGGTTATAAAATCTCAGAAGATTTGTCAGTCTTTGTTACAGGATACATGATGTGACACTCTGGAGGAGGATTCAAATGGGGAAAAGGCATAATTATATTTGCTTGCTTTCTGAACACATGATTTATTTTATTTTATTTTATTTTGGCTTATTTTATTTTATTTTGGCTTATTTTATTTTATTTCACTTCATTTCATTTTATTTTAGTTTATACATTTGCCTGTGTGAGCGCTGCTGCTCAGACACACAGAAAGTAATCAGTGGTGCCCGTCTGTGTAAAAAAGAGTAGTTAATAATCTATTTCGGGTCTTTTGCTTTAGGGTCATTGATATTCACCATAACAAGCAGTGGTTGTGAGGACAGAGGAGTGGAAGGTAGACAGTGGGATCAGGAAGGGTCATTCGAAAGCAGGAACACTGAAAAGAAAGCATCAAGGATGTGGCTAGAGAAAGCTAAAAGAAAAATGTGGGAAGAAAAAGCCCAAGCAGAAGGTAGGGAGTTATAATACTCAAGGCAGGAAATTAGTGTGTCACACAGATAAGGGGGAAAATAACTAGGAAACAAAATGGTGGGAGAAATTGCTGATTTCTGTGTAGTCACAGGGTAGAACCACAAACCCAGGAGCTGTAGAAATAGATAAAGATAGAAATACTTTTCATTTCTAACTCCAAAGAAATAAGATAAATATTTGTCCCTGCTCTGCTAAAGGGAAGCATCTGCACTCACAGCTAAGTCAAAACTGAACTCTTTCCTTCCAAGCAGTCAACAGATATTTTCTATCATTTCTTTAACAAATATCTAGCTCTCTTTCCTTTCATGTTCCAAATACATTACTTATGCATATTTAGTGTTTGGAAATATTCTAATATATTCCATATAAAGCTGATTTTCTTGAGGGCAGATAGAACCAAAATTTGGTCCCTGTGCTTGAGTAAAAATCTTCCAGGGTTGGAACAACCTTAGAGCCCCTCCAGTGATTTACAGACTTGTAGTCACATTTAGCTCTGTTAGTTCTAATGGCTTTATTTTTTTTTCTCTACTTTTCTTGATTAGCTTTAGCTTTCCTTTGCAGCAAGGAAAGTAAATATATTATAAAATTATTAATTAGCTTCATTACCTTGAAAACATAATTGAATGTTCCAGTGGGGCAATTTGAATGCTGGCCCATAAATATTGAATAATATGTTATTAAAGGTCACTTTATGAAGGGTTTTAAACAAAACATGTGGAGAGAAAGAACTTTCAGCAGTAGCAGACAGACCAATATTTTAATTTTCAAGTCATTGAGGAAACACTGGGCATCCTTCTTTTTTTACCCACCACTTCGGTAATTTGTCAGAGGTAGTTCGTAATTCAAATACAATTAATCAAAGTCATTCTCCATTTGAGAACATGGAAAAGAAATAAAAAAACTTAAAGTATTCTGTTTCAGTAAATGAGAATATTTGAGATAAATCACTGTGCTGCTTCAGCACACCTTTGTTCTTCCTTGAAGTAAATCTTTTCTTCCAAGACAGCTTTTACCTGTTTTCATGGTGCTTTGCTTTTCTTCTCAGCCAATTCAGTCTTTCTGGGAAAATGTCCCTTTCAATCACTTGTGGGTGAAAAAGAAAAATTTCTTTAGGTCTGTCTGCTGACAGACCTCCCTTTTCAAACTGCTGCCTGTTGCAAATTACAGTTGCAGTAAAGGTTCAAGAGTTTGCAACAAATACTATTTGTTTTTCAAAAGAATCCCCAACAATTATACGAAAGTCTGAAGAAAGACTTTTAGGAAAAGGTATTTTGATAAATGGGACATTTGGAAATGAATCCACCCAAGGGAAAAGGTGCAACTCAACTCACAAAAGGTAACGATGGAGTTTGCTGGTGAATTCCCAGGGGTGGAGATGGGGCTGAGAGGCTTCTTGGCTCCCGCACCCTCGTTTTTGTCCTTCTTGAAGACAGGAGTGACATTTGCTTTTTTCCAGTTTTCAGGCATTTCTCCCAGTCACCACGATCAATCAAAGACTATTGACCGTGGCCTCAGTGGCATCTGCCAGTTCCCTCAGCACTTGTAGGCACATTCCATCCAAGTCCATGGATTTACACATATCCAGTTTGCTTAAGCATTCCATGACCTGATCCTTGTCCACCGGGGTAAGTCTCTTGCTCCAGACTGTTCCACTGATCTCTTGGACCTGGGATTCCTGAAGGCTGGTCTGACTAATGAAGACTGAGGCAGATAAGGCATTTAGGGTCTCAACCTTCTCCATGTCCTGTGTCACCAGGTTTCACTCAGCAGTGGGGCCACATCTTCCCTGGCCTTCCTGTTGTCACTTACATTTACAGAAGACTTTCCTGTTGTGTTTGACATCAGGCCAGATTCAGCTTCAGCTGGGCTTTGGCTTTACAACTCCCCAAGCAGATTTTTGAAAAAAGATAAGATTAGAACAGGTTCCCCAGAGAAGTTGTGTCGGCCCCTGGATTCCTGGCAGTGTCCAAGGCCAGGTTGGACATTGGGGCTTGGAGCAACCTGGGACAGTGGAAGGTGTCCCTGCCATGGCAGGGGTGGCACTGGATGGGCTTTAAGGTCCTTCCCAACCCAAACCATTCTGTGATTCTGTGATTATTTGTAGTTCATGCTTCATCACTGACAACACCACCGTTAGTTTCCCTTTTATAGTATCACGTTACAAACCAGCCAGCAAACTGGAATTGCTGCTTAACAACAGCCTCTGCACAGCTTCCAAAAAGTGAAGGGATGGAGGCAGGCCTGCACATGGGGTTTTGTGGACTGTACAGAGCTGTCAGAACTAATCTGCCCTGGCCTTGAAGGTGACCCGCTGTAGATGGTGACATTTTTCAGGAAGCCATCAGAATAGTCATGTGTCCCAGGAGGCACCTTAAAAGAGAAAATTGAAGCAGTAAAAACAGCCCAGCAGGATTTTAAAGCTATGGGATAAATCACATCCTTTACAAAAGTGGGTCTGCTTAACTCCTGTGCGGTGTTAAAATTCTTTGTGCTGTAAAAATGATGGCAACACATTGTTTTCATTGCATCTTTCTCAGCATCAAAACTCCCAGAAGTTTGGGATTGGGATTTTTGTTGTCCTCCCCACAGCTGTCATTAACTACAAGTTTGGTTAGCAAGATCAGGTCCTCAAGGAATCTTTTAAGCAGAGCAAAACTGAGGCAATTTTTTCATATAAATATTCATAAATTTCAACAGTTGTAACCCCAAGTTTACCTTTGAGGTTGACAAATGAGTCAGCCCCTCATCCTCCAAAAAAGGGACAAAAATTGGAAAGAAATGCACTCTCTTCCTACCTCCCACTGTGCCATCAAAGAGTCTGTAATGTAGAAAAATGGAAGATAATTGTAGAGGTTCAAAGAGTTTTATAATAAATGTTCCTTTTTTCTGCTTTAAGAATAATAATCACAAATTGAGTTATCATAACAATTATTCTTCACTGCAATAAACATTGCTGCAGCAGTTTATTAAAAATAGATTCCCGTTATTATAATTTTAAATCTCAGTAATAGCCTCGGCCAAGAAGCCTGTTGGGTTTTTTCTTCTCTTTACTCTTAAATTATTGTGCTAGAGAAAAGAACAGCTATTAACTGGGAAATATTTTGATATTCTTTGCATCTCGAGTGCTTTTTATGTCTGGGGGCTTTTTGTGGACAGACCACTTGCATCCCCCAGCAATGGAGTTCATGCTTGGAAGAAATTACATCTGATGGGGGCTTGAATGGGAAATACCTAGAAAATTTTGATTTCTTTCAATTTGCAGAAACCTCCTTTCCATAGGGCTACTGCAAAACTCAGATCCCCAATTATATTTTTCTCTTTTGCTAATCAGCAGTAAAAAGAGCCTTTGCTAATATATGACATGGTCCTTAAGGGTTAGTTTGACTTGGATCAGGAATTTCTCTACCTGATGTCACAAAACAAGTTCAAGGCCATTTTTGACCATCCCACCTCCTCAAAAGTGGGGAGAGATCACATGAATATAAAACCCCTGAAGGACTAAAGCATCCCAAATATGATTCTAGAGAAGAAATGTCACTTTCGGGGTGTATCAGACTAGGGGGGTTGGAAATCCATTTAAAGCATCACGAGATTTCATATCTCAGAACTTCCTCCACAAACTTTCTGCTGGTGAAAGGAACCAGTTTGGAAAGAAACCTGCTTGTGAGTGGAGAGAAATGGCATTTTTGGAGAGGCAGACTCTGATAAAAACATTTTCCAGGGGCTGATTTCACAGCCATGAAGATGTCAAGAGCACCTGAGGGCTCTCCTGGGTCCTTACACCTGCACAAAGCTGGAGCCCCCCTTCTCCAAGCCCCTGCTCCCCTGGAAGAACTTTCCTCCTGCTGTCCTTGTGTTCCTGGTTGGAGGGCAAGGACAGAGCTCCATCCTCTCCATCTTCCAGCCTTTCCCTTTGGCCCCTAAGCCCCAGAGGAGATTTGGCCAGCTGACACTGCCTTTTAACAGCAGCCCAAGGCCAGGCCAGGCCTGCTCTCAGCCAAGCTCTCACCATCCAGATTTGGACACTTTTTGGGTTTTTACAGCTGGACACCTCAGTCCAGCAGCCCAAGACTGGCCCTTAAGCCCACTGGATATTAACTAGGAAAAAACACTGATTTAACCTCTCCAGCTTTGCTGAATGATCAGGTTCTCTCAGTATTTCAGATGCCTTAATTAGCATCCTTGACCCAATTTAGAAGTTTCTCGCTGCTTTGACTAATCCTGATGATTGAACAGCAAAGCCTTAACGTGTAGAAAAGCCTTGAGCTACAGAATGCAAGTATTTATTAAAGGATTTACAAAGGTCCCTTAAATGCAGTCTGGATATCACCTGCAGTGCCTAAATGTTGTTTTAAATGCCCAGGTCAAGAAACAAATCTTCTTTTCCAGAATTCAGTCACTGCAGCTAAAAATAAGCTGCTTGGCATAATGAGAAAAATAAGAACCACGCAGCAATAGAAGGCAGAGTATTTTTCCAGTGTCAGCCCCGTAACCTGAGATGTGAACTCTTTTCCACTGCCCTGTGAGTTCAAGGGTGAAGGAGTTATTTCCCTCTGACACAGTGATTGGAGTCTATTTAGGGACTGGATTTCTGTTGGAAAGCTGCTGACAGAGCTCCACCAGCCATGGCCGTGACTGAATCCGATACAAATTCAGCCACTGGGGATTCAGCAAAGGCTGGGACTCTTGACAGCTCACCTTTAGCCTCCTTTTCCCATGCCTATTATATTATCCTGCATTGACTGAAAATGGGGAATAATTCCATTAATTCCATGGTTTCCAGGTCCAAACCTGAATTTCTTGAAGATACAGAGGAATCTATGTGTCTTTTTGTCATTGTTGTTCAGAAATCCCACAGCAAAGAACACAAAGGCTGAGATATGGGTTGTTTTCTGTCTTAGTTTTATATCTGCAGTGTCTGGTTTCAAATACAATAGAATATACATAAAAAAGTATGAATATGTATACACACACTGTATATAATGTGTGTACAGAACACAGAAATCACCATCCTGACTCCACAGTGGGAGACCAAGATCCAGTTTTGAGAGAAGTACATAAGGAGATAATCAAAATAAGCAGGTGGAAAAACAGAAGGATAGGCAGAGAGTGGGGAAAAAAACCTTCTTGCCTACATTTTTTACTGTAGTAAATACTCTTAACACGACTGTTAACTTGTATATAAACTTACGCTTATGTGATGTATCCTGAAATTACTCCCCTAGATGAGCATCTCTAATGTTTCCATATTAAATCCTTCTGTGCCTGGAACACCTTCCTTTTATTTTCTGCTGCACTGTTGGAAAAGCAGGAGCATGTCACAAAGAGACAGACTGTGCCATTTGCTGCTTATCCTAGAAATGGCACATCAGTGATGAGAGGAAATTGCCTTTATCTTGTCTCAGGTTTTATTTCTGTGGAGTATCAGGAGCTTTTTCTCCTTCAGCTGAGAAAAGCTGAATGTTCTGCAGGGATGAAAACCATTTAATTCTGCATTTAATTTGACGTGACTATATACTTGATATCATTGGCTTTCATTTTTATTCTGGTGGATTTACAGACAGGAAGGTTCACACTGCAAGTTTTTTAACCTTGTCAGTGCAATAAAAATGAACTTAAACAGGTTCAGATCAGAAGCTGAAATATGCTGAGATCAGAAAGGGAAACTATATCGGTGTAAATACTGAGTTCAAATAGGGCAGCTGTTCAGTTACAAGGTTTCTGTGCAATTGTGATGCGAAAGTTCCATTTCAGGTACTATAGAAGACGTCTGAAACCTAAATTCAAGTCATTGATGGCACTGGAACACGTTTTCCAGAAAATTAGTGGCTGCCTCATCCCTGGAAGTGTTCAGGGCCAGGTTGGACTGGGTTTGAGGCAACCTGGTCTAGTGGAAGGATTTGAAACTAAATGATCTTTGACATCCAACTCAAACCCTTCTGTGAGTCTACGATTAAAGTAATCTAAATTATTTTTACGATTGTCATCTATGAACCAGTGATACTGGTGTTAGGAAGACTTTTTTTAACTAGAGGAGAGAAACAAGTGGTACCAATTCCTCAAAGACTCTGTGAGGAGTGTGTAGCAGCACAATCACCTTTTCCTGTTGCTTCCTAATTCATTCTTTATTTTGATTTGAAAATTAACACTGGCTTTGGAACTATACAGTATCCCAAACTGTGCTGGTTCAGGATGCTCTTGGGTTTTCTTCTATTTCTTCTAGACTAAAATTTGCATGTTGAGGAAACCCCCTCCCTCCCCCTAGGAATGTCCATTTCCTATCTTTTGATGAGCAACAAGATCTCTCTCATTAAAAGTGAGGTTTTTTACAATTTTAATTTAATTTCAGTTTTCTAAAGCAGATTATTTGCTTTGTGCCCCATATATATAGACATATATATATATATAGAGGCTGCAGCTATTAAAGTAGACTACCCATGTTTTCTGTAGCTTTAGAGACATTTGACTGAGCTGTAGTGACTGAAGAGTTTTATGCCTAAAGCAAGGATTACATTTATCAGTAAATTTTCAGCTACTTTCGTGTTCTTACAGTTGTAACTTCAATAATTAAATTGTTAAAACTACCAGCAAAAATTCCAAATCAAACCAAAGATGCTGCGTCCACTTCAATTAACACAACAGATATTTTAGAGAAATTCTGTTGTGTCCCTAACTTGAACCTCACTCCTACAAAAACCAGATATTTCATTTTGAAAATGCCAAATAATTCCACTTTCGCGGTGTTGAGACACAGTGTGTGTGATTTTTGCTGCCAGCCAGCCCAAGGTAACGAGCAGCAGTGGTTTATTTCCCCCTTGCCAAGAGGACCTGAGTGCAATCTGAGCTCTAGAGGAGAGCTGGCACTACGACACCTGAAAATGGAAACCAAATCTTACCTGCAAGAAAGGTCATGCCTGTGCTCTTCTTGGAAATTAAAGCAGGAAATCATATCACTAGAGAAACAAACTTTCATTTTAACAGTCCTAATCTGACTGCAGCGATGGTCTGTGCCATCCAGGGAAGAGCTTTATGTGCTGGCCTTTAAAGCACAGCTCTGCAGACGTATTTCAGTATTGTGTCAGCCTC
This sequence comes from Falcunculus frontatus, assembly GCA_013398115.1. Taxonomy (NCBI): domain Eukaryota; kingdom Metazoa; phylum Chordata; class Aves; order Passeriformes; genus Falcunculus; species Falcunculus frontatus. The sequence goes on along the minus strand of VZRV01006387.1, from coordinate 89,929 downwards.
CCTAATTTAAATGTGAGAACTGTGAGAACCCCTGGTCCCAGGGGATTAATTAACAAAAATGCAATAATGCACCTCGTCAGCATCACTCAGGGGATTCATGATGGACATGGAGAGGCTGGGTTACAGTAATTCACCCCCTAATTCAACAGGGCAGTGCTGATATTGGTTTCCCTGCTGTAGCCTGACCTGCCCAGCTCTACCAGCAGCGTGTTTTGCTTTCCCGTTGCCGTGGCACGGTCAGGTTTATCCCTGAATTCACAGGAATAGCTCAGAGCCTGAAGAGGTCAACAGAGCAGCTCCTGCTGATTCCAGTGAACCCTGGATACTCCTCACCTCTCCAGCCTCCATGCTGAATCCAAGCTCCCAGCATATCTCAGGGATAAACCTGTTTCCATGGAGTCACGATCGATTTAACCCCCAGCTGAAGTGATGCATAATTGAACAGTTTCTGTTCACTGCACCCAGGACCAGGAAATGAGTTTTAAACCTCCAGCCTTGCTAAACAGGGGCACCTCACTGAGGTTTTCAGCACGGTTTTCCAAGTTTTCCCAGCCACTGGGCAGGAGAATGCTGTCTCAGAACACCCTTAAAAATGCATGAAGCCGCTTGCGTGACAAGGCGCAGATGGAAAGGGAGCGCTCCTGGGCTTACCTTTTCTATCACCATTTCATTATTTATTGACAAATTTGCTGACTTTAGTCCTGCAGTGGGTATTGATTTACACAGTGAGGCCCCTTTCCCATGTTTTTATAACTTAGGCACCCCATGAAATCCAAGCAGGCGGGCATCAGTTGTGCGGGTGCACCAGCCCTGTGAGGCTGGACATCCACATATCCATAGGGCCTGAATCTATCTGAGCCCTGGAGTTAATCAGTTTTTCCTTCCTTCCTCAGCTCAGTGCCAGAGAAGCCCTTAAAAACAGGTCGGTTCTCCTTAAAGTTCCTTCTGGAAGGGACAAAGCATCTGGCAGGTCTTTTGAAAGTGTAGCATTCTATGAAAGACCCAAGTCCTGCTTAGAGAAATGCAAACCAAAAAACGTGCTTCAGTTCCTGTTCCATTAGATCTTCCAGGAAGAGGTAACAATGTGATAATCAAGGCTCCTGCCATCCTCTCAGGCAGCTGCACAGTCTGTTATGTCAATGTAGTTCAGATGGATGATCTCAGTTCAGCTACAGCAGTCATGCTTTTGCTTTAAGACATCTTGATCAAAGGCTTTTTCTTGGAATCAGAAGGCTTAAATCTAAATAACAAAATGAATCACCTTGTAAAAAAAGAAGAAAAAGAAAAAAAATCCACATCAGTTGGAATCCTCATTTTCAGTCACTTAAACTTAATCTCCAGTAAGTAGAAATCAATTTATAGTCTTGCTGAAATCAATAGAGTCGCTGATTTATAGCAGTAGCAAATTTGGCTCCCGAGCTACAGATTTACTGATACCCTGGTGTTCCTTAAGAGATAACTCCAACTACTGTAGTCAACAGCAACTGTTGTTTTTATTTTGCTCTGTGAATCACAACTGGTATTTTGAGTACTTTTATGAAAATGCCAGTTTTAGCAGACTGCAATGTGAAACACTTAACTAGGTGTTATAGATCTCCAAACCATCTATGAGGGCGCAGTTTCTGTGGAGAAAGATGCCAGCTATAAAGCACAGCCCTGCAGAAGTGACAGGGAATTCTGATTTCTCCATCTAGAAATGGGAAACTTGGCTATTTCTCTAACATTTTTCACCTGTTTAGGTGAAAAATATAAACAGCATAAGGGTGGGGTGTTTTTCTGCCCGCTGAAACACAGTGAGCAGCCCAGAGGATGTGATGCTGTGGGTCAGAGAGACAGGAAAGGCAGGCTGGCAGCTGAAATGCTGAAATCCAGACACCTTGGCCTTGTTCATTCAGCCAGTGTAGAAGTACCCTGCAAATGCTGAGCACTTCAATCTTTCTTCCTGGGCACCTGAGCAGAGGTTGAAGCTACTTTGGAGAAAGGAAGGACACGTGCCTGTTCTCACAGCAGCTTTTTCACTAAGGAGGAAGCTGTGCCCTGTCTCCTCCTCCTTCCTTTCCCCTTCTGCTGCTTGGTTGCTCCTGAGTGTCCTTTAAGTTCTCAGACCTTCTGCCATTTATTCTGGATCACTTTAGAGAATTATTAAATACAGTTTTTGTCTGGAAAAGGGGCCTCAGAAGGAGCCTGTGAGCTCCTGGGTGTGCTGATAATGGTGTGCTCTTGTCGATGGAGAGTGAGCTGAGGTTCTCATTCATTCAGCCAGTCAGAAATTTGCATGTGGAAATTCCATCTCCATTTCAATACTGGCTCTAGAGAGCGGAGCCCTGGCATTCAAAGCACCCTTCAGAAATTTTTACTCTCCACTCGTGGCATTTTACTGCAAGAAAATAACAACTATCCAACAAATTGGGAAGTCAGTTCCACACCGAGCAGCTCCCGTATCAGCCGAGCAAGGAGGCGCAGGACTGACCCTCTTTACCCACCCCTGCTTGGCTGAGCAGAACACAGCAGCAAGGTAACCAAATAATTGGCTTTATTGCTCATTAGGTGTGTTTATCCCTGGTGCTGCAGGGTGCTGTGAGCCCTGCAGGTGAGGGGATGGTTTCTGCGCAGTGCGGAAGGCGCTGCGGGCTCGGCGCAGGATGCACGGACACGAGATGGACAGCGAGGGAGCACCAGCAGGTCTCCAGCACTGACAGCAGCAATTGTGAGAAATGTTACTGCTGCTATCAGCCTGGCTTCAGACCAAGCTGCTGCTGTCCAAGAAAGCTTTGCCTGCTAAGTTTTTAATGGTGTGTCAGTTCTGGATGTGACAAAGGCCTCTGAGCATCACTTACAATTTTTTTTTTTTCAGCAAACCTCTCACCTTGTCCTTGCAAACCCTCCACTGTTTCCTCGTTTCTAATGCAAGTTTTCACTTATAGGCAGTCCTGAAAAACAGCCTGTGAGTAGCAGCAAAGGCTTCACCGATTTATTTACTGTGCTAGTGAGCTGGAAAAACCCACAAAATTTTTTAATCAGCATAAACCTGAGCTTAGAACTAAGTCAGCAGCTCTGTCTCCTTTGCTTCCTTTCAGAGGAAAGCACAATATCCCATCAGTGCTTCCCCTTCCAAAGCCAGCACAAGCCAAGGGATGCCCAGCAGAGTGGGAGTCCATCTGCACAGCACTTGCACACCCCCAGAACTGCACAAGGTCATACTCAGCTCCCAAATCCACAAAATTACATCAACACCTTCCCTGAGTTAACAGGGCTGTACAGGCTCAACCCTGGCATGGTTTCTGATCCCATGGGATCATCCCAGAGAGATCTCTTGAGAGCTTTTTTTTTTGCCCACTCGCTCTTGAAGCAAGATGTGTTCGTACACTCTTGAAGCAGTCTTATCCTCACCTTTGTTAAATGAAACACCCTGTCATCATCACCAGCACTACTTCTCAAAACTTTCTGAGATAATCTCTCAAATAGCACGGAATTTCCTCCACATGGCAACCAAAACTTGAAAACCCTCAGGCTGTCACCCTCACTGATGGTATCTCTGTTGGAGTGTTGTGAAGACAAATTGCTTTTGCTTTAGTGGAGGCTCTGATTCATGAGAAAATGCACAGCGGTCTCATGTAAAAACTGGGTAAGAGCATCTTTTTTGCAGTCTGTGATGATCCTTGTATTGAAAATAGCACAAATCCTTAGAAATTTTTTTTCTGGAGTAGATGAAAGCAAAAAAAAAAAAAAAACATGCAAGCTCTCTGGCATTTGAAAGAGGAACGAGGTAAATCTTTTGGGAGAAAGTAGTGCTTCTCAGCTTGGTTTAGTTCTGCAGACAAGACAGCTATCTTGAATAAAATCCAAGAAAAATTCAGCAGTGATGTTTTTCCCTGCGTGTAGCCTGTCAAATTCATCCCAACCCTTCCCACACCTGAAGCTGACCTCTGGAATAGAGCTAAAAATGTCTGTTGTTTTTTTGCCAAGTGTTTTATATCAGCTTAGTCGTACTGAAATAAGGATAAATTATTTTTATTCAGTGCTGCATTAACTCAGAAAATACTTCCTTTTTGGGTAGAATGTGCTGTTTATGGTAAATATCACAGCAAGTGATTTTTATCATTTGTTTACAAATATTTATTTGAACTAACATTTTCTTAAATGTACTATACTAAATAATTCATTAGAGGGTTGGCCATTACAAAAAAAAAAAGACTGAGGTAGCTCTGGCTTAAATTGCAGCATTCGGATTTGACTGGATGTTTATTATTTCTGTACAAACTCAAGGTTCTTATACAGCAAATTCTCTTGTCTTAAAAACTGCAGAATCACTGAAAGGTCGGGGTGGGAAGGGACCTCTGAAGATCATCCAGTCCAAACCCCATTTTTAAAAATGCATCAGAAAACTATAGTTTTAGAATGTCTTTTGTACTAATTAAGCCAAAACACATGAATTATTAAAGATGCTCATTTGCAGTGCTCATGCACTTGAAAGGTTTGCTTTCATTACTAATAAGGCACAAACATAGCTGAAAAGAGGTAATTAGAGCATCAAAGGCAATGAACCATCCTGAAACTTCATAATGCTTTGCCCGAAAAAAACATCATTCAGCTGAATAGCAAGAAACCAAAAAAATGCCTACACTGTTGTGTCCAGAGGATAAGAACCAAAGTCTTCCCAAGCAACTCCAGAGGTACAGCAAGAAGCTTTTTTCTGCTCAAAAATACCTTCAGAACTGATGTAAGAATGGCAAAGGTGAACCCCTGTGGTTGTATTTCAAAGATTGTGTTTTCAAGTCAGAAACCCATTAGTTCTTCTAAATCAAAGGCTTTTTTTTTCATCCTGTGAGACCATTTCAACTCTAGCACAGAGGAAAAAGTTCCATTCTCAAAATTTTTCTTTGCCAGTGATTTTAATAATGTGCCCTGTTTTATAAGCAGTTGCAGGGAGAGATGCTCCTTGCAGATAAGAAGGAGCGCTGGCACTTTTTATGCTGGGAAAATATGTACATCACATCAAATAATGAGGGCTCTGCCTAAGCCATGTCAGAGATTGTGCTTTGAGTACCCAGCTTTGGAGAACAAGTTACACTCTGTGGTTTCTCATTACTGAAATCCCGCTGGAACTTTGCCCCCAGACATTTAGAAAATTGCAGTAAAATGACTGCCTATTGTTTACACAGATTATTGACTATGCTTTCTTATGTAGATTTAAGGAGGGGGAAAAAAGGTCTTTTTTACATAGCCCGAAGCTCTTAAATACACTTGAGAAATGTCTAGACAGCAGCTTGATAACCAACCTCCATCTCTGTAAGGTTCAATGCTCATCTTTTTCATAGTCCTCTCATACCCGTGGCTCTCAAGAAGCAGCAAATGTGGCGAGGCACAGAAGCAGCTCCGTGAGGTATCCACGGGGAGCTGCCAATGAGCCACGCTCCAGCTGCTGCTCCACACCAGCTGCTTCCTGAAAAGTCAACCAGAAAGCAGAAAATGCAGTAGAAAGAGGGAGTGGGTGTAAAATGTCCTGGCTGGTGTTCACAAAGCCGTGGCAGCCCCTCACAGGCAGTGTTGGGGTGACAGACATCTTTGGGAAAAGGCCAGTTGTTGTGGGAAATAGAAACATGGAGTAGTTTGGGTTGGAAGGGATGGGAAAGATCATTCAGTTCCCACCCCCCTGCCCTGGGCAGGGACACCTTCCACTATCCCAACCCATCCAACCTGGCCTTGGACACTTCCAGGGCAGCCACAGCTGCTCTGGGCACCCTGTGCCAGGGCCTCACCGCCCTCACAGGGAACAATTCCTTCCTAATATCCAATCTAACCCTACTCTCTTTTAGTTTAAAGCCATTTTTCCTTATCCTCTCACCCCATGCCCTTGTGAAAAGTCCCTCTCCAGCTCTCCTGGAGCCCCTTGAGGATCTGGAAGCGGCTCTGAGGTCGCACTGGAAGTGGCTCTGAGGTCTCCCTGGATCTTTCCCTTCTCCATGCTGAACAACCCCAGCTCTCCCATCCTATCTCCACAGTAGAGGAGCTCCCAGACTGGGTTCAGCATAGAAAATTTTTCTTCTTCTGCTGGGGCTGAGGGACCCCTATGGAACGTGGGAGTGGGGGAAAACCCCCCCCTTTCTGACCCCAGCAGCCTCTAAACATGCCTGGCAAGAGAGAAGTCATCACTTTGGCATTGTAATTACTCACAGAGTTCCCACACTGGCTGTTGCCATCTCAGAGGTACATTTTGCTGCCCGTCTTCGCTGGGGCCCTGGCAGTGAAACCCCACACCCGAGGCAGCCAAACCAAGCTCCTCCAAACCTTCTTTAGTGGGCAGAGACAGGTATGGGGGGCATCACACTCACTCCTACACTCCTGTCTCTCTCCCATGGGGAGGAGTGGGGTAGGAACTGGGCTCCTTCTCCAGGATACGGCAATGCTGCACAAGGCACAGCCACAGGGAGCAGTGACACGAGCACCTCCCAGCCTGGCTGTCTCCTCCTCACACAGGGAATGCTCTTCGGAGCAAACCAACCCCACAGTGCATTTTGGAAGGACTTGGGCTACAAGGGGATGCAGAAGAAGAAGAACTGAGGTGACCAGAGAGTCAGGGTCTGGGTGCCAAGGAGAGAGGGCAGGTGTTGGACAGCACAGGTGTACCCACGGGCAGCCTGGCTCTATGCCTGTGGTTGGTGCCTCCCTCCTCCTGTGCCCATGTCCTGATGTCCTTCACCCCAGCAGCAGCAACGTTGCTGTCTCAGCTGAAACAGGTCTGACATGCAGAATGTGCTTGGCATGAAAGGTATTGCAGGAGAATCAGGGAAACCAGCGAGTAAAACCAATGAAAGTTAACAGGACTCCTTTTTCAAGAGGCAATCAGTGTGATTATCATCACAAACCTCCCCCTCTCCCTCCAACTCCATGGTGTGTGTCAGACTCATCTTGAGATACTCCCATCTTACTCCACGGGGGTAAAACACCACGTGCCATGAGCCTCTGCTGGAGATGCATCCAGAATAAAACATATGGTGTCAGACTGTGCCTGAGGGATTTCTGTAGGAATAAACACAGATTCTGGCCAAATGCAACTCCTCAGCGATTCTCTGTCTCTGACCTGGAATTACGGATAGAGCAGATGCTGTTGGTCTTTTAGGTACTTGCAGTGCCTTGACTTACATGGGAAAGCAGAGGACCTGTTTTATTTTAGGTCACTGGACAGCTTTTAGCTGGGCTAGAAAAAACAAAATTGTTATACATTGTTTTATGATGAAGAACTGCTTTCCTGGTCTGTTGTTTATGCCACTGGCACAGGTCAGCCTTAATTTCTCCTGCTGTAAATAGCTCATGGAGAGCTACACAGGTGGTGTGGTGCCAAGAGTATCCTACTTTAAACATTCAGGATGCATCCCATCTGTAGATGAGACTCTGGGTTTGATATCAACCATAAAAAAAAGCAGCTCCATACCCTGGAACCAGCACAGTTCTGTAAAGAAAGGAAAATACTGTTCTGAGTGCTCCTGTAACTGTGCTTTTTTATCATACATAGGTGAGGTTACACCATCAAATATTTTTAGAAGGGAATGTCATTATGTGCCTGATTGCCTCTCATTTCCTTGAAGGAATGTCGTGAATGCCTAACAGGCCCAGGAATCGGGGGAAATAATGAATAAGAGGTTTTCTTGACAAGGCAGCACAGAAGGGAGGGTTGGTGCAAGAGCTCGGGTGCCAGTCCCAGTGCATTTTGTTACCACAAAACCAGCAGCATGTTGGTGGTGATAAAAAATTATTAGTGAATTAAACACAGCGATGATGGCTGACAGTTAAATTTTGTTATGTGAGGACAAGAATGTTTCTGTTTTATTCAGAAATCTCTTGAAGACTACAAGCTTAACACGGTTGTATCCATTTAAAATAGTTTAGTCATTCTACTCAAGATTGGGGCTCATTAATTGGAGTTGTGAAGGTTTCCATTTAAAATGTTAAATAAAAATCGAAAATTTACTGAGCCTCCACATTTTCCAAGTTTTTGACAAAGGAAAACCAAGACCTTTTCTTTTAGGATTTTGAGAAAAAGCACCTTATCTTTTCATTTCATCTCCTTCATGCCTTGAGTGCCTGTAAAGCACATCACACTCCTCCTTGTGGTCATTCCATCATGAAATCAAATATTAACAGTGAATTCTTGTGCGTCTGCCCAAAAGGAGTTTGTTGCACGATTCTGTAAGATCATAGCATAGTAAATGGCTGACAAATAATCTATCAATTATAAATTCTGATCACAGATCCTTCCCTTTGATGGCCAAACCAGCTGGAGTCGCTCCCACCCGGGTGAGCGCCACACAACACCCAACCCGAAATAAAGACTCATTTCTCCCTTTTGCCTCCCCAGGTGATCTCATGCATTTGCCACCCTACCTTAGGATGGACTTTTTATTGAACCGTGGCGTGCAGGGCACGAGCAGAGACCTGGGTTTGGGGCAAGCCTGCTTGGAGCCACAGAAAAGCCGAACCTTGAAGCGTCCCACCGTGCTGGAGCCGATCCCCATGGAGACATCCTCCACGAGAGATGTCCAGTCATGGCAACCTGGTGCTGTGGCAACGTTACCTCAGCGAGAAGGAGCTGAGCTAGGACAGGCTCAAGCAAAAATGAGCAGCTCCCAAGAATCCCTGCTGGACTCCCGGGGCCACTTGAAAGGAAACAACCCCTACGCAAAATCTTACACCCTGGTATAACGAAAAGAGCATGGCTGGACAGTGGCTGTAAATATTTACACTGAAAAACAAAACAAAACAAAAAAAAATCCAATGAAAGCTACCTTTTTTTTATTGAATTCCAATATTTATAATTAAAGAAGAAGATTGCCAAAATATTTGACAAAAAAAAAATAATAATAATATGAACGACAGACAGTGCAAAGACTCTCTTGCTTTTTTTCTGTCTGAGTGTGAGCTTCATCTGACTGGACATCTGAATTTTTGGGTAAAAGAGTCCAGTTTTCTGATCTTCACAAGCGTTTGTGTTTTTACTGATTTTCTACGAAGTGCATGGAGACTTAACAAAAACATTTTAACTGGAAGTTCCATCAGACAAGATTTAAAAGGGAAAAAAAATCACAAAAAAAAAAAGAAAATCACCCTCTTTGTGAATTCAACAGGAACATTGATTTGGAAAAACAAAAAGTCTTTTGTCATGTTTGCACTTTTTTTTTTTTTAATTAGAAAATGGGTCCTTGATTGTTCTTTTTTTTGTTGTTAATTAGGATGAGTGCTGTCAGTGGAGTGAGGAGATTGATTTGGGTTTTTTTTTTAATATTAATTTAATGAGACACTCTTTGCATTTTGTCTATGCGAAATAAAAGGGTCTTCTGCCTTTATTTGTGATGTCTGCTTCCATCACCTTTTGCTGTGGTTTTCCCCTGAGTGTGATAATCCTGTCAGTACCATCCTCTGAGCAAAATCTTCTTGTGCCTTGGGAAAAAAAGAAAAGGAACTCAGGGGTCACATTCTTGGAAAAAAATTTGGCTTCACTCACCTTTTTTTGCTGCCATGGGGCAAAGAGTAGCAGAAGGGTGCAAGCCCTGAGTGCCCTGAACCAAACCCACCCAGGACTCTCAGCATTTGGTCCATATCATGCCAAGAGGCTTTGGTTCAGCTTCAATATTTTTTGGATCAGAAGAAATGTGCTGATGTTACTTTACTTCCTCCTTAGGAATGGCTCTTTAGCTCATTTGGGAGCAGCTCTTATGGAAATCCATTGCTTACGTAAGGACTGGGGTGGGGGGGAGAAAAACCCAACTTTTCCCGTAATAGGAGAAATGGGAGGAAAAAGTTATTCCAGGTCTTTCTCTAGAGGAAAAAAAAGCTTGTTACGTGGGAGCTGTCAGCACGTATTACTTTGTTGCATCTTCTGATTCCGTGAGAAGTGATATTGCTTGTTTTATGCAAAGCATAAATGATTGATAACTGCAGTCGGTGTTTTTAACGCAACAGCCCTGCCGCCGCCTTGCTGAGTGCCTCTTTGTGTGTGTCCTGGCCACATCTGACCAAGGGAACACGGAGCAGAGCAGCCCAAATTAGTGCCAACGTGCTGTTGAGCACTGGCTGGAGGTCCCAGCCGTGGTCTGACAGCAGCAGATGTCAGAGAGCTTGGGCAGGATGGGAGCTCCCCGTGATTTCCTCGGCTGTGGGCACTGCCTGTGCAAACATTTCTGCATGTGCTCAGCTCAAATCGTGTTAAAATAGAAAAGTGCAGCAATGCATGGTTGTTTCGTCACTGTTTTTAATGGGATTGTGCTGTTAAAAGGACACTGAGTGAGCAAAGTACTTTTAAGTGGCTTGAAATGAATCAGGTTGCACTTCCATCCTTAGCTTTGCCAAGCCCAAGGGCTAAAGTTCTGCAGAATCCAACAGAAGAGACCAAATGAAGTCATCCTCAAGGTACGTACTACTTCTAGACCTGCAGATTGCTGAGATGTCGCTCAGTTAAGGAATTGTTTCCCATCTAGTCTGCATGTTTGACCAACAAGGTCATAAAACATTAAAAATTTAAAAAAAGGACACCACCAAGTAACCAAATCAAGCTCAAAAAAAAAAAAACAAACCAAAAAACCGAAAAAGCCAACACCCAACCGTTCCCCTCCAAGCCAAAAATTAAAACTAAACCATTAAGAATTACCCATGAGGTATTTCCAAACAGAATGAAGTAACTATCTGTTAGTACCGTGGTTTAGTTGATATGGGGGTGTTCGGTCAAAGGTTGGGCTCAATGATCTTGGAGGTGTTTTCCAAGCTTAATGATTCCATGAAAAAAAGATTAAGCTATTCATTTGCTTTGGTTTGATGTGCTATTTCTTCTTACCATAGAGAAAAATGGTGTTAATAAGAACCTAATTAAAACATGCAGAAAGAAATTTCTTTTAGTGTTTCCCATTGAAAAAGCACAGAAAATGAAACTTTTATAGAAGATTTTGGAGCAATTCAGTCCTTTTTTATTCCCTGAAAAGTCTTTCTGCTGTTCTCAGCTTGAGGTGGATGGGGCATTAGCACCGCATGCAGAAATAAAAATTGATTTACACAGTAGCATTCAGGACTTTTGAGTCTCCAAACACTTTCATATTCTATATTCAAAGCTTCCTCCTTGTCCTCTGTAAAAAGGTGAACAGCTTTTGGACAAAACTGAGGTTTGATGCATTTGTTCCTGTGGCTCTTGGCTTCCCTCAGGCACAGGGGTGGTGGGTCCTGGGGCTGCCCATCAAAACTTCAGTGACGGGCAAGAATGAGCCAGCGATGGAGGCAGGAAAGAGCCACATTTTAAACTCCTGGTGCCTGCTGATAGTGGAAATATTCCAACATCTCCCTCCATCTACATTTGGCTGATGATCTGGAAAAGTGTCAACTGTCCTTGACTTAATGAGACTTCCTCCTCATCTGTATTCAATGTGCCTGGTAATATCCATCCTCCTTATGAACTGAGGATGCCTTGGGAGGGCCCATATTCAAATAAATTCACTGCAAGTCTCCTGCTGGTTGAAATCAGAGTGGAATCGGGCTGCTGCTTCCCACAGGAGGCTCGGAGCTGCGGGGAGCCTGGCTCCGTGCCCCACATCCCGGCGGATCTCCAGCGTGTGCAACTGTAAACATGTGCACGGTCCCCTTGGCCTGGGGCTTTATTGGCTTTTCATCTTCCCAGCAGCACTGGATAAACATGGAACAGGGGCTCTGAGGGACTGCCTGCTCTACTCCCATCTAGTCCAGGTAGAAGGAATCTTTTCTCGGATCAGTGCAGCCGGGAGCAGCCGAGCCCCCGCTGGATGCACTGATCCACAGGGCCAAGGGGACAGGAAAAGTGCTTTTGTGTCTCTGCCAGCACCATTTTAAACACTGGAAGAGAACCATCGACATCCATGGAGCCTGTATGCCTGCATCCTGGCATGTGCTATGCTTAGAATCGTGGAATCGTTAAGGTTGGAAAAGCCCTCCCAGCCCATGGAGTCCCAGCTGTGCCCGATGCCCACCTTGTCCCCAGCCCAGAGCACTGAGTGCCTCCTCCAGCCCTTCCTTGGACACCTCCAGGGATGGGCTCTCCAAACCTCCCTGGGCAGCCCCTGCCAAGGCCTGAGCTCCCTTTCCATGGGGAAATTGCTCCTGGTGTCCAACCTGAGCCTCCCCTGGCCCAGCCTGAGGCCGTTCCCTCTCCTCCTGTCCCTGTTCCCTGCGAGCAGAGCCCGACCCCCCCCGGCTGCCCCCTCCTGTCAGGGAGTTGTGCAGAGCCACAAGGTCCCCCCTGAGCCTCCTTTTCTCCAGCCTCAGCCCCTTTCCCAGCTCCCTCAGCCTCTCCTGGGGCTCCAGCCCCTTCCCAGCTCCGTTCCCTTCCCTGGACACGCTCCAGCCCCTCCAGGTCTCTCCTGCAGGAGCCACAACTGGACACAGCCCTCGAGGGGCCTCTCCGTGCCCAGCACAGAGGGACAATCCCTGCCCTGCTCCTGCTGGACACACAATTCCTGATCCAGCCCAGGTGCCAGTGGCCTCTTGCCCACCTGGGCACACTGCTGGGCTCACCATTTCCTGCTCATTGCACCAAATGCCCACTTGGAAAATATTCATAGAACTGAAAACAGCAGTTGGCATCAGCATGAGATCTCCAAAGAAAAGCCCTGAGGGTATCAGAACATCAAGGTATCAGTGCGAGCACATCTTGCACAAAACTGTGACTCCGCCTTGGTCCCGAGGGCGATAGGAGACTTTACTTCAAAAGATGAATTTAAGAGCTAAAATTCTTCCCTGTCTTCTACCTCCTAGAAATCATAGCTCCTGAGAGAGGCTCACTCTTTTTCACGTTACACTTTTCCTCATACCCCAACCTCAGCTAACCCTTTAATGACTCACAGATAGCAATTAAATCTCCTTTTTTGTCTCAAATGAGTTAGCAACTCCCTCACTCCTGCCTTTTCTAAGAACCCTTTTATCCTTTATTCCATTACTGTTTCATTTAAGTTGTCTGATTAACACAACTGCAGTTTAACTCAGTAGAGTTTTTCCCCTCTCCTTGTTTTCAGGTTGAAACTTGCTTTTCCTATCCAGAAATGAAGAAATTTTGACTGTTTAAATGTTTATCTTTTGGTCATTTATTCTTTACCCAGGTGAGCTCCACAGCAGTGGTACCATAGCTAAGAAGAGTTAGGAGTTATGAGCAAGGTGAGGTATTATTACACCGAATAATGCAGTTGGAAAACAAAAAAACAACCCTGGGCTGCCATTTGGGACAAAAGAGAGTCCAGAGGAGCTTTGTGAAGGAGTTTTCCCACTTTCCCAGGTAGCTGGAGGGGTGATACCCATCCCTGGCTCACAGGTGGGCAATAGGTCTCTTCTTGAATCCTTTCATTCAGTGATCAGGGGTAAAAGTCTCCAGACTCTGACACCCAATACACTTTGCCAGCACAGCCAGGTGTCTATGAAGAGGAGGTTTTGCTTGGGTTTTTATTTTGGGGGGTGGGTTTTTTTATTCTGAAGATAAGAATGGCAAAAAGGTGGGATAAAGGGGCAGCTGGAGAGGCAAATTCTGCCAGCACATCTTCCTGAGCAGGCTGAAAAACTCTCCCAGGGAAGGAAGCTTTATTTTAAAAGGAAGGAAAGGTAAAAAGAAGGAAAAAAGCCATACAGCCTGTTCATAGTTTTAGTGCTAGTCAGGTTATTTTAGGTCACAGCAGTTGCTTAATGGGCTCTCTTGGTTGACTGTGAAGCATTCCAGCAGGGAAAAGAGAGTGCTTTTCACCATTAATTTTCTCTGAGCTTGCCTGAGCCTCCCAAGGGAAAGCTCCCCTCCCTCCCCAGAATGAAAATGCCTTTGTAGGAAGTGCAGGAGCCCAGCACACGCTGCTCACCCTGCTGGGGGGTCGTGCAGAGCACCTCCCTGGGGATGGGGTTGTACTTTCTGAACTATTCCTCTTTTTTCCACAGTGAGTGTTGCGCTCATTTGTTTCAGGGTTTCAGGAGAGAAGGTGCTAGAATGGACACCAAAAAAAAAAGCTCTATAACTATTTTCAGGGTTGACAAGGGCCCTGCAAAATTCCCAGCAGGAATTCAGCATGGGAAAGTTTGGCACAGGGGCTCCACACCCTGCAGCACCCTCCCTCCTGGCTCTGCTGTCCCAGGTGAAGGATTCTCCCCTTCACAGGCACCTGATTTTCAGGCCAGATGGTGGGCAAGGGGACAAGTGGGCAGGGATGACCCTGAGACAGAGCTGACCAAACACAGGCCCAGTGAGAGGGGACAGATTTCCCTCCTGTTGGAGCAGCCATCGGAGCATAAAACACAGGTGTGTCTCTCTGCAAAGTGTTTGTCAGGGGAAAGCTGCTGTAGGAATTTGTTCTGGTGCTGCTGGGAACACACAGAGAATGTTTAGGAGGTGATTTTTTAAATTTTTTCTTTTTATTAATGGGAAATACATTCACATAAAAGACTTTGAAATCTCTGGGACTGAGGGTGAGAGAAGCTGATCCCTGCCCTTGCTCACGGGACAGTAATGCCAACACCAATTTCTCATAGCACCTAAACTAAAAAACTTGCTTTGGGATACACTGGCAAAGGCACTGGTTTTACATTGGAACTGCCAAGTTTTCATCCTCTGAGCCTGTCAGAAAGCACAGCCCACCCCCTCTGGAGTTCAAACCCTTCGACTCTTATTTAATTGGAAGTGAGAAAGATAGGTGTTTCATAAAAGGATAGCACATAATGGTGAGAGAAATCCACAACACAATGGCAAGAAAAGGTGCAAAACCTGAAGAAATGCTGTCATTAAGGTACCTTGTCATTACAGCAGTAACATTGGAATATTGCCCAAGCTCAGCCAAGCTGCCTCTTTGCACCTTTTCTTTGCACCTGAAGTTTTTCCTGTGGGCTTTCTTTAGGGGCTCCAGTCTCAGTGGGATAGCAAAATCACCTGATTCAACAGTTGGATAGAGAAAGCAGCTGTTTCAGGGCTATTTGTAGTGCAATGGATGTTTTGGATGGTGTGGGGAGGGAAGGGAGCATTGCAGGGCTCGGAAATAACGAGCACACATTGAAACGTGTATTGCCATAAATTTCCATTGCCTGTGGCTGACCCTGCAGATTTTTCCTGAAGAAAACACACTAAAAGCTTGACAATCATCTCTCCTCCCACACCTTTCCAGGTCTCATCCTTTCTCCCCATCCCATCTGCCCTCAGTATTTAGAGGGTTGAAGAAACTCAGTGCAGCTGCCTCTGGATGCTGGGAACATCTTCTTCCCCTCAACTCTGCTGGCATCTCCAGCATCTCCCAGTCCCCTCACGCCCCAGGCTGAGCTCTTGCACCCCTGGTGCCCCTTCCTCTGGTGCCCACCACCCTGCTTCTGTTAAAGCAGAAAAGTGGGGCCAGGGGCTCCCTCGTGTCCAGGACAAGTCTCAGAGCAGACCATTCCCAAATATCCTGGAGACTGAAGCACGGACAGCTCATCTCTGATGGATAAGGGTCAGTCCAGAGGCTGGAAATCAAGCAGCCACCCTGCCTGCAGTACCTGGATTGCCTGCCTTGCCCAGAGCTGCAGCTCCCAGCCCTCCTAAGGAAAGCACTCCTGTTCTATTGGAGAGGATAAATAGCTTGGCAATATTAAAGATCTCACCTGTATTCCCAGGTGGGGACAGGTCTGCTGGAGCCTTTGCACACCAGCGTGTCCCACTGTCACCTCTGGTCTGCCTGGAGAGCCAGAGAAGTGCAGGAAAAGTGGGAGTTCACTGGGACTCTGGTGGATTTAAATAAAATTATACCAAAAACACAAGGCAGGGACACTTCTGCTCATGCAGAGAAGCATCAGAGAGCTGCAAGGCTCTGCTCTGTACCGGATTCTTCACTTCTCTGTAATTGCTCCAACATTAGTAATAGTAAAATTATATGCTTCCATAAGGAAATTTAAATTAAATGTAACCTAAATCAATTTAAACTTTAAAACACTCAGCTCATCCCACTTGTTCTTCCTATAGAACAAATTACATTTAAGCCCCAAGGTCAGCAGCAAAGGGAAAGCTTAATTAAAGTTGATAGCAGACTACATAATCACACCTGAACCTACATACAAATAGATGAAGAAGCACCAGGAGCCATTTATTTTATTCTGATATCCTTGCCTGGGCTCTAATAAGATTTTCCTTTTAAAATGGCAGCAGCTTCAGTTGCATTTCGTCTTACACAGTACAGGAGGGAATGGATACCTTGGCAATCTGCTCTCCACCAACCACAAAAGCTCGTTCATTAGTCTCTGACACATTGGGCCATAGCTCTTTGCACTTCTAATTAAAATATCATCTCTGAAGGTGAACCCTCTCCAGTATTTGTAAGCAGAATCACCTCAGGTGGAGGAGCCAACGCGCTCAGGAACACAGAATTGATGAGGTGCTGCTAAAAATAACTCTGCAGCTTTCCTGTCACTTCAAAGAAAGCCAAGACAACACTCCAGAGAGAGGGTGAAGCTCGTTTCAGATTTTATTTGAGGAGGATTTGGGATTGAGCAGCTGGAAAAGAGTGGATGTGACTCCCTGATTGTGCAAGGGCAGCTTGCAACACACGGGGTGAAGCTGGGATTTGGGCTGCTCTCCCCTGGCCCGGGGCTGGAGTCCAGCATGGCTGGATGTGGTTTTCAGAGCAAACAGGGGGAGTTTCTGCTCTGGGAAGGGGTGGGATTGTGGGGGTTATTTGAGGTCAATGGCATTACAGAGCCAGGTGCCACCTGCGCCGTGAGGGTCCCTCTGTGATTCCGGTGTGTGCTCGTCCCCACAGCACTCGTGCTCTTGGCCAGGATCATGTGAGACTGACCATCACAGCCCTTTCACTGCCTGGCACGTGGGGGAAGGGGAAAGATGCTGAAACCACACCATCAGCTCCTTCCAGCCACGTCAGTCTCCAGGGTTTGTCTCAGCCCTGTGTGGGCACAGAGGCAAATCGGAATTTTTCTGGCCTGCCCTTTAGCCAGTGTTGCCCTATCCAGGAGACAATATCCCCTGGTTATCTTCATAAATTTTTATTCTATTCTTTCCCCCTCACAGCAAAAAGTTGAGCTCCTTAATCCATTCAGCAGAAGATCACAAGTCAGAGACTTTTAGAGACAAAAGCTCAGGGCAAGGTGAAGGCAGTAATTTACACTGAGTAGAACTGGAAGAGAAGGAAAAGAATTGGATGAAGTCTGAGCGCTAGAAAGTCTCCGCATCAAACCTTAAAGGTACAGCAAGCCCATGATCTCCCCTCAGAGCTGTGAGCCACTTTTCATGCCCGCAGGCATCCAGCAGGTCTCTGGGAGCTGCATCCAGAGCTGTCCCATCCCTCCCAGAGCAAACAGGAACCCCACAGCCATTTCCATAGGTGGCAAATGGGGATGGTCAGAGATGGTTCCTCCTCAGGAACATGCAGAAAAGCTTTGTGCCAGAGCTGACAATGTCATGAAGAATGTGTTTGGTACAAAAATTACTGCTACTAGTTATGATTATTCTCAGTAGATCTGTTCCAGCAGAGCCTGATGTTTGGAGATTTTGCTGGAAAAGATCACTCAGTGGACCCAAAATTTTCATGCCAGTCTCTCATTGTCAGTAACAACCAGCTTAAAAACAACTTGGTCTCCTGCCAGTTCAATCAGCAGGCCCAAGATAAATGAGAGTTATCTGCATCTGAGGCCAACAAACCATCTCCTGGCATTCCAGGGCAGCTGCCTGTTGGTAGCACCTTTCTCCTGGATTTGGGGTCTAGCAGAAGCTTGTGGGGATTCAGTTTCTAGGTGGGGGCCTTTGAGAGTCCCTTCCCAACACCAGGGCAAATCTCCATCCTTTGGGTGACCTTGGCAACTTCCCTCAGTTTCCAGGAAGCAGCCCAAGCCTCCATCCATAGCCACAACAGGCTGGGATCAGAAAATAAACATTTGCATTTATGGTTGTGCAGGATTTTTCCTTATAAAATGAAGTAAGGCAAATTTCAGAATTTCCATTCTCCTGGGAAGCTGCAAATCTCTTTTCCCTGAGAGGCAAACAAAGGATTTCCAACACTCACATTAAGAGCTGAAAGTGGTTTTGGCCACAGCCAGTGACAATCACATTGACAGATTTTCTTTGTGATGCTTTGTCTGGAAACCAGAGCAGCCAGGACAAGGCTGGACAAGGCCTGGGGCTCAGCAGGCTTGGTGAAATCAGCCCTTTACTGAGCCCAGAGTGCCAACAACTTTCCTGGAGCTGGGTGAGGGTTCCCAAGCAGCACTTTTTCAGCTGTGCATGCTGGGCCTGACAGAGGCTTGAAATTTTGCCATGCAAATTAACAACTGCCCAAATGACCAGCAGCTGAACCAGCAGAGTTGGAGCTGGTGCTGATGTGTTTGAACTTAGCAGGGAAATTGAGATCCACAGAGCTCAGGGTACATCCCAGTCCCAGGGGCAGCCCCCAAACACACTAAAGAAAAGCAGAATTCCTGGAGGAAAACAGCACACTGTGTGCAAGAGAATGAAACCATTTCCAGCATATGAGATCTGGAGCAGTGTTTGCAGCTCAATAAAGAGAGTTAGCCCAGATCAGGTAAGAAAAGAGCAACTCTTGCCCATTACCTAGCAATATATTGACTTGTTTCTTACGTGGTTCCGTAACAGAAACTCATCTCCAAAACCTGCATACTTCCAGTTTTACTCCCCAGTAAAACATACATCTAGTTCTGACAGGGCAAAATCCATCTTATTTTCACAGTCACTGAAGTCCCAAAGTCTTTAGTAGGGGTTTATGACAAGAGAAGCAGGCAGATAAGTGGGTAATAAACACAGAAAGTGACCCACTTGGGGAAGAAAAATGGCAGAGACCAGGAGTTAAGATGTTGGCAAAATCCACCACAACTTTAAATTCACCAAGGTGTGCACAGCTGATGTCTGTGTCAGGACGGTGTTGACAGTAAAGCTTCCATCTTCTGCAGTTTTAATCAAAACTGAAAAATTCAGCACTTAGTAACAGGGGCAGTGCTAAATATTATTGAGACCCTGAGAGTGACACAATGCAGCCTCAAAGACACCAGAACACTACAGTCAGATGTCTCTGAGCTTTTAATTTGGTCTTATTTGCACTCAAAGAGATGGTACTCCCCCCTGCATAGGCACAACAACATTTCCTGTACTAAAGGAGCTGCAGGCCTTGGAGGGGAAAAGCTGCTGGTAAAGTCTCTGTTGGCACCTCTACAACACATTGCCAGGAGTATAACCAAATAACTTGGGAGCCTGAGTGCTTTATAGGCCCCCCACAACACCGTTGTGGAAGGGAGAGCTGCAGGGATCAGATGATTTCTCCAAGGTCGTTCTGGAGACACGAGATTTCAGCCTTCACTGCTTTGCACAAAGGGCTGGGTTTGGCTCAGCCTGAACCTGTGGGCAGGTTGCCCAAAGAAGTTGTAGATCAAAGAATATCAGGATCTTGGAATGGTTTGGGTTGGAAGGGACCATAAAGATCATCTCTTAAAGATCAGCCTGGCCTTGGATATTTCCAGGGATGAGGCAGCTTCTCTGGCACACCTGTGCCAGTAGTTGCTTAATAAATGAGGGAGAGGACCAGAGGAAAGAGCCTTAAGCTGAGGGGAAAATCAGATGCCATATTAGAAAAAAAAAAAAAAAATCACCATTATGGTGGCCAGGCATGGAAATAAGTTGCCCAGGGAGGTGGTGGAGTCACCACCCCTGGAGGTGTTTAAGAGGCATCAGGATCTGGTGTTGGGTGACGTGATTTAGTGGTTTAGGGGTTACAGTGTCAGTGCTGGGTTAACAGCTGCACTTCATCATCCTAATGGTCTTGTCCAACCTTAATGGTTTTATGGTTCCACGATTCCAGCAGGAGAATTGGAATGGGGAGGAGAGAGGATAAATAGAGAAGGGAAGGGGAGGGGAGGGGAGAGGAGAGGAGAGGACAGGACAGGACAGGAGAGGACAGGACAGGACTGAGAGGGGCTCCATTTGCAGACCTGAGGAAGCCTGTTCTGTCAGGGTGGGTGGATGTCCCCTCTACCAGAGACTTTGTTTCCCAGAGCAGAGCTGGAGGCTCCTGACATTCCCCATGCCAGTTCTCAGGACTCTTCTTGTCTCTCTGGCTGGCAGTGACATGATCTTGGCCTGCCCTGTTTGATCTATTACAGCCATTCACCTCAGCTTTTCACATACAGAATGCTCCAAGTATTTTCCAGATATGACCATAATGTGAGGTCCCAAAAGCCATGTGGGATTTTGTCCTTCATGTGCAGGCATTTGCTGCTTCTTCTCACCGTGACCCCATGCAGAGGAACTCAGGGATTTTGGTGGAACACCTGGACACTGCCTGACAGCATCTGCGAAATGAAATTAGAATCAGGAAATCTCCAGGGAGGCAATGAATAATTTTATGTTCATTTCAGCCTCTGAACAGTGAATTCGAAATAAAATGCAGGTAGTAGAGAAGAAAAATGTCCCTTTTCCTATGAATAGGAGTGGGCTGGGGGAGGGGGGACAGAGGGTGGTGGAGTCAAAACCTGTGTCATAACACATTTCATCATGGGAGAGCAAGAACCATTAATACTGCAGGGGTATCTAATTCTGGCCTTTCTCCACTTCAGATGGCTGCCTTTGCAGCCCAGTTATTTCTGATGTGCTTTATGGCATGCAGAAACTTTCTGATGGGTTCCTAACCAATGACCTTGCCTGAAAAGATCATTGATGGCATTTTAATGACTTTCAGATAACTTTTATAGAGCTGAGGTTTCAAACCAGCAGGGTAGTCTTGAGTCCATACATAAATATATTCTGTCTGAAGAAGTGTCAATTTTAAAAAAGCAGTGAAGGATGCCAATAACATCTCAACATTCCCCAGAGTGCTGGAAAATATCAATACATATATATACATTTGTTTAAAAAAAAAAAAAAATTCACAACAAAACAGCAACAAAGTATGTTACTCTGGAGAAAAACTTGCGAGCTTGACTTATATACAAAAATTGAAATATTTTCTGTACTTTTAGGCTATTTATCCCTCTTTTTTTTTTTTTTTTTTTTTTTTGGCTTTTTTTTTCCCTTTTTTTTTTTTTTTTTTTTTGCTACAGTATTTGCTACATGATTTCTACAGACATTATTTGCCTTATGGAGGTAATTTTTTCTGCTGTCTGAATGTATTCAGAACATTCAGTGTATGAACATAACCAGAATATATTGTGAACGTACTCAGGATACTTTTCAGTAGGCATTTACTGCAGGACACCTTTATTCCAGTACTCTTCATTATCAAAATAACATTTTCACATACTCAGAAAACATCCCAGGATTTTCAAAGATTGGTCACATCAGAAGATTTCAGGTATAACTTAATTCTTCAAACGACTGAGCAATCCCCTCAGAAGAAAATTTAAAGGACAAAGACAGAAATTTCTTTGACACATGCAGCCCAAATGCCTTCCAGTTGCAGAGACAAATCTGTATTTATGATGGATTCCCAGCATTAAAATGTCCCTGGCTGGCAGAGCTGGGCTGGGCTGTGCTGGGTTTTCCCGGGCACTCAGCTCCAGGGATGGTGGATGGGACAGTGATGCCAACCTGCTGCTGGTGGCACTGGCTGGTCCCTGCTGGGGCTGGTCCCTGCTGGGGATGCTCCAGGAGCAGTGGCTGATGAGACCCTGAACACAGAGGGGCTGAGGGCTGTGGTGGGGAACTCACTGAAGTCATGGAAATGCTGCTGCAGGCTGCTACAGCCACGTGCTTTGGGGCTTTTGGGGGTTTTTTTTAATGCAAAAACATTTTAAAGGTTACCATCTCTGTGACATTTCCATGTCTCTCCTCTTGCTGGTGGTGGTGCAGCTGACAAATTGAAGCCAAAGTGTAATTTGAATAACTGTTCTCTGAAGTCCTCTTGTTTTCTCTTCGTGGCTTCCTCTGAGAGCTGGGCACTGTTCCTGGGGCTGCTCATGAGTGCTGCAGGATGCTGAATGCTATGGGATGCTGAATTGGACCCCTCACAGCCCAGAGAGCATCTGTCAAATGGCAAAAAAACAGCTCCTGACTAAGAGAAAGGCAAATAAAAATCAGGGTGTTAGGTACAGCTTTTAAACCCATGGGATCATGAGAGAACATCCCACGAGGCTGCTCCAGTTTCCATGTTTTATGAAACCTTTAATAAGCGTCATTACACTTTTGGGGGGGGGGAGCTGTTCACAGCTGTTCTGTCCCAAATTTAGCCTCCAAAGAAGCTATGATTTCTGTGAGAAAGCTCTCCCTAAACAGCTCCTGCAGGGAGATCCCTGCCTCCCTTCCCTGTGTCCCATAAAATGGGAGCTTGGGCCACAGGCCCCATCCCCAGCTGGTAAAACTGAACACCACTTCTTTTCCAGCTGAGGACAACTCAGTGATTTACACTACTAATAAATACAGTCTCCTCCTTTTATTTTATTTTTTTTTTAGGGAGTCTGCCTACAGGTACAGAAATATTTTTGTTTCTCTGTACAACACACACCCTTTAAGTCACAGGCACCTATGTATGCACACACACTTAAATTTATGTGTGCTTGCAATATGAACAGCAAGTCTTCAGTTCAAACACAGGTATTAGGTAATACATTACTTTCTACATAAACATAATTGAGGTGAAGTGCATGGGGAATAACTTTTGTTAGACCAAAGGCTGGAAAAACAGATTGGTTTCAAGGCAGATGAGTTTTTTTCAGGTCATTTTCAGGGCTCATGTACCCCCAAATTCATCTTTCTTCCTGTTTTTATGTTAGGTAAGCTAAACATAATTGTATTTGTACCTCCAACCCTTGTTTCATCTCATAGCCTGAACCCATCCTGGTTACCCAGGGCTGAGCACAAGTTGGTGCTTTCTCCTGGACACATCACAGGCCTGAAACAGCCCCATTTCCTCTCTTTTTTGCTTTTCTGGGGTTGTGTTTGGGTTGTTTGTCCTCCCACAATCCCAGAAGCTGCAATGCCCAGCACAGCTCCTCTGTCTGGGGACTGCCTGGGACCTGAGCTCTGCTGATTTCTATGGTGACTGAGGAGAGAAGGGTTAATTAAATCTGTCCATCAGTAGGTGAAAACTTCCCCTTTTTGTTTTATAATGGGAAGATACACAAGTAATTGCCTTTCCATGTGTCACCTCCTGCATCAGGGCTGCTGGCACAGGGCATGGAGGAATTGTCCTCTGGGAGACAGAGAGAAAAGGGGAGAAAATTTGGGGGATTTGTCCAGTCTGGAAAAGCATCTGGGAACAGCCTGGGAGAAATTCATCAGCTCTGCAAGATGAAGCTCAGAAGCTGAAGCCTTTTTCCTTCTCTAAGAGCTGGCTAAAAGTAAACCAGATTCTGCTGCAATGAATTATTAAAAGCAGTTCATTTAACATCATTGTGATTTGGCTGGAGTACAGACAGGGCAAAGTGGTTTCCCAAATCTTATTGACTTCCCTAAGTGTCCTATTAGAGGACAAAAATGTGAATTGGTCAGCAAAAATATCTGCTGGATGAAACAACACAGAGGAAAATGTTCTGTGGAGAAAGAAGAGAGTTAAATTGGAGCTCCTGGTGAACAGACAAGCAAAAAAACATTTTAAAATTGCAATAATTTATTTTTGAGTGGCTCAATAGATAAAAATGTTCTCTGATTGTTGTGTCATACATCAGATTCCCGCTCTCCTTTGCCCCCTTCTGCCCTGGTCACTCTTTTAATGAGTCACATTTCACCATCTGACTGAAGAGCTGAGTGTGCATTAATGAGCATGGCATAGTTCAGGGAATCACGGAATGGTTTGGGTTGGGAGTGACCATAAAGATCACTCAGTCTCACCCCTGCCATGGGCAGGGACACCTCCCACTGTCCCACGTTGCTTTGAGCCCCATCCAACCTGGCCTTCAACATTTCCAGGGATGGGGCATTCACCACCTCTCTGAGCAACCTGTTCCAGTGTCTCAGCCCATTCACCATCAAAAATGTCTTCCTTTTATCTAATCTAAACCTACCCTGGGTTTGAAACCATTGCCCCTTGTCCTATTGCAACGGGCCCTGCTAAAATGCTGCTCTGATTCTTCTGAGTTCTTCCAGCAGAATTTTTACTTTCTCTAGTTGTTCCTCCTCGTAGTTCCATTTCCCACAGCCTTATTAGCTCTGTCAGCAAGGCTTTTAACTTCTGGGTTTTGCAGCCACGAGTCCCAGATCACTGAGCAAAACCAGGGTATGCCTAAAACCCAGGCTGTGAAGCTCAGTCTCCAAGGCAAAGCTCCCGTTAATTCAGGATGGCCAGAACTTCTCAGAATGGATCTCGCATAAAAATGTGTGGGTAACTCATGCTCCTAAGTGCTTTAATAAATGGATAATGAAGCAGAAAGGCTTTAGGGCTCCTCTTTTCTCTCCTTCCCTTTTTCTGTTCTTTAATATATGACAGCGAATAATAACTATCTCTGAAACAATTAATTAGAGAGGAAAAATATCCCCTGTAAATACTCTTTGCCAACTGAACTGTTTAATAAAGAAAATTTAAATACACAGTCCCTGAAGACAGATCCAATATGTTTTGCATTGCTGCTACTACCAGGAAATAAGTAAAATATGCAAAGAACCATACTCAGTTTGTATCTAACTAAAGATTTAAAGGGCTCTGTCAAAACCTATTACCAGGAATATTTGTTGAAGTGTTGTTTCCTTCTAATTTCCAGTGGGACAGTCCAAAAAATGTCTGTGGAAAACTGTCGCATCTTTATCGTGAATTGTTGACTTCAGTAAGTCTAATCATGGAAAAGGCTCTGGATTTGTAGAAATCGTGATGCTTTGTACCAGCTGAGTGAGAACAGCTGCTGAAATTCTCTATTTTCATCTCTTTCAGTCTTCGTTTTTCCTCATATTTTATTAGCATTTTGTACAGCACTAAGTGATGGGATCTGCAGTGAGGGTGTGCCCCTGTGCTCAGGTGAGATCCCACCTGCAGAGCTGCCCCAGCCCTGGGGCCCAGCACAGGGAGGACGTGGAGCTGCTGGAGAGAGTCCAGAGGAGGCAGCAGGATGAGCAGAGGGATGGAGCAGCTCTGCTGGGAGGAAAGGCTGGGAGAGCTGGGATTGTTGAGCCTGGAGAGGAGAAGCTTTGGGCTGAGCTCAGTGTGGCCTTGCAGGGCCTGAAGGAGCTGCAGGAACCATGGAGAGAGCCAATTTCCAAGGGCTGGAGGGCCAGGAGCCAGGGAATGGCTTCCCAGTGGCAGAGGGCAGGGCTGGATGGGATCTTGGGAAGGAATTGTTCCCTGGGAGGGTGGGGAGGCCCTGGCACAGGGTGCCCAGAGCAGCTGTGGCTGCCCCTGGATCCCTGGCAGTGTCCAAGGCCAGGCTGGATGGAGCTCTGAGAACCCTGGGATAGTGGGAGTTGTCCCTGCCCAGAGCAAGGAGCTTGAACGAGACCATCTTTAAGATCCCTTCCAACCCAAACCATTCCATGATTCCATTCACACATGTTCCTTTCCAAAGCACAATGGCCAGTCAGGATTTTTAACATCTCTGGGCAGGAAGATCCTCAGGAAGCCCCACAGGGGTACCTGGGATGCTGAGCACACTAAACCTAGGACAGGTAGAAGAAGACATGTGGTGCTTTTAATTTCCCTAATGTTCCTGGTAGTTCCCTCAATCTTGTCAAGAATCAGGGTAAATTAGTTTTCTAAAGAAGTGCATTTTGCAGCTAATGGGAGTCCTTGGCTATCACATGATTATTTCCTAAATGGAAAAAAAAAGCACATTAACATGAATATTCAAATGAGACTGCAAACCATTAAAGACCCATTTGTTCTACAAACAGAGCTGCAGTGATTTTTTGAATGAATTCCTCGAGAAAAGCAGTTTTCTATAGATGTGAGAGGCCAGAAATTATTTACTCACTCACAAAAAAGGGGAGGTATCTGTTGTTTTGAAAGAGAGCAACTAAACAGACCTAGGAGATCAATATGTTTTTCTGCCTGGGTTTTCAGAATTGCTGGTTTTTGCCATTTTCAACAGAATAATCAAGTCCCTAGGTGAACTTCAATAAAATTCTGTGTTCTTTTGAGTTTGATGGACTGGTTATTTTTAGTCAGGTTTAGATGCTAGAAGCAAATTGAGGTTTTTTTAGAGAGTTTGCACAGATCCTTGAGGATTTTTATAACACTTTAGAAGCACAGGGAAAAGCATTCTACTGCACTTATGATGCTTTCAAAGTATTTTAAAATGCTTTAATGAAAAACTTGACAAAATCTCACCAAGAAACAAGAAAGATGCAAGAAAGTTGGAGAGAGATTATTTACAAGGGATGGAGTGACAGGACAAGGGGGAATGGCTTCAAACTGACAGAGAGTGGGGTTAGATGGGATATTGGGAAGGAATTGTTCCCTGGGAGGGTGGGGAGGCCTTGGCACAAAAAAGTTGTGGCTGCCCCTGGATCCCTGGCAGTGTCCAAGGCCAGGTTGGACAGGGCTTGGAGCAGCCTGGGACAGTGGAAGGTGTCCCTGCCATGGAACTGGATGATCTTTAAGGTCCCTTCTCACCCAAGCCATTCCATGATTTTATAAATCTGTATATACATACATGAGTATTTATATTCACGTGTCCATGTGTACTGTCATACAAAAACTGCTGTTAAAACAAGAGAAGAAAGAGGGGAGCCCAGGTCAGCACCCTCAGAGTACTTCGAAGTGTTTTGGCCTGCAAAAATGATACATTTGGGTTGTACCCTTGCATATCCAACAGTGTTTGTGTGCAGCCTAAGGCTATGGGCATTTTTAAACCACAGCTCTCAGCTAATAAACATTGCACAGACTCCTGGTACACCCTGACGATTTTCCTTCCTATTTCCTCCTTATTTTCCTCGTGATTTTGCTGAGGGAATTTACACGTGGATGCAGAAGCTCTAAAACAGGAGGTTTGCTCTTCCCATCACCCAGGCAGGCTGGAAGATGTGTGTTTTCCTCGTTAGATTGCTTTTACAGCTTGGGAAATGGATATTGCAATCTCAGTGCACGACTGATGCACGACGCACAGATGCAGTGCCTTGGAAAACATTTGCACTGACTATCATGATGCTTTCCTAATTAGATGCCTCTGAATACAGATCTATTTCCAGCATGGTTTTTACGTCGAACTGCACAACAAATTCAGTTCAACTGGCAGTTTAGCTTATCCAAATGCCATCCACGGAAGTTAGCTGAAATAAATTAAAGAGGCAGTAATGTGCTCGTAGCGTTAACATTAGCATTTCGTGGCCTTTAGCGAGCTCAGGCAATAAACAAACCCGAATTGTGAAAAGTTTCCTGCTGATGTGGACAGAAGGGTGTCTGATGGCTGAGGGCTGATTGCTGCTTCTCATCAGGCCCTGCTGTCACTCACCTCTCCTGACAGGGCTCCTGAGAGCCTTCAGCACGCTCAGAGAGTGTTTTACCCTCCCAGAGAGGGTTAAACGTGGGAAATCTGTGGGTCCATGGGAATTTCATGTGGTTTAACCACATCTGGCAGATGGTGCTGCACCTGGATTGGGGCAACACCCGGGATCAGCACAGGCTGGGGATGGCAAAATCAACACCAGCCCTGCCAGGAAGGACTTGGAGGTGCCAGGGGCTGAGAAGGTAGACATGGCCCAGCTTGGCAGGCCAGAAACCCCCGTGTCCTGGGCTGATCCCACAGTGGGGGCAGCAGGAAAGGGATTGGGATTGTGTCCCTGTGCCCCTGTGCTCAGGGGAGACCCCACCTGCAGAGCTGCCCCAGCCCTGGGGCCCAGCACAGGGAGGACGTGGAGCTGCTGGAGAGAGTCCAGAGGAGGCAGCAGGATGAGCAGAGGGATGGAGCAGCTCTGCTGGGAGGAAAGGCTGGGAGAGCTGGGATTGTTGAGCCTGGAGAGGAGAAGCTTTGGGCTGAGCTCAGTGTGGCCTTGCAGGGCCTGAAGGAGCTGCAGGAACCATGGAGAGAGCCAATTTCCAAGGGCTGGAGGGCCAGGAGCCAGGGAATGGCTTTGCAGTGGCAGAGGGCAGGGCTGGATGGGATCTTGGGAAGAAATTCTTCCCTGTGAATGTGGTGAAACACTGGAATAGGTTGCCCAGAGATTTTGTGCATGCCCCAACCCTGGATGCCCCCTGGAAGTGTCCAAGGCCAAGATGCACACCACTCTGGTCTAGTGGAAGATGTCCCTGCCATCAGGACAAGATGAAATTTAAGTTCCCTTCCAACCCAAACCATTCCATGATTCCCTCGTCCCACGAAACAGAACAAAGGAAGGCAAAATGGGAGGTGGATGTCAAAGCAACCTTGCTAATAAGCTGATGGAAGGAGCAGCTCAACAGCTGGGGATGCAGCAGATCCCTCTCCCTGGCTGCTGCCTGCAGTGATGGAGGTTTGCTGACAGGAACCAGCCAGCCTGGATTGCAATGAAGGGGTTTTCCCTCTGGTTGTCCTTCAGCAGACAGCTCGTGTGAAACACCAGGGACAGTGAGATAACCTCTGCCAGGAGTTTTGGTGAAATTCAGAAGAGGTCTCTATGTTTTCTCATATCATCCTACTCCTTCCACAGCTGATAGAAGCAAAAATTGCTTTTAAGTACCTGGAGCTGCAGATATAAATTACAGCTGAATTAGGATTTTAAACACTGCCTCAGCCTCGTTTCCTGGAGTCTCAAACAGGCAGGGACATATGTGGCAGAAGAATACTTGCTACTGATAGAAAGTGGTTTTTCTAGAGATTACCCAACATAGAGAGAAATGTGATTTTGCCCAGGAATTAATGTCGTGACTTTATCAAATGATGGCCCAGGAAAGGAAGGGATGGTGCAGAGCTGGCAGCAGGCACAAAAGGGATGGAGGAGCTCTTCTGGCAAGCCAAAATGGTGCCAAAAAGCTGAGCTGAGATGGGGGTTAGATGAGGAGAGAAGGAAAAAAGGAAAAATCTCACCTTTATGAAAGTCCAAACTGTGTGGAATTGCTGTCATTTTATATCAAATTGCCTCTTTTTCTTTTTCCTCCCTGAGGAACACAGATTGCTTCAAGTGTTGGAGCTAAAGAAGTACTGCAGAAAAGGAAAAGCTCAAAATGGAATTATTTAAATAGGTGAACCCTACGCTTCCCCAGGAACCATGCACTGGAGCCCCAGACTGAGGTAAAGAAGGAGAGCTGCTTTCTGCCATGGTTGAAGCAGATTTCCTGCCTCAGATTTAACTTCAGGTGAGTGGGAGTGAAGTTTGGCTCTGATAAGAAATCCTCAGGCAGAAGGGAGCAGGGCACAGGTGTGGTGGGTTTATGGCTCCTGGGGCCTCTGTCACACCCTGCTGCTCAGCCTGGGCTGATGGAGCACTGGAACAACAGCCAGAGAGTGATGGTGAGAGCTTCCCCCACCTGCCCTAAAATCATGGAATGGTTTGGGTTGGAAGGGACCTTAAAGCCCATCCCATCCCATCCCACCCCGGCCATGGCAGGGACACCTTCCACTGTCCCAGGCTGCTCCAAGTCCCAATGTCCAACCTGGCCTTGGGCACTTCCAGGGATCCAGGGGCAGCCACAGCTTCTCTGTGCCAGGGCCTCACCACCTTCACAGTAAAGAATTTCATCCTAATATCCAATCTAAATCTGTCCTCTTTCAGTTTAAAGCCATTTTGCCTTGTTCTGCCACTAAATGTCCTTGTAAAAGGTTTTTCTCCACCTCCTGAGTGACTGAGCTGGCCATCACATGCTGCTCTGTTTCCCCCAAATGATGTCATTGCTTGAGAACAAATTCCAGGATGTTATCACAAAAAATGTTTCATATTACCACCAAAAAGCCATCAGTATTTCATTAATTTATATAAATACGCCTTCAGCCACCACGAGGACTGCAACTCCAAAGAGCAAACATTTTAATCGTGTTCCAGAAGATTGCAGTTTGCTCAAGCACCTGCCAGCTTTATCCTGGCAGGCCAGGCTAGGATTGCTCTGGCATTTTACTGTGCCTTGCTGTTTGATGATCAATTTATCCCATAATTTTTTTTTCGGGCAATAAATACTCGCTGTATGTGGCAAAGCATCTGGAGCCACTTGTTAGTCCAGCACACAGGGGATGGCAGAGCAGCCAGCACACCCACGGTCTAATTTTGAAGCTAGAATTCATTTATTTATGTCAGCTGGTCAAGCTACATCCTTTCATGCGCTGGAAAAGTAACTTTTGTAGTTGCGGTGCACGACTTTTAAAAGCAGTAATGGCCCACCAAGGAGGCAAACAGCACCTCCAGAAAGGAGAAAGGGCATTGCAGCTCCTGCAGCGAGTTTGTGGACAGGTTTTCATGGCAGGGCAGAGAACTGCCCTGAGATTTAGCACAGCTCCAGCTGAAGCCATTGACAGCTCCTTGGCGTGGTGCTGAACCAGAGGGGCTGATTGCCAGGCAGCCTGCAGAGCAGCTCAGCAGCAGGGATCTAGCAGAGCCTGGGAGAACAACAATTTAAAACCCACTTTTGTTGCCTGGAAATGTGGTAATACAGCAGGCAACACGACTGCTGCACCATCAAAAACACAGCCTGGTGTTGTCCAGGCTTGATCTCATCTTTTAATTAGACAATGACAAAAGGTTGTTTTCCAAGACTTTACACACTTTAAAAGAGAAATACCTTGATAAGAAGTGCATTTCTTACATTACCAGCAATGGATCAGCTGAGGAAGGTAGCAAAGGCTTGCTGAAGAGACTGGAGCTTGGTTTGGTGTGGGCCCTGATGACTCAAGTTAAAGCCACATCCAAACGCTTCCAAAGTTTGGTGTACAATTATTTCAAAGGGGGAATAGGTTGGCATAAACATTTCCAAGACTGAAGTGGAAACACAAACTGTTTGCAAACACAAACACCGTGGCACCCTAAAGATGTCCTGGTTGGGCCTCGTGTGCTGATGTGAATCTGGGAGCACTAAAGTCAACTTCTGAAGAGATGGAACAAATGGAAATCCTTCGAATGGAAAAGGGAATTCCTGAGTGCTTGTTTAGCTCAGGCACTGCAGGGACAGCACCACGCTCTCTCTAAGACAGCAGCTCAGCTTTAAAGAAGACAGGACAGGAGGTTTCTGTCACGTTTCCCTCCCTGCCAGCAGATTGCTCCTGTCAGCCTTGACAAAGGGGGAACTTTGAGGCACAGAGTGCTCAGCCCTGCACAGGAGAGCACAAAGAAACTGAAAACGTTCTGCAGATACAGCAAATGACTCTTTAATATTAATTTGTATTTGCTGAGTTGTAGCTCTTAAGCCTCTTAAAGATGGTGAAGATGCAGATGGGCGAATGCAGCTTTTTTAATACTAAAAATCTATGACAATCTTATAATTAGAACAATCTCACCTCGTACGTGCTGAAGTTTGACACAGTACATTAGCTGAAGGTTAAATTACAACAAAGTACAGCTGAAAAGTTCAGAAGAGTAAAACTTCTCCGAAAAAATACGTAAAATTATTTAATTCCCTGCCGCACATTTGTTCTCCAGTAGCTGAATTCACATTTTGATTTCTGGGAGGGAAATTTTTATTCCCTGTTCGAAGTAGTTTCTGAAGGAAAGAAAAAGGTCACTTTGAAAACTGTTGACGTCTGCAAACGGGGGAAAACTCCTGATTGATTTGTGTTTGTTTGTACCATGTGTGATGGGAACTGAAATATTAAGCAAAGGGTGTGGGGAGGGCGTCAGGAATCCTGTATTAGAGAAGGTCAGGTTCTATTTTCTAACATCTTAATTTTTCAGGACTCTGGCTTTCTCTCACACTTAATAGTTATGGCATTTGCTGTGTAAATTCCTAACTCAAATATATCAGCAGAAAGATGACCTTGCCAGATTGCAGAAATATGCTAAATATTAAATCCCTTAAGGCTTAGGCTTCGCTCACACATGCAGAGAAGTTTCAAGAAATGATTATGAAATACAAATACGCATCACAGCTACACTGAACTTACATAATATCTTAGACAAGAAAGTAAAGTTTTAATAACTGACTTTTAGATGTCACTGCCATAGGAAAATTCAGCGAAAAAGATCATCCTGGGATGCTAAGGGAAACATACTCCACCAGAGATCCCCTACTTTTCATCCAAGAAAGGCAGAAGCTCTTGTAGTTTCCCTAAAACTTCAGCAGAATCAAAATACCAAATCAAAATGCTTTTATCTCCCAGAATTTTTAAAATCTTCATGTGTTTGCACCCGCGTGGGCAATATCTGGAGCTAAACACAACAATTGGATGCCCTGGCCAAAAACTCATCTGATATCTCAGAGCTGGTATCCTCTTTAATTGATTGATTGTCCAGAAAAAAGAGCTGAAAATAACCTGTGCTTTGACTGACAGTTCAGTTAATGAGCTTAACTAGATAATCCTGCAAGGTCTGAAGTTAAATACCTCAGCTAAGGAAAGGTATTACCGCTGTTTTTCTCCTCACTCTGACTTTACCAAGTGCACAGTTCCAAGACAAAAGACAAGGGGCACAGCCCAGTGCCCAGAAAAAATCCCGACTACTTCAATTGTTTTGTTAATGAAGAACAAAGCCAACTTCCATCTGCATCTCCACGAAGTTTTAAAAGGTGGCTTCTCATCCTTTTCTAGGAGAAACAGGGTTTTCTACATGACTCTTGGAACTCATAAACAAACAAACAAACAAAAAAACCCCAACAACACACAAACAGGAGAAGAAGAGAGAAAGAAAGGCAGTTTAGCCCCAGAAACTGCACCTTGCTTCTTATTTTAGCAGTGCAGCTCTTACCAAGGTAGGTAGCAGAGGTGCAGTGCACTTTTCTAAAACTTCAGCTGAATGCAGAGGCTCTCATGTTGCACTAAGCAGAATAACACATTTATTCTGATGAATAGGGGGTTCAGAAAGAAATCTCTCTTAGATCAATTAATTTGGTTGACTGTACGTAGGCGAGAAGCAGATTTCTCTGAAATATGTGGCCTTAGTTAATCAGAGAAGTGATCAGGCTGTGGCAGTGTCAGGCTGTAGCAATGAGCTCTTTTTCCTTCTTTTCAGGTTAGAGGAAGAAAGATCCTGTAAAAATTGTCAGTTTCTCACTTATGATTCCCAACGAATTTTTGACTGCAGAATGAAAATCCCTAAATTGCCATGAAGTCATAAATACCCTGGGTTATATAATACAGCCTCATATCCTCATTAAAAGTGATGTCTTCGGGATCATTTACTAATTCCTCACTTTTTCCCAGCTCTGGTGAAAACTGCCTTGCAAGGAGTCTCCCTCCAACACCCGGCCCCTGTTTGCTGAGGGATTTATTGGATGTACTTCCAAGTCCCCATTAACTGTGACTTTGCTGGCTATTAACTATTTACCTCTGGCATCACATGAGCATTTCTAACATAAATCCTGCTGCAGTGAATGGGGATGCTCTATATAAATAAGGAAAGAGCAGTGCATTGGATCAGCTCCATCTGGAAATGGGATAAAATCCTCTCTATCTCAGGACCAAACTGAGGTGATTTTGCTGCAGAAGGAGGCTGGACACTTTCAAGGGTTGGAAGCCAGATTAAAGCCTGCAGAAGGGCTTAAATAAGCAGTGGGTCAGCTTGGTTTGCTGTCCAAAAAAGGGAGTTTCAGCACCAGGAAAAGGTCCTGTTCCTCCAGAGTTTCTCCAAACTCTCTCTGCAGGCAGTTCCTGCACAGCAGATAATAGATGCTGATCTGTAACCAGACAGAATTTGTTTGGCTTTGTTTCTAATGCAACAGACAGATCAAAAAACAATCAGATGTCACTGCAGCTATATTTACAAATGGATGGCTAATAACTGGAAGCCGGTGCAAATTAAGTCAGATTTATTTTGGTTTAGGTGAGAGCTTGTTAATAACAGCGAAATGCACGAGGAAGAGAGGCTCTGCTAAATCTCCCTGCTTGGCAGAAGCCTCATCCATCACGGAACTGCTGCAGTTGAATATGGCACATTTACACAGTCTGTGAAAGATTTGCAAAAGCACCCAGGGGATTAAAGTGCACGAGTGCCAATGACTTTAAATGGTACTTGCTTTTGCAAATTTCGTCCCCTGAGACTTCAGTAAACTTAATAACGCACAAAAATACAGTCTGAAGTGCAATCCAGCTTTACATAAGCTTGGCGAGTCTTGCTTTTGTTTTAATTTGGCTGATATTTTAAGGGGAAAACAAAAATGGCTGGGTTTTGGGGTTTTTTTCTAAGAAATTATCAGACTGGAAAGTAGATTTTATAACAATGCTTAACTCCTAGGCTCACAGATACAGAAGTTCCTAACAGCCAACGGATCAGATGTTTTTTTTCAGTGGGAATCAACAGGTTTTATGTCAGAGAAGAGACAGGCAAAAGGAATTAAGTGGCCTTGACTAATCATCTCACCTAAAGAATATCGCTGCTGACAGAGCACAGGAAAAGGGAGTTACAAGAGGGAACAGAACAGCCTAAAGCACACAAACAAAAGTAACCTTTTAAAGCTGATTTGCATCAGAGGCCGTGGACCATTGTCTAAAAATACTGATGTTGACTCCAGCAACCCAATCAAGCCTTATGTAGTGTATCAGGAGAAAAGCTGTTCAGCTGGGAATGCTTTAGCAAGAAGCAGCAGGAAAACTGAGGGTGAAATCCGGTTGCTAGGACAAAGAACAAGCAACCCAAGTACGTGCCTGCTCATGCCACGATAATTCAGGCATGCCCTGAAAGACTGGAAGAACTGAGAAACCAAACTTTCTGTGTACATGAGCCTCCCTTGGCCGTGTGGTTTTCTATTCCTGAGCTGCAAAATATTTTTCAGTGGCGTTTTGCAAGTCCCAGATCCATCACCTGCTTATTGTCAGCTATTTCCAGGGCAGAGAGGCGGAAGGACAGTCCAGAAGTGGCAAGCAGGGGATGTCTTCAAGGTTTTCTGATGAATTATCCTTTTGGATGAAGCAGTGGCTTCCAGACACACAGAGTGCCACCTGGTTTGTGTCATATATCACAATTTCACTCAGGTGTGGCTGGGTGGGAACACAGCACAACTCACCAAAGCAACCCAAGGGATGCCTCCCTGTGCCTGCAGAGTCACAGAATCCCAGAATCATCTAGGAGAAATGGAAAAATCTCCAAGACTGAGTCCAAGCTGTGACCCATCCCCACCTTGTCACCAGCCCAGAGCACTGAGTGCCACGTCCTTGGACACCTCCAGGGATGGGGACTCCAGTGCCACCCTGAACATCTGTCCCAATGTTTAACAACCTTTCAGTTGGAAGACCTGAACTGCAGAAGGAATTCCTCCTGATGCCCAGCCTGAACCTCCCCTGGCACAGCTTGAAGCACCCTGCCCTCCCCAGCAAGGGCAGGCTGTGGGGAAGCTGAGCTCCAGCAGACTCTCAGCCACAGGGTGATAAATTTTGAGGTGATAACTCTCAGCACCAGGAGCGGGGAAGCAGCTCCAAGAGTTGTATCTCACCTTTATGGAGCACATCCTCCCTCGTGCTGCAGCCCTGCAGAGAGGTGGCACCTGAGGAAAATCAAATTCACGGGCAGGAACAAAGTGTTTGGTGCTGTGCATGTGAGCCTGAGCTCTGAGTGTGCACTGGCACTGAAGGAAAAGCTCTGCAGATGAAAAGGGATGTTTACCATTTTGGAGTTTGTTTCCTCAAAGGAGAATTATCTGGTTTTGTGCAGGCAAAAAAAAAATGTCATTGAGAGAATTTCCTTCGTCGCTGGATACTTTCAGGATTTCCTTTATTCTTTTTACTTTTACTTTTTGCTTTGTTGCTAGTCCTTGAAGCTTTGGCAGCTCTAAACTAAAAATACTACTGAAAATTAGTACTGTTGACTACAAAGCTTGCAGGATAACAATTTCAATGTGCAGCACAGAATCAAGATAATGGACTTTTAATTCAGATGACAGGCACTAACTCATGCACATCTGTGAGAACGAAGCAAAAGCAGGTAGCTCTCTGATGCCAAGAAAACTTATATTAATGGAAAGTGCTTCTGTGAAAGGACCATTAACTTCTTCTGTATAAAAGTATGAAGAATATGATGCATAATCCATGCTTTCCCCTTGTGGGCATCCATGCAGCAGTTCTGAAAAAGAGCAGAAATAGAGGAGCTAATCATCCATCTTTTTGCTATGCAGCAGATGTCAATAAACTAGAGTTTGTGTTCCATTCCACTAAAATCCCAATGTCCCAGGCAATAACCTGTCTTTCAATAAACCCAGGGCTAATGTCCATTGAGATGGGAGCTAATGCTGAGTGGAAAATGACTTTTCTGTTTACCTACATCCAAATTGCATTTTATTCATTTTCATTTACCAGATAAAAACAATTGATTGCCCTGACTTATCCTTTGTGAAGAAAATGCCTTTGTGAACAGGGGAACATTGATGGCACAAGAATTCTAGAGGAATAAAATTGCTTTCCCTGCGAACAATGATTTTAATTCCTCCACAGATGACGTCTCCCAGTTCACTTTTTAAGCCCTGGATGCAAGAGGTGTTTTGGGTGCTCTCCAGAGGCCATAGGCACCATATGTCAGGGGGAAGTCCAGAGGGCAAACCATGGGCTGCCTGATCACAGTGAGACTTTTATTTTTAACTCTGCCAGAATTTACACGGCCCAGCTGTGATCCTCAGCTGCTGCCAGCAGCCTTGCATAACTCGGGCACGCTGCGATGCCCCAGCGCTGGCACTGATGCCCAGGTATCCCTGAGGACGACACCACGCTTGGTTTTACATAACCAAAGGGGAAATCTCGAAGCAATTCATGCCATCAGCACGAGAGTGAGTGGGAAATGAAGAGCTCCAGCTCCTCGGCACCGTCAGGCAGTCACCTCCCATCCCTGGCACCCCTCCTGCTCTGCCCACCCTTGCTGCCAGCGTTCTCTGCCCACACCCTTTGCCTCCTGCTGAAAGCGCTCTTATTACATCTGTCCCCTTCACCTTTTCTAAAACCCTTCCCTTTCCACTACAGAAATCCCCTTTCCTGCTCCCAGGCTCTGCTGCCATCTCCCACCACTCCATCCTCTTCCCTGACAAGTGGTACCCAGCACTGGGGCTGCTCTGGGCTTTAGGGCAGGGTGTTGACTCCACAGCCCCGTGCCTGATCAGCTCAAAGCTCTAATGCTGATGCCTATTTTTGGTCTTTTTTGGTGGTGTTTTGGCGATGAGATTTGCTTGTTCAGGTCCTCCAGGCAGGCAGGTGTGTGCCCCGATCAGGCTCTGAAAGAAGGCTCCACCTCAAGGTTTGCAGGATTGGTCTGAGTTTTGTCAAAACAGCTGATCGTGAGAGATTTGACACAAACAGAACAGTCCTACAAAGGGCACTGGTATATCCCCGTGTGATCTCAAAGTGGGGACCAGACACTGCATCCATCCCCTGTGCAGAGGTGGGGACAGTGGGATGGCACCAGCCCTGGGCAGGGGCACAGCACAGAAATGTCCCTGGTGCCAAGGGGAGACCATTTGCTGCCACTACAGCTGGGTTTGGTCACAGCAGGAGGAGGGTGACAGCCCATGGCACGCAAAGAAAAGTGTCACTGTGGCTTGTGTGTATGATGGGAACCATCTTAACATGTTTTGGAGAGATCACAGAGTCATGGAATGGTTTGGGGTTGGAAGGGACTCTAAAGATCACCCAGTGCCACCCCTGCCATGGCAGGGACACCTTCCACTGTCCCAGGCTGCTTCAAGCCCCAATGTCCAACCTGGCCTTGGACACTGCCCGGGATCCAGGGGCAGCCACAGCTGCTCTGGGCCCCCTGTGCCAGGGCCTCCCCACCCTCCCAGGGAAGAATTTTTTTCCTAATATCCCATCTAAACCTGCTGTCTCTCAGTTTGAAGCCATTCATTCCCCCTTGTCCTGTCACCAGCTGCTCTCGTGATGCCGGTTTTCTGGAAACCTGTCAGTTTTCCCCTTGCTGTAGTAATAATTGTTTCTGCTATTAATCATTGCCATCATCTGCTGGTTATATTTTTTTTTTTTCAATAATTCACTCTATTAAATGCAGGCTTGGCTCCCAACAAGAAATTACAACAGTTCAAGGAATACAGGGATATAATTTTGCCAAGATCTGCAAACCAAGCACAGAAAGTCACTGTACTTTGTGTACTTGATGAGGCCAACAGATCATGTGCTTACACCCCCTCCTTTTGTCACATTAGTCCTGAAGACTTCTGCAGGAATATTCATGCTGGAAACTACCACTGAATGTGAGTAATAGTATCAGTTTGGCCTTTGTGAAAAGATCATTAAATCACAACGCACTGAGAAGGGACAAGAGTCCTCAGGCTTATTTCGAGAGCTATTTTTAGCTGTGGATATGGAGACTTTTCTTATCAAATAATTAGTCATCACCAGTAAAGGCAAGTTAACTTTTCAGAATAAAATAGGAAGTCATTGAAACCTTTTCTGAGTTTCCAAAAAAGGTTGATTTAGAGATCATTGAAGCCTCTGCACCTGACTGTAATTATTGAATAATAGAAAATGGGAAAGCACAAAAAAAAATAATTGAAACTATTACAATTCCTGCCTTATTTGAAGGACAAAGTGCTACAGATAAAGACATTTACCCAGATTTCTGTGTCATCCCAATACTGCAGAGGTGCAGGGGGACTATAAAATTTTTAAAAAGATGTTTTACAGCCAGAGTAGTCTCTTGCAGAAAAAAAAAGGTGAAATCCTGACCAGCCAGAGAGATCGCAGAGAGGCTCCATGTTCACGAGAAATGATGTTCTGACCACAAGCCAGCAAAATAATGCTGTCAAAAAAAATGCCAAAAGCCGTGTAAATTTGTGGTGAGGGGCTCATCACTCGTAAAATAGTGGAGATAATTATGCTGCTGTGCCTGGCACTGGGTACATTTCATCTGGATGGCTGCATTTCATTCCAGGCACACAAATAAATTGGCAGAGTTCAAAGGAGAGTAACAAAAAAATAACGAAAAGGGTTGAAAAGGAGACCTACAAGATAAGATTAGGGAAACTGGGTATAGCTGGACTGGAACAAATTAATCTAAATGGCAGGAGGGAGGATTTAGGTTTTAAGTACAAACCAACCTTTATAGCTTTAAGAAAAGTTCAGCCATGGAACAAGCTGCCAAGGAAGGTTTTAGCCTCACCATCACCAGAGATACTAAAAGGCAGGAGACCATCTGTCATGGAGAGTTTAGGGATTAAAAAAACAGGGAAAAAAAAGTGCTGCCACAATTTAAGAGTTGAGCTAAATAACCCATTCGTGACTAGATTTTAATGGATTAGAAATGGCATAGCTTCTCATTTGAGGGGAAGTTCCTGCATCTTTCTACTCTGAAGATTATCTTGATCATATAAACCAATAAAAGGGATTTCTGCTGTTTTCAGATTGAGAAGGATATTTGCATTTAAATGCTTCCAGGAGATAGATGTCTAAATATTAATTTAATCATATTGATAGTCATATTGATCATATTGATATTGACTCTGCTTTTTTCCCATCAGGCTTTGAACACTTGTACGGAGCTAATATTGAAAAAAGAATTATACAATTATGGAATATCCTAAGTGGGAAGGGACCCCGAGGGATCATCAAAGTCCAGCTCCTGGCCCTGCACAGACATTCCAAAATCCCATCCTGTGCCTGAGAGCAGTGTCCAAACACTTCTGGAGCTCTGGCAGCCTCAGGGCCATGACCACTGTATAACAAATTGTCACCTCACTTGTTTTTCTGTGGGACCCTTTCTTCCCACACCTCTTAGCCCCTTTAAGAGGCATTCAAGGCAGTCCTATTAAAACTTCTGGAAAATCCAGGTGCACCTGGGTTACCATCACCCACCTGTTTACTCCACCAGCAGCAGGTTTGTGAATCACAGCTGCCCTGTGGCTGGTGGTGATGTACCGTGGTTGTGTTACATCAGACCATTGTTTCTCTCTCAAGACTCCTAATGAAGTTGCTCTTTGTAAATCTCTGAATTTTACTAGAGCCCTTTCTAAACAACATTTCTAAAATACGTTAATTTCCCCTGGAATTGAGGCCAGTGGGAGCAATGGTTTGAACAAGGCAGATGTTGTGCATCTGAGCTCTGCCACCAGCCACGGGTGAACCTCGTGCAGTCCTGGTGATTTGTTGTTATTAATCTGTTGTTACTTAGAGGGTCCGTTCCGATGGGATATTGGGAAGGAATTGTTCCCTGGGAGGGTGGGGAGGCCCTGGCACAGGGTGCCCAGAGCAGCTGTGGCTGCCCCTGGATCCCTGGCAGTGTCCAAGGCCAGGTTGGACATTGGGGCTTGGAGCAGCCTGGGACAGTGGATGTTCCCTTCCTATGGAAGAGGAGGTTGGAAATAGATGAGCTTTAAGATCCCTTCCAACCCAACCCATTCCATTGCTGGATTCAATGATTCTCTGATTTTTCCAGGTTGCTCCAAACTCTCTCTGACTCAGGTGTGGGAGCCTCTGCTCTGGGCATTAATCCAAGACTCATTTCTACTTTCTGTAAAACCTCCACTTCCCCACTTCTCCCACAGGTCTGGCTTTGGCTGCTTTTCTGTCTTTAACTTGACAGACTCCACATTCTTTGCTGTTTTTCTCATCTGGGCATTCCTGTGTTTTTTGATGGCATTTGGGTCTTTCTATTGGTCTCCCTTGTGTTTACTTCCACAGGTTATTTTACGGTCCAGGCAACGATGTGAACTAAGGATTTCAAAGGCTCAGGCAATTGTTCTGATCACTCAACTGTGGGTCACTCTCTTTTGGGATAATCTGGCAGCAATTTGGAGCAGAAGCAGCAGGGATGTGTCTGGGGAGGGTGTGGGTGTCAGTGGTGGGAGCAATAACCCCATTTCCTGCAAAATCTACTGCTCTAAATATTCTTCCATGTTACCTATGGGAACTTTGGGGTTATCAGCAGATCTCCCCCTAATTTAAATGTTCCTTTCCATGACTTGGTTACTTAATTAGGCAGAGCTCAGTGAGTGTCTGGAAGTTAAAAGACCCACACTGTACCTGGAATATTTAACTGTTCTCCTGCATCCATCCAGCTTAAATTAAACTCTTTTTCCTCACCTCAACAAAACCCAGAAGGGTCTTTGGAAAAGCGTGAGTTAGTGGTAAGGCAAGAAATTAACAGCTGTCACTTTGGATTTGGGCAAAGGATGAGTGAAAAACAAGACTCGGGAGCAAGAAAGCTCTCCTGGGAACACAAACTGAATCTGTGTGCAAACACATTTACATAAAAAGGAAATTGTCTGACGGGGCAGCCACAATTATTCCAAATTTCGTGCCAGATCACTGTTTCCTCATTCTGTTTCACTGTACATTAGGGCTGTGCCTGTAAGATGCACTCTGAACCTCACATTGAAGAGAAGCCCTGCTGCTGAAAGAGCCACAATTCATTTACTAACAGCCCCCGTTGCTGTGCTTCAATAATGTAATCATTTTCTCTGTGTCCCAACCATATGATTATTCCTGTTGTGTAGGAAATTTAAGTCCAAGGAATGTCAGATCAAATATAAAAGCCTAGTGCTTACCCGTAGTTTTTATTCAATTAAGTAGCCATTACAGAGCTCATGCTGTTTCAAATGACATAATGCAGAACACAAATGCAGTCTTTTATTACAAATATATGTTCATCTAAACAAAATGGCACCAACACAATCCAAAGCCATTACAATTTTTAGATTATTATGCTTAGGCTATTATTATATGGTGAGCAGTCGCTGCGAAAGACAAGTGGGGGAACTGGGGCCT
Source organism: Falcunculus frontatus (assembly GCA_013398115.1). Taxonomy (NCBI): domain Eukaryota; kingdom Metazoa; phylum Chordata; class Aves; order Passeriformes; genus Falcunculus; species Falcunculus frontatus. The sequence continues at coordinate 48,316 of VZRV01006387.1, read as the reverse complement.
CCACGAGCCACACTTGGAGCACAGCAGCGCTCTTATTTGAGGTTTATTTGTGAAATTCTTAAATGCAGAGGAACAGTGCTGCTAAAAGAAATAATGAAAGCACTGAGCCGCAGCTTGGAGGACGCTGACTTTGCAGGTGAGGAGTGGGAAAGTCGTGCCTAGGGCCAGGATCTGGCACAGGCAGAGGTGCCACAGGCAGGGTCTGGGCAGCATTTAGATGTTTACCCCCAAAGTGGGTTCTAAAAAGCCCCGTGCCTTCCCACCCAGATGAAGCACCTCACAAATCATGTTTGCACGTGCTTTCTTCACTGCCCACAGGATTTCCCCTGCTCAGCATCCCTGAGGGCTCCCTGTAACCTGCACAGGGCCACAGCTCTCGGCACCACCACTGAAATGATGCCCAGCACCACAAGTGCCTCAATCTGCAGAAGGCTGAGGGCTTTTCCTCCGTAATCCCACAGCTCTGTACCCTTCCAGCGTTGCTGCTCTGGTGGGCTCCCCTGGGAAGGGAATGAGATCCCTGCTTTCCCTCTCTTCCTGCCCCCTGCTCGTGGCTGTTCGTTTAAAGGTGATCAATGATGCATTTTTCCCTTGCCCTGGTCATCAAACGCTCCTGTGGAAGGTGGGAGAGGATTAGAAATGAATCCCCCTGGGCAGAGCTGGGAATGACACCTGGATCTGTGCCCGCTGAAGGAGGGAAAGGCGGGCAGGCTGTCACCACTCACTTCCCAATTTAAGACACATCGTCGTGGCTGCTTTTTGTTGATCCAAAGCTGGCCTAACACAGTGATAAAGGGGCTCACAGTTGAATACAGAAGAGTGCAAATGGACACAGGAAGCCTGTTAGTATTTACTCCTCAAATATTGAAAATAATATGGAAATAGAGAGGTGGCACAGAAATAGTTGCTGATTATGTGGAGACTGAAAAACTGCATCAAGAAACGGAGTTTAGATGGTCAGTTTCTATTTTTACAGACAAAAATCAGTCCCAAACTTCCAAAGGTATTTTGTGTCTGGTTTATTATTTTCTTTCCATAACAGTCAATGCGGTCCAAGATCTCTGAATGTTATCATGCAAAGAGGAAGGACAGGCACAATTTCCCCACTCAAACCCCTTTATTGACACACTTGCAAGACAAAAATAAACTGCTCCCTGCTTCCTACACCCCTCATGCCAGCTTCTGTCTGCAACTTGTTTTTTTTTTTTTTTTTACTTTCAGCTCATTACGAGAAAGTCGTTTTATTTTCACATTTTGCTGGCAGCTGGAATTCTCCAAATGAGGGAAGCAGGGCTGAGATGCATCTATCTCATCCCTCAGCAAAAATCCCTGCAACATACGGTGCTGTTATGATTCCGAGCTTTACGTGGAGAGGGAAACAGGCATCTGGGCTGGGTTCATTTGTAACGCTGCGCTTGCTGGATTAATATGGAAAGACAGATGAAGGCAGACACTTTAATTACTTCACCCTAACTTTTTATTACAACATCAAGTAAAATGGTGAGTTACAGAGGATAATGGGCGTGAAACATCTGGGATGAAGTCGCACACAAGCTCATGGGTTGTTATCTGCCAATGGGGTTTTAAATATTGATAATTTCTGTACATGCATCTTTGTGTTACTTCTGATTTTCTTGATAAATCATCTCAGGATTACTTTGATTTACGCTGTGAGGTAGCTACTAGGACTGGGACCCCGCTTTTTTCTTCTGGAATTTTCTGAACTGGGACTGTATCGCCACGGCCGCCCGCTCTGTCTCTGGCGCGTCCATGTCTATGTCAAACTCCTCTTGAACCTTCTTTTGCCCATCTGCTCAAAGGAAACAGAACAAGAACATCAACAGTTTTTTCACTGGACAGAACTGGGATAATCACTGGACAGCACAAGTGGAAAACTCTGCCCCTTTCTCCTTCATAGACACTGCCATGGCAATGGGGAGCAGATTCAGGGAAAAAAACTGGGACAAGTTTCATCAAATCCCTCCCAGTGACAGAGTTTGTGACAGCCCGTGGGGAGCTGGGCACTGAGGAGTGACATCCAAAGGATGCTCAGCACTCATCCAGCATCTGGACAAGTCCCTGCCAGCCCAGGGAGCCAACGGTGAGGGACAGAGGGACTCTTCTGTGCCACCCTGCAGGGAGAACTTAAAGGACTTTTCCAACCTAAATGATTTGACTATTCCGTGTTTCCTCTAAAAAAAAAAAAAGGCAGCTTAAAATATTTTAAAGTAGAGCGATTAAGACCCTGTTCTTATCACACCTCCAACATGAGAGGAAGAGATAATACTTCCTAAGGCTAATTTCCATCCTTTTCACTCGTTTCCTGCCTCATCCCTTTCAGCACACACCGCTCTTCCCCTTTGAATCATTTATGCCCAATCCCTCCACCACTGCGCTGCTTCCCTCACTTCTCTCCAGGCTCTGCTGTTGTCTTTCATCCTCGATCCTTGGCTCTTTGCCTTCCTTTATTCCCAGGCCTCAGCTTTCCCTTCAGCTGCATTCGGCCTCCACGTGGAAGACCCAGCTGACTCTGCTGAATTTTCCTTCACCCACCTACAAGTTGTAAGTGCAGTCCTGGGAAAATTCCTGCCCTCGTTGTGAAGAGAACCCTAAAGTGCCCGGACTGAGTCAGTGGGGACACAACGTTCGCCCCACGAACCTCGTCACAGCACCGAGGTTTTCACCATAAACTTGTTTTTTAACCTCACTTATGTAACTGTTGTGTCCCAGCCTGCAGTGAACGTCACACCAGGAGCCTGCAGGGAGCTCTACTTAACAGCAGTTGGGGGAATTCACCGATTTTGAACCACTTTGCCTTTAATTCTTGACATTTATACCCCCAGGATGCTCATCCCCAAGTACTGTTAACGCAAATAAAGGCAACACTTTCCATGTATTATTAAAATGAAAAGAAACTTATCCCCCATTGTCTCTGTCCTTCACGCCAGAGAACAGGTATGCCATTCCATGATTTTAGCATGAGCCTTGCAGTATTTCTTGCCTGCGCTTCTTGTTCTCACTCAGAACTCAGCTTTTGTGTCCATTTCCCATGGACCACCCTAAACTGAGCAAATATTTAAAGGGGAGGTTTTGCAATATTCCATGTTGATTTTAACTACAACCAAATAAATGCTAATGTAAGAGAAATGTTCACTTAATATTTTGTTTCACTTAGAAGAACATTTTAGAAGAAAGATGAAAATGGAAGAAGAAAGAGGAAATCTGGATGAGAAGAACAGCTTGGGAGTTTGATTATACCAGCTAATGAAAAGCTAGGCTATCAAAACAAAGATTTTTGTGGAAGGAAAGCAATCCATTAACTTTATGTCATTAAATCACAGAATCATGCCATTAAATCCAAGAATCAGAATGGTTTGTGTAACTATTCAAGCAACACAACCACCCTAAGTACAGAAATACAATTATAGTTGATTTTCCATGGGGAAAGGGATGTGAAGGTCAGAAGTGACACAAGGAGAAATCTGAACTGATTTTGATTTGGTATTTATGGGTTAAAGGCAACCTAACAGTAAAAGTAGAGTCTGTACATCGAGTTTAGCCTTTCAGTGTATTAATTACTGTCCTTTGGAAATGCCAGTTGGGAAAACCAGATGGGTGGATGAAGAGACACAATTGGGTTTATACCTCTTGATGAAATCTGGCTTGTACAGCTCATTTCCTATTACAGCCAAGTTTTAGCACTGTCTTAACTTGCAACAATGACTCAGCAATCTCACGTTAAGACTTAAGAAAATGCAGCATTTAGTGTAATTTGTCTGTAGAATTTCCAGGCCACTTAAATCTTTGCTTGATGTGTATCAACATCACTGCCTTAAAATCAACTGCAATACAATAATTTACAGTATCTTAAGGTTTGACTTCAATTTTTTTTGACCCACTCTTGTTGAGAGACCAAAACCAAAATTCCATATGAACTCTTCCTATATTTCTATTTTCCTACCACCACTGAGAAATGATAGGATAAGAAGTTTTCAGCTGTGACTTAGACTCGTAATTAAGAAATTAGAAGTGTTCAAAAGGGCCAAGACATTTATATGAATAATGAAGAAATTCATCATTAGCAGATGGTCTGGAAATATAATTACAATGATTACACATATATGCATAATAAAAATTTTAAAACAAGTGTTATCTATATATAATAATATAATGTAATAGACATACCTGTATTATTTTCTTTCTCTCTATGCCCATATTTCACATTTTTTATGTATGTATGGTCCATCCACATTTGAATTCATAGAGAATATAAATTAAGATATATATATATCTAATGGCACAGACATATTTGCTTAAAGAGTTTAAGTCCTATGTTAAACTGAAAAGAGCTGGATTGGGTATTTCCCAAATTTTGGGTGTGGATTTTCTTGGAGATCTCCCCAAAACTATGGATACCTGTCACAACTATGTATGGTCCATCCATGGATTTAACAGATACTTTAACAGATAACAATCTGGAGAGAAAATTCAGTGGGGTGCCAGCTCGGGCTTTGTCTAAGGGAGAAAGATTTTAGCTTTTACCTTGAGCTGCTTTCCTAAAAGCCGCCCAGTGATTTAAAAAGTATCACACCCTGCAAACTACATGATTTCACTGGTTAGGAGCAGGAGTTCCAACTCCCTTGTGACAGGGGAGCTGGAACCAGGTGATCTTTAAGGCCCCTTCCAACCCACACCATTCTATGATTCCATGAATTAAGAATTAACCAATTAATTCCAATGAAAACCCAGCCTGGGATCAGGACTTGCACGGACCAGAAATTACCTCACTGCAGTGATAAAAAGATTAAAAGCCTTTTTGCACCCTTGCTGCTCCATATCCACCCATGCCACACTAACTTTTACCTGGCAGCAGCTGTTCACGAATCTCAAGCATGCAGGCTGCTGGATTTGAATCCTCAAATCATTAAATTTCTGCAGGGAGCTGAAAGCAAGCCCATAGAAATGTCCCTCTTTCATGCACTGTCTCCCACTCTGGGTTTTCCTTTCACAAGGGATAATTAGCTTGGAAATGGTCCGAACACCCAGAAAATTCTCACTCTCAACAGGCCAGAGCACAGCTAAGCACCAGCACAGGTTTTACTCCTGGACTTGCTGTTTTCATTCCTGCTGCTGGGGACCAACCATTCTGGTAACAACCTCTTTCCAAGCTATCTTTATTTAGCAATAAAGGTGGATCAGGATTCCCTCCCCATCCTCAGTCACACACCACCTTTTGTTGTTATCTTCACTTCCTAAACTACATTGAAGATTCATTCCTTCCCCATGGATATCTGAGGATCCCTGGACTACACCCACCCACATGAGGAAACTAGGGGGAACAAAACTGCTCTCAGTAATCTTAAACTCATAGGCTACTTGTGATTTTACAGGATTCAGAAATAACAAAGGATTGGTAAGCCCTGGCCTGCACTTTCTGCTTTTCGAGGTGATCTGGTTTCATTAGCACCATAATAAATAAACAAACCCCCCTAACCTTTCCCACTAAACTCAGCTATTTTCAAGACTTTCCCTGAAAGATTTCTTCGTACTTTGCTGGACTCCCACTCTTCTGAACACACCCTGATAAACCAAGGGAGTCACTGCATGTCCCTGCTGGGTTCTGATCACTGCCAACAGGGGAGGTGAACAATCCCACACCAGCAGATGGTGGCCATAACAAAAGGCTATTATCCCATGAATTTTCCAAAATCACCTATTTAACACGGACTGGCTCTGGTGCCAATTGAGGCAAATCTGATCAGGGGTGGGACAAACTCCTTGGAGCACAACATCAGCCTGCTTGATGACAAGGGGCACCCCACACCCCATTACACTGCAGGCCTAAAGTCAGAGACAATTTGCAGGGTGCCAGGTTTTCCCTCACCACAGGCAGCACTCATCCCAGCAGGAGAGCCTGAAACAGCAATTAATGAGCTGCCTTGCAAGTCTACCATCATCTTGCACTGTTGCAACTGAAAAAAATCTATGTATTCCCTTTCCAGATGAAACAGCATTAGAATGCTGTCTCCATGATCCGCTACAGCGCCTCGTGATCCATGGCAAACACTGGATGGATAATGAAGCTGAAGGAAAACAATAAAACCTTACACACATATCTAGCCATCAAACTCTGAAGAAACGTGGTGCAAATATAATTATTCACAAATGCGCCTCCAGCTATTTCCTTCATTTACTTTTCAACTATAAAGTAAAATGAATTGTGACAATGCTGGGGAAAGGAAACATTTCTTATTCCATATGGGCCGAAAGTCTAAAGCAGTTTTTTGTGATGTTTGAACACAGCCTAAGCAGACTAGTCCTTCCCAAAACTGCTCAGGGAAGGGAAAAGGTTAGTGGGGTGGAAAAGGGGACTCAGTCTTTACGCTCAGAAATTCCCTCTCTTCCAGATGAAACAGAAATTTCACATTCTGGAAAACCATTCAGCATGAAAAATGGCACAAGCTGAAGCCTCTACCTGGCATTTCATGTCTCAGGTGCCATCCTCTGCCCCTGCTCACCCGGCTCACATTGAACAGGAATTACGGGACCAGACTGAAGATGGAATACACTTATAAAAACACTGCATTTTTCAGGGGCTAAACTGCAGCGTTTGGGAAAAAAGATTAAATGGAGTGTGGGACAGAATCACAGTGCCCCGTAACAGGCCAGAAGCGGTATTTTGCCTCAGGCAGGATCATTACCTCTCACTGCTCCAAAGATTTTTCAAGCTGTGACAATTTTCACACTGCTGCTCGGATCCCAAGCTATTACACCAGTCTGTCCAATGATGCAGAACAGCCCCTAATTAAAGAGGACCAAAATGGGCAGGAATCACATGGATGTTGACATCCATGTGGAGCATTATCTTGATGTGATGGGAGAAGTCATTTTATCTCACCAGAGTCCACAGAGGAACCAGCCAGCTCAAGAAAACATAGAGATGCTCAGAGGTGTGGAGGCCACACTTAACTCCTCACAAGCAACAGTTTTAAAACCTGAGAGTTGATGTTGGCCATTCTTTCCCCTCCGTATCTAACTGAGGGTAAGGAAGTAAAAGACTCATTTTCTAGGGGAGTCACAGAGTCACAGAATGGCCTGGGTTGGAAGGGACCTTAGAGGACATCCAGTGCCACCCCTGCCATGGGCAGGGACACCTTCCACTACACCAGGTTGATCCAAGCCCCATCCAGCCTGGCCTTTGGCACTTGCAGGGATGGGGCACCCATAAAATCTCTGGGCAACCTGTGCCAGGGCCTCACTATGCTCACAGTAAAGAATTTCTTCTGATATCTAACCTAAACCTCCTCTCTGTCAGTTTGAAGCCTTTCCCCCTTGTACTTGTAAATAACTTCTTTCTTCCCAGCTCCTTCAGGCCCTGCAAGGCCACACTGAGCTCAGCCCAAAGCTTCTCCTTTCCAGGCTCAACAATCCCAGCTCTCCCAGCCTTTCCTCCCAGCAGAGCTGCTCCATCCCTCTGCTCATCCTGCTGCCTCCTCTGGACTCTCTCCAGCAGCTCCACGTCCTCCCTGTGCTGGGCCCCAGGGCTGGAGGCAGCAGAACCCCGGCTGCCCCCTCCTGTCAGGGAGTTGTGCAGAGCCACAAGGTCCCCCCTGAGCCTCCTTTTCTCCAGCTTCAGCCCCTTTCCCAGCTCCCTCAGCCTCTCCTGGGGCTCCAGCCCCTTCCCAGCTCCGTTCCCTTCCCTGGACACGCTCCAGCCCCTCCAGGTCTCTCCTGCAGGAGCCACAACTGGACACAGCCCTCGAGGGGCCTCTCAGTGCCCAGCACAGAGGGACAATCCCTGCCCTGCTCCTGCTGGACACACAATTCCTGATCCAGCCCAGGTGCCAGTGGCCTTCTTGGCCACCAGCATTCAGCTTCTTCATTAATAAGCACAGAATTTTTCTCTAATTAGATTAGGAACAACAATAATTTTCCTTCCTGCTCATTACAAGTGCTGCAGGGTGAGATGCTCCTTTTGTGACAAGGACTCCATCCCTACAGCTGTTCTTGTTTTGTCACTCCAAAATAGACCCAGACATTCCAGGGCCACCTTCCAGAGTCCAAGGCTCTCTGTTCTGTTTGTCAGGAGACAGGCACTCGATGGTGGGGAATTACAGCTTTACACAAGGGGTTTTTGTTTTCAGTTATTTGAAGGTGGAAGATGCTGGGGAAATGAAAAGTCCACAAAGGAACCATCTCTGAAACCAAAAAGCAACCCCTGGAGCTCAGCAGTCTCCTGAGACTTCAAAAGCTGCATGTGAAAAAAAATAAAGGTTATCATTACTGATAAGACTAAATGTAACAGCTATTTTTATCTGAACTACACCAACTGGCCCCAGAATATCACTCAAAGCAAGCCAGAAATAATTAATATCATTTGATTCAACTGTAAATTACAATTTGGTATAAAGAACATGACCTTATTAGGCAACCAGAATCTTTTATTTTTCAAACTGACCTTTACTTTTGGAATATGGTGTTGCTATCTCAAACTTGAAAAATTAGTTTTGCTGTAGAAAATAATGGTTGTTCTTCTATAATTTTAAAAATGTTATTTCAGCATGAGGCTTTTGAAATGTCTGATTAATCTTTTTTTTTTCCTAGTTGTAATAATGTTCGAGAACAGGAATATTATTTCTGACACAAGACAAACGAAGTAGCACAAAAAATATGTACATTGGGGTAACATAATGGAACAGAAAGGAATAGCAATAAAATTCAGTTTACAAAAATTGCATTCTCCAGTAGATTGTAGCCAACTACAGATGAATTGATTTTGCTCAACAATTAATATAGAGACAAATATTGTTTTTCCTTAAATGCTAATATTATTTAAGCAATCATTCCTCATCTTCAAAATAATTAATGGATCACTACCAGCCTTTTAAAACGGTTTACAAACTCATAACTGATGCATAGGTAGGTGCATAATTCATGGGACGCATTCTGGGAATGAAACTAGACACCCTAATTCACATTCTGCCACAGAGATCGAACTTTCTGGAAGTTTAACTGGGAACCGAGCAAATAAAAATGGCTAAATAAAAATAAATCATTTCAGCTCTATCATCTCATCTCTTACCAGCTAAAGCTGTGTCTGAGGAGTGCTAAATTGGTAAATTCAGTGGGAGCCTCTGGCAGCTGAAAGGAAACGGTGCTGGGGATCAAGTGCTGGCACTGACACAGAATCACAGAATCACAAGATGTCCTGAGTTGGAAGGGACCCACAAGGACCATTGAGTCCAGCTCCTGCCAGCTCCCTCTGTCCCTGCAGAACGATGCCCCACCAGCAGGGATAACACACCCAGCCCTAACTCAGCCTCTCCTCCGGGTCAGGATGCCAAGATCCTCCTCGTTCCACACTTGTGGGAGTCTCGTTCTGCAGCTGCCCGTGATCCCTAAGGCCCCAGCCAAGTTTTAAATGGGAATTGTTATGACGCGGTTTTAATTTCCTCTGCCATTTCCAGTTCTCATTTCCTCAGTTAAACACTGTGCCTTTAACCAGCTTTGCCGTGGAGGGAGCTGCATTTCAGCAGTGCATGAAGCAAGCTGCCCTCCTGACTCGCTTCTCGACTGCTTGATTAATATATGATCAGTTATTTCCCTATTATGGTAGCATCCAGGCGCTCCCAGGCCGAGCTGGGAGCCCTAATGTGGTTACAAATGCAGAACAATAAATTCTTTCCCCTCCGTCACCCCTCAGTGCTCTGACCTTTGCAAAAGTGTCTTCAGCAATAACGTTTAAAATAACAACGGGAGAACTTCCTCAGGGCTACCTCGACACCAGCACATTATCCAAGGCCCCAGCACAGCTCAGGCATCATCCATAGCTTCCCTAAATACATGAGAGTTGGTGCAGCCATGGGCATGGCTGGGATTGTTCCAGACAGACTCTGCCAGGGGACTGTGGTGGCGGAGTGTGGGACCCCTGGGGTGTTGAGGGAAAGAGAGTTTAGACCTTTTGATTCAAGCCGTGCTGCAGCACTTTGCATCAAAACCATATAAAAGGCTCTAAACCCATTTTGTTTTCTAAGAGAGACGTCGCCCCCAGCACTTCCAAACACTTTGCTGCTCCAAGATGAGTTGGCGCTCGCTGTTAATTGTGGGATGACCAATGGTACCTGAGAGCACTCACCAGGAAAACACAAAACAGAGGATTTTACCTTCCAGCATAGCACTGTCTCCCTTGGCTTCGCTTTCCAGGGATGCTCCCTCACCCCACCACCCCCTTAAAGAGCAGCTGGGGAAGAAGCTCGGAGAAGTGGCAGCGATCACAACATGCCACACAGGAGTGGCAGGAAAGGGGGATCAAATCCGTGCCTGCCAAAGTGACAAGAGCTGGGGAAGGTGGCACAGGTTACAGAGCAAAACCTGTCAGTCACAGAAAGGAGAGGAGTCAATCAAAAGCACCGTGATATGGAGTCATAAGATGTTTTTTTCCACGCACAAAAAAGAGAGAGACTTTGCCCTGCTCATCTTCAAAGTGGAAAATAAGGGCATTTTCTTGGAGTCACTGGATACCAGCAGATCTGTTAGCAACTAATGAGAGGCTATTTTAAGTTTACAGGGTAATTTTAATAAAAACTGTTATATGAGCACTTGGAAAGTTACAGTGAGAAAACTCTCCTCTTGTAAAATCCATCACAGGTTTTAATTACAAATTACTAAATCCCACACTCGGAGGTGCAGAGCATAAGGGTACAGGAACTGAGCTTTGCCATTCAATATCACATTCTCAAACAAAGGAGTTATTATGGAAGGAATTGTTCCCTGGGAGGGTGGGGAGGCCCTGGCACAGGGTGCCCAGAGCAGCTGTGGCTGCCCCTGGATCCCTGGCAGTGTCCAAGGCCAGGTTGGACATTGGGGCTTGGAGCATCCTGGTCTGGTGGATGTTCCCTTCCTATGGAAGAGGTGGTTGGAACGAGATGAGCCCAAAGAACCCTTCCAATCCAAACCAATCTATGCTCCTATTTCAGTATCTTTTAAGCCTTGTAAATATTATCAGTAAGAAGCACTCACTTTACTGCACACATTAAGTGCAAGAAACAAACAACGTTAATAATGGCCAAACAGTGCAGCTTTTATTTGCAGAACCGTGGGCATTGCTCCATGCTGTGATAGGATAATTAATTTAGCACAATTACACCCCCAAAAAAAGCCACTGCTTTAATACATGTACCATGGTTTTAACATCTTGCACTACCTCCCAGTTTGGGGATGTTTGTGGAGGCAAATGGGCAATTATTGTATGGAAGTGGAGCTTGTGAGGTTAAAAAATGCCCAAGGAAGTATCCGGAGTCCTTTAGCGACAGAACAGAATTGTCACAGGGTAAAAACAGGCTGGGATGAACAAACCTGCTCTAAGACATCCTTTAAGGAGAGCGTTTGGCAAAAGAAAGTTTGTCACCCCTCCATAAAACCAAACTCGTCCCTTCAGGAGAGCCCGAGAGATGTGATGGATATAAAATGCAGGCTTCTGGAGCAGCTCCAAGGTAGTTCAGCCTGAGCAAAGATCAGGATACTCTAAAGGACATCGATTTACCATGAAACTCAGCCTGCCAGTGGGTCTCACATGCTCCTTGCATCACTTGGCTTTGTAACTTCTGCTCCAGCACCCACAAGTTCAGCCAGAGTGCTGGATAGATTTGGTCTAACCAGAAGCCTTACTGAATGTTCCACGGAATGAAATTTTCTCACAAAAGGTACAGAATTTTAACATCTCTGACTCCTGAAAGCAGTCACCCAGCTGTAGTTTTCCACCGTAAAGCAAAGAAACCCTGTTGCAGGAGGGCTGGTTCTAGGAAATTTCCACTGTTTTCTTTTGCTTGGGCTGTTACCCGAACAGAATCGTTAATTTGAGTTTACCGTGTCTCCACTGAACGCAAAAAGCCACATTCTATGTTTATTTCCCCTGCAGGCTGGCTCGCTTAACTTTCTTAGGAAGAGAGGAGGGGCTCCTCAGGAGAATGTAGGATAGCACTGAAACAGCAGCACAGGGGAGATAAATTAAGATCCAGTGGCAATGTGGCTCTGAAAGAGGATGACAAGGAATTGTACGCTGGAGGGTATTGTCAGTGTGTTCCAGGCTGTCTTGCCCAAGAGCCACTTGGAAAGCCATATTCCATGTTCTGCAGAAGCTCATTAAGCCAAACATTTTAAAATCAGATTCTAGGTAAAAAGCTCTGGCCAATTCCTAAGGAAAAAAAAATCCTTAATCTAAATTAGAATCATAGAATCATTTAGGTTGGAAAAGACCTTTAAGATCATCAAGTCCAGCTGTAAAAGAAGCCAAACTTGCAGGTGTTTAGAAAGACAGCAATGGAGAAAAGCAAGGACTCCAAGGGTGCAATTCCAACATTTCTGGACAGCATTAATCTCACCCTTGAATCCCCTTCCTATACTGGTTAGTTCTCTATTAGTTATAAAGGCAGCTCAGAGTGACTGGTTCAGATGTAGAGATTGTTCTTTAAACGAGTTACACTGCCCGAGCCTGAGTGGTGCCTGAACTACACACTGTAGAATTTCAGATGAACATGCTTATCTGCTATTTCAAGAGAAATTCTTCCTCATCAAATGAATTATTTAGCCCTTATGAAAGGTACTACACGGAAACTGCAGCAGCTAAGAAATCTCGTTTGCTCCAGGAAGGAAGAAAATAAAATAAAGGTAGGCACACCTTCTCACACAACTCCATCCATGTGCTCTGATCCCATGGGATGGAGAAGGAGAGAACGGCTCACCTTCAATACAGGGTCAAAATGAACATTTGTTCCCTCTGCTGAGATGGCCAGGGAAGCTGCCAGTTGTGCAGCTGATCTGGATCCTCTCACGTTCCCTCAGGAGCTGACTGAACAGTGCGCATACATTTTTCTTTTTATAGAAATACAGTTGAACAGACAAAAAAAACTGTATCAGCACCTCTCGCTCTCCTTTCAGTTCAATTCAAAGATAGTGAATTTTTGAGTACACTGTGTGCCTTTAAGTGTACATCAATAAGACTCCTTATACACCTCTAATAAGGGATTACAGTTAACACCAGGACAAGCAATATCAAATGCTTCATGTGAGCAAGCAGCCAAATGACAGTTTCTGTGAGAACTGTAATTGAATTCACCAGCTACTGCAAACACCAAACCTCTGCTCTGCTATTTAGCTAAGAATGAGCCAGGTGATGGCTGCTGCCATCCTGAAGAGTGGAGGTGCTCCAAGGAACCTTGCTGCACCCAGCATGTGGCAAAGGCAGCCAAAACAGAGCTGAGAATGCAGGAAGAATAAAATGTGTGAGTCAGATGTTCTGGGTGTCCATGTGTAGAAGACAAGAACCCTTTAGAAGGTATTTCCATGATTCTTGCGGCTGATCCAAGCCAAGGAACACTGACATGAGACTGGAATCTGCATGCAGAGCTCAGAAGAACACAGTGATCACCTCCTAGTGCAGTTCCCCAACATGGTGCACTCAATGGAGAATTCAGATTTTACAGCACAATTACACACAAAAGTTACTGCCTCATCATTCCTTAACGGAAGAAATACAACCCCACCACACATCCTTGTCATGTTCTTTCTTTCCCCTCCCCTGCCATGGAAACTGATGCTGAGGAGGACATGACTATTGGCTCTGAGGCAGAACTGGAGCACAGCTCTGCTCTCCCACTGATTTCCTCTCCTGGAGTAATAGAAAAGACCTTATTGTCACATAGGACAATTTAGTGTTTAGCATAGGGGAGAAAAAAATGGCAGTGAATAGATCCTATAAAAGAGCGGGGAATTAATCCAGAAGGGCACGGTGTCCTTCTGAGCAGCTTGTTCATTACTTAGAGGCAGTTACTGTACTGGGAGGCTAAAGCCTGGAATTCTAACAAGTCAATACCAAAGCTCAGTGGGATTTCTTGTCCCTGCCTTTAGCCTCTGTATTTATTGAGTGAGGCCTGATGGTTGTAGGGTAATGTAATTTTCCAAGCCTTTCCAAAGCAGCAAAGATAATGAGCAAAGTCAGGCTCCAACGCCACTAGACACTACTTCAAATCCTGCATTTTCTTTTTCCCTTACCCCCATCTCATAAAAAAACAGAATTCCAAACCTTCTAGGTCCTAGGCACTTACTCAGCAACATCCTCTTTTGAACTCGATGCTATTTCAGATAAAGGGTGGAGGGGTTGTTCTCCCCTAAGAGTGCAGTTCTGTGTTCTGACAAGCACCTGACCCAAGTGTAGATCATTAAGGCTGGCTTGCAGTGGGCTTATTCTCAAGTGTGTAGCAAGGAGGAGTATCCACCTTTTTATAGCCTGTGTATTGATTAATCACACCCACACACCTTTTTAGTTTGGATTCTTTTTTTTAATGTGGGTAAAAGCAAGCATGTTTCTCCAATAAAGCCCCCCCACGAAAGGACAAAGCAGGTCCATATCCCGAGCTCTTTATCTACATCAGGAGGTTATGGAGCAGGGAAGTGAAAATGGTCTCATTATCCTGACAGATGGTGCACTTAACAAACCCACACAGAACGCTGAGGACACAAAGGAAGGTTGTACGTGCTGGAAGCGTGGTGCATTTCCGAGCTGTCAGCCAAGTGGTGCCTGTGAGGTACCACAGTGGCCCTCCAGCCTTGCTGCTTTCCAGTCCTCAGAGCTGGAACAAATCCCTGTTGTCACCTGGAGCATTCCCTGCCTCCTTCCCCTTTTAATCCTCCCATCCTGCAACATCTCAAAGGAAGCTCAGAAAGTTTCCTCTGTAAGATCAATTGTTTACTTCTCTTTTTTTAATGCAAAAACATGTTAAGGCAAAACAAAACAAAAAGCAAGCTTTATTAATACGAGCTGTCTAGAAGAAAAGGAAGGTTCCTATTCATCTTATCTTGCTTTTCACCTCACTAAGTTTTCACCTGGTGCCTTTTAACAACAGCCATTTAAAATCAATTTTATCCGGAGGGGTGGCCATTGATTTAGCTAAGTGCTGCAATTGCAATTAGAAAGTTATTAAACCCAGTGCCAGATAGACTAATTGACATGAAAATCTAACCGAGGCTGGGGGATAAAGGTTTCCCTCCTGCTTCAGCTGTAAGTTTATTGCACACATAAAGCTATCTTAAAAGAACATTCAGGTTGCAAAGTTGAGCATGAGAAAGTTAATAAATGACAAAATGAACTGATACCATTAGGCAAAATTAACTGAATCACTGAGTGGACAACTGTAATTTTTCACATTGAAACTTTCATGGTCTTAGGAGCCAGACAGTGTTTCCTAGATTTAAAGCAAAAAAAAAAAAAAAAAAGGATTTTGACACAACATATGGACACCCACATGGCTCCTCAGCACGGCTGCTTGGAACTGTTAAATCCAACACCAGTTTTAATGGAGTCACTGGCAGAGGTGGGAGGCTGCTGTCCTGTTGCTGAATCAGCAGGAAAGGGAATGACTTGCAGATTTTTGGGGTGGGATTCATAAAGCTGATGGGAAAGGAACAAGGAGAAAACTCTGATGCCATCAGATGTGGTGGCTGCTCCTGTTCCACCTCCTCTGTCCCAGTTCAGGGCCAGCCCCAGCTCTCCCCCAGCCCCGACGGTCACCACGGTTCCCAGCAGACCCCAACAATGCTGTGTCTTTATTCAGCTACTCCTGCTCCCCAGAACTGCACCAGAACATTCCCTAACCTCAAAATTCCAGCCCAGACCCTTCCCACACCAGCTGACTCCTGCCCTCCTCCAGTTCTCACATCCCAGCTCATTTTCCTCCCTCCCGGTCCCAGTTTCCATCCCCAAGTATCAAATCCTGCCTAATCCTCTGTGGTTCCAGCTTCCTGAGGAGACCTACTGAACTCCTTTGTCATTCCATCCTTTGACCTCTCTGCTCCAGCTTCTGGGACCCTCTGCTTCCAAGGAATTTTTTCCTAAGCAATTGTGATGTTTTGGGAGCACAGAAAGGGCATGACCCTGCCCTTGGCTTCAGCTCCTGGCCAAAGCATTGCTGAATGTAGCAGCAATCAAGGAAAACCATGATTTCCTTAAGCCTTTCAAAGACAGTGTTGGTTTAATTGCTTTAGAGTTTACTAATTGGCTCAGTGATGTCGAGTTTTCATGGGAAAAAAAATAATTAACTGCTTCACTGAACTCACACAAATGTAAGACTTGTCCTTCTAAACATTTGTAACTTGGCCTCTCTAACAGATAGAAAAGTCACATCCCAGATGACAAATCTTACATTTCTGTTCAAAATGACAGAGACTCAAAGCAGTCAGACAAAAGGCCACCAGAAACTGTTTTTAATTTCTTGATGTGCTAACATTTTGCTCAAGCCTCATTTTTGGAAACTACTGGAATGACTTTGCTGAACCCTTCCAAAATAATTCTGCTTGAGGCAAGCAATCAAAATGACAAATTTCAGCCTGAGCA
Source organism: Falcunculus frontatus (assembly GCA_013398115.1). Taxonomy (NCBI): domain Eukaryota; kingdom Metazoa; phylum Chordata; class Aves; order Passeriformes; genus Falcunculus; species Falcunculus frontatus. Next base: position 31,929 of record VZRV01006387.1, on the reverse strand, counting down.
ATTGGATTTTGGCAAGGTTGTGTTCAACTGAAAAGGGAGCTTTTAACCAGCAGAGTTCAGCAGCTGTTAATCGGCCTTGCCACCAGTCCAGATTGCAATAAACAAAATAAGCGCATATAATAGCACTGAAGGAATGTAAACTAAATGAAATAAAAGTTATGGATAGCTGGAAAATCTTTAAAAGGGATCAAAACCAGAGGGTGAATGTTACTCTGCTGGTGTTTTGAGAGTTGCCAATGATTTCTTGAAGATTTAAGCAGGGGAAAAAAATTGAAAACAGTCGAGTCACTTAAAATGATTACATGGAAGACAAAAATTCATCTGAGTAGTCCTTTACACATTCTGTTTTGAGGATTTCTCTGGCACTTATCTCTGCCACTCATTTAAAAAACTCTCTAGAAAAGATTTTCCCTGGTGTGAATTTAAACCCTGATGGGCACTTTTTATGGTCTGTTTGGATTTACAGACATGTCAGATTGTCAATAAATCTGATCAGAAACAGCATCTGAGCTGACACACACGGCTGGCCAACCTCAGATCATCTCTCCAGCCCGTGTTTTCTCATCTAGAGAGACCCATTCTTCCTCACCCTGTTTCTGAGGATTACAAGGACATGAGCTTACAAGCATCTGGAAGAAGGACTAAACATTTTATGCATCTCCTCTGCTTCAGGAAACACAAGCTGGGTTGGTACAAGGAAGGACCTAAGTTGGGACTCACATCCCTCACTGCCTCCAAAGTGCTGGCATGTGCAGAATGCACAGGATACAGCACACCCCAGTCCCTGTTCCACTAAAACCCACCTAATTCAATGCTCAAATTTTAGATCTGCATGTAAACAGAACAAATTAATTTTTTTTTCTCCTCTTTTGCTCAGGAAATCCAATTATTTACTCCCCCTTCCTTCCTTCCTTCCTTCCTTCCTTCCTTCCTTCCCTTCCTCCCTTCCTCCCTTCCCAGAGAGAGAACAAGTAAAAGCCTTCTTGTTTCTAATTCTGCTCCATTAAAAACTGCTTTGTCTCTTACTTGTGTTTCTCTTCTTCCAGGTGACTCCTCACCTGGCCCTTGCTTAAACCCAGTCTTGGAAATGTTTTGTGAGACTGGAGAGAAATCAGAAAGTTCAGGTGAGGGTTACTATGACCCTAAGTTAGAGCATTAGTCAGGAACCTTCTTTTTGGCAAATGAATAGTCTTTACTAATGACCCAGACTGTAAATTTGCCAGGGAAAATAGGAGGAAAAATTAGGCAGTTAGAGGGAGGAGCAGCACCTGACCTGGCTGTGCTGAAGAGACACAAATTTCTCGGGGGGAGGAGAAATAATGAGAGGTGAGACAGAAGAAATGAGGGAGACAGGAAGAGAAGCAGACAGAGAAGACCCTGCTTCTGGAAAAGGCAAAAGGAAAACCTCAGGTTTTATGAATAAAGTAAGGAGTAACTAATTTGACCCATTGTGGAAGCCTGGCCTGCCCGGCAGCAAGGAGCAGGAGTTTGGATTCACCCCGGAGCATCCCACTGCACAATTCCCATGGACACATTCACTTGTTGGCCATGACAAGGGGTCACAGTGGCAGGAAAATATCTACTTATACAAGCCAGTGACTGGTTAAAACCTTCAATATTGTGAGTGAATGTGTCTTGAGCCTTGAAAAAACCAGCAGAAACCACTGCCAGAAGAGCTCTGCCAACGTGCACCGAGGATCTGAGTGTTTTCTAGTGCTTACCTCAATCTTTGCAGCCTCTCCTGAGCAGCAAAAAGCAAAACTTTCTTCCTTTTTTTTTTTAAACCAAATCGATCACTTTTTCTCCTGAAACAACTCACTGGTGGGGGCAGAACACCCTGGGGTTTTTTTGAACTGCCTGGACTGAAAAGTCCACGTTGTTTTTTGTTTCCTGGCACGCTTGGCCAAGCTTATCAAGTGTTTTGTCACATTCAGACAGCATCACTTAAAACAACAAAAGGTATCCCTGACACCAGCAAAGGAGGCTGGCAGCTCTGGGCTGCATCACTCCCTGTCTCAGCAATTACACTGAAATAAACAAAAGTAAACTCAGCCTTTTGCTGCCAGGCCAGAATCCCCACAAACACACAGCAGAATAGAAGCAGCTGCTCTCTAACTCAGCTCAGGTTCATTGTTGGTTTTTCTACTCTGCAAGTTCAGTCAAGAAATTCAGCCCCAAATATGCATCAAAGTACTATGGAGTCCTGCAGAAAACTACTTACAGACACAGAAAATCACTGTGATGTCCAAAGCGTTGTGGGAAGCTCGAAATAAGGGTCAAATTTATGGTAGTTATAAAACCTTTTCATGCCAAGTTTCAAGTAAATTTGGATCTATTTATAGTTTGAAGAGGAAAACAATAACTTGTTAGTGAACTCACATAGTATCCACTCAAAAATAATGGCAGTTGTGAACGTGCTTATATTTAATTTCATTTCAACTTGAAACTTAGAACCAAACTGAGTTGGGATTACAAGCTCACACAGATACGTGGGGACAAACTACAAAGAAGCACTGGTAACCCCTGATGCAGCTTTCTTCACTGGCTTTTTTTGTGTCCATCATCTTCTATTGCAAGAAGAAAAAGAACTAATAAAAGGAAATAAATAAGTATTCTAATTCCAACTCCGTCTGGACTTCAGCCAGTCCACCATGTAATAGCAAAAGTGCTAATGTTAGCTGCAGTAATCTTCTTAAGATGATGAATAGAGACCAAAAATCTACACTAATTCTGCTGCATCTGAGAACAGCTTCTAGACTCTGTTGTTCCCAAGGTTTGCCTGTGGCATGGGGAGGAATGAGGGGAATTGCCAAAAATTACATTTTCTTTTTGATGTTCTTCCATAATGGAATGGTTCTGAGCTGAGGGACCTCCAGAGGATGCCATCTCATGACTTAAGTCTTTGGCTCTTTATTTCTGTGGTCCCTCCTGTGAAAACCACAAATACTTAAACAAGAATTGTGACACTTTTCTCTGGCACAGGGAAAAGCTTCAAAGAGGTCCAGCAGTCAGAGCAGACGACATCCACCAAACCTCCCACACCTGGTCCCACTGGGCAAATGACACAGGAATATATTGTTTATGGATCATTAATCTCCAAACTTCTTCCCACTGGGGTCTAGAAAAGCTATTTCTTTCTCTTTAATTCGACAGAAGAAGGAATTTAAGCCAAAGAAGTTTGTCTGAGATGAGACCGAGTGGTGCTGATGGAGAGAAGGATTGATTGGCAAAGCCCACGTCTTGCCCTCTGCTGACAGCATCCATCACCCTTTGACAGAAAACATCGAAACCTACACTTCTTCCATTTGTCTTCTTACCTTCTTGGCTAAAATAAGCCAGGAATGCTTTTTCCCCAGTTTCTCCACATCTTTGCCTGCCAGAGGCAGACCTCACACGAGAGACACAGAGCTCTCACCAGAGACATGGAGTTCTGTTGGGAACAAATTCACTGGAAAGGTCACCAAGAACTTTCTGCCAGTGACAAATACAGCTGCCTGCTTGATGAATACAGTCATTAGGTGAGACCACAATGCACATTTTCTGCTAGGAATTATTCTGCTGTCTGCTAGGTCCAGAGGTGGCTGCTTCAGGACACCAAAGAGCCTTGGATCCAGCTCAGCTCTCTGTCTCAATACCCTTCCCTTGATGGGTTCTGGCCCACGGTTATTTGAGGTGAAAAGAAGGAGGTTGTCTGATCCTCACCTGTGCTGTATGAACCTGGATGAGCCATGGGGGTTCATGTGCTCCCAGCATTCCCCAGGATGAGCCCCAAATGCAACTGGAGGTTTGGAATATACACAAGTGTATCCACATCTTCCCTCAAAGGTACCACACCTGATAACCTACACTCAGCTCTGAAATCAAAGCCCAGAAGAACAAACAACTCTGCAGGCTTAATTAATCTCACCTCTCCCACCCTTCTGTTTGGTTCTACCACACAACAAAGGATGCAGCCCAGAATTTTCTCTGCAGCTAATCCCTGTAGCCCAGAATTTTCTCCATGGCCAACCCGTTTCCTGTCAGACACCTGGGTCAGAAACTCTCAGCAGTGTCTGTAGGCACTATAAACTAAATTTTAGGTGTCTGTCAGTATGAGATCTTTAACTTAGATTAGGAGCTGCAGGGATGGTTATTGTTGGATTAGCACAGGCACATAATGAATTCCAAAATCCTGCAATACCGTGTTCCTGGCTATTAGCCCGGGTTTTAATTAGTTTGTGCTAATGAATGTATTTGTACATGTCCATTTTTTATTGGCAGCTTTTAGAGGAGTAGTAAATTGGTCACTGTGGAGTGCCAGTGTTTCACTAAAACCTAAGGAATAATTAATGCTTTCTCCACCTAGAGTCAACCAGCAGTCTCAGGGGGTTTTAGGTATAAATTAGAATGAAAGATGAGATACTCAAAATACAGTTAGAGAACTCATTCATCAACGGTGATTAAATAATGTCACTGTGAGACCCTGGAGAAGTGCTGAGAGCTGATTTCCAGCTCTGGAATACCCACACCATCTCACAGGAGCTGCCAGAGCACCCTGCCCTATTTTTTTTTCCACTGTGACTTTCAAAATGCCTTTTCCATATCCGGTGCCATCCAACTTTCTTCTGTTCTTGGAAATTCCTCCTTGGAAAATATGTATTTTTCTCAGTGTTTCCTATTCATAACCCACAGTGGGCTGGGGGAAAAATGAACCAATACTAAGAGTTCTTGGCTAAAGCAAATGCTTCCATCAAATCCAGTATCCTGGCTAACAAAATCCTCAAGCCAGAAAATATTTGGATGTTTTCGCATCCACATTTCCACAGAGGAAATGGCTGTGAGAGCTGGCACAAGGTGGTCAGGATAAGTCAAACCTGAATAAGGATAGAACTGTTTGAGATGGATTTAAGGAGAAATTACATGTCCAGGTCCAAACCAGACATTGTAAAATACCCTGCTGAGCATCCACTTAACTCCAGAGATAGACAAAGAATTCTTATATTTATTATTTATTTTATGATATTATTTTTATTATTTTTGAATGTTAGTATTACCCATGAATTCCTCAGCCTTGAGAGAGCTAAGCAAATTAAAAGCCTAAATCAGATTAAGATCTATGAACACCAGGCTCTCCCGAGGAGCTCATTCTGATAAGCACCATGCCACAAAAAAATACATTTTCCTCTGTTGAGAACAAACAGAGCTTTAGGTCTGTCACAGAGGTGTGCACCCTAAGAGCCAGACATGAAGAATTTCACCCCAAACTTATAGAGAGAGCCAGAGGACCCAAGACACGTGTGGGGCTGACTTTGAAACACCCCTCCCTTCCCTTGGACAAGAAACCTAAGCATTTTACATAAGGTCCTGAAATAATCTCTGAGCACGGGGACTGAAGGCGAAGCGTTGTGCTGGTTCCTGATGCAGCATCTAATTCCTTCCTGCAGCCCTGACTGCTTTTTGTTCTGGCCACCAGTTCAGCAAAGGAGCACATTTTCATCATGTCTGTAACACTCCTACTCTTCTAAATTCTGGTGCCTGCTTACACAAGGGAGCCTGATAACACCAAATTACAAGCTAATTTTGGAGCATCGAGCTAAGTGCCTCAAGACAGCTGTGTGCTACAAATTAAAATCTTAAAAACCTTCAGGAAAAAAAAAAAAATAAATCATTTACCGAATTGCTAACGGAGGAACTCATAAGTAGAAAAGTATTTTCATTCCATTTACAAACCCGAGCCAGAAGAAAACAAAAGCCTGTGGTGTGAAGTAAAGCAGGTCTGGGTACAGTCATGTGTGTACAGTCAAAAAGAAAAGTGATGTTTCCACAACTGTAAATCCTAGTAACCACTGTTGGGCATTGATTGTGTTCCTCTTTCATTTTTTACTTCCACTAAATTAAAAAAACATGCTGCTCAGCTATATGCAGCTCTTGTAGCCTTTTAATCATCTGTTGTTAGTGTCGGGGAACGTGGAGAGATAAATCTCCAAGCTGTGCCAGTCAGCCCAGCTCCATGGATTCCCAATCCCATATCCCATTGACTCTAATCCTGACACACCCCAAACCACCCCTGATGGTGCAGGGGCAGTTTCATTTCAGAGGTAACTTTATAAGGTTATTGAGGGGCTGGCTTGAGCTGTGTCCTCCCTTTGGGTCATCACCAGCACCAAAGCAGAACTAAAGGCTCTTTCTCCCAGGAGCCCATTTTCCAGGCAGTGCACACTTTTGGCAGGCAGCCAGCCACATGCCAGTCATGGAAAGAAGGCTCCTTCTCCCTGGTGCACAGTCAGGCAGCTCACTGATAATTACAGACCGATTTCCAGAAGAAATATGGCACTTGTCAAAGGCATCATTTCAATTCTGTCTTTCCTCATTAACACTTGATGGGAACTCCAGCGTATTTATGACTCATCCAAAAGGCAAAACCCACCAGCATCACCACGGCTTTATTTTCTTTCACTTAATTTGATTTTTTCTTCATTTCTAATCACTGAAATTTTTTTGTCCCCTAATGACCTTGGCTGATTTTCCAGCCAGTTTCTCAGAAAGGAGCTGGGCTACCACCACCCTCAACTCTCAAATGCCCACTGAATGAGGCACCTCATGATGATTTCCTTGGGCTTCTCCTGATCTCAGTACTGCAGGAATGCTGCAGTTCCACTGACTTCTACCTCCTGCGAAGGAGCAGACTGTGAGGGACCATATAGAAATATATATAACTGCTATACATGTGTTCATCTCTCACATTTTTAGAAATGCAGCCGGATTTTTGGATGCACTCGGTTTGAGAACATCGCATCCACGCAGGCACACAAGGTTCCCGAGCTGTGTGCAGGCACTGTGTGCAAAACAAAGATCCCATAAATTAATCAAGTTGTTCTCCTAGCAAGCTGGAAAGAAAGAGGTGGAGCAGGGCAAGAATTGTTATTGTTATCTCTATTTTTAAATACTTGGAAGACACTCAGTTGCTATGGTGGTGAGGACCATATAAGTACCTAGACAGATTCATTGGTGGCAGGAGTATTAAGTGTGAAGATTCTCCATGTCAAAGGTACCAGTTAATAGGAGCTTTTTCCTCTATGGGGAAAAAAAAAAAAGATAAATATATTTTGAAATAATTTCCCATTTTTTAAAGTTTTTAATAAGCAGGTTTAAAAAGCTGAAATTTTGATTCTATGCTTGTGCTGTTCTGCTCTGTATTTTTTTTTCCTTGTGGGACTTCTGCATTAAAAAGAAAAAAAAAGAAACCCAAAACATGCAAGAAAAAGCTGCATAATGAACATTGCAGAGCAACATACAGACAGACATCCTTCATGTGGATAGTGCTATATTCTTTGTGTGGGAAGATGGACTTATTTGGGAGTCACGAGAGTGGTTATAAATGATACACAACATGAAAACTTGCAGGGAATTCCAGAGCCAGGACACAGACCAGGCTACAAGAGCACTGCTGTTAATTGATGAAACTTTTAATACAATCTTTTTTTTTTTTAAAGATGCTTCTGCCTAAACATTTAAAAAGTGAAAGCTCCTCGTTACCAGATGAGGTGGAACTGTAATGCACAGTGGCAAAGCCAACTTGTCAGATAACAGAAAAGTAAGAACAAAATCTACTTTTTTAGAAGTATTTCTTCAGTTTAGTTCAGATACATTGATTAAACTCCTCCAGAGGCTCCTCTCCATGAAAGCAGATGGTCACTGCACAGGGACAGGCACACGTGGGTGTAGGTGAAGTTTCAGTGCAGAAGGTGCCTGCAGTATCTCAAACAGTCATAAAAATCATCACTTTAGAAGTTCTTGTTTCTGGATGAACACCAAAAACTGTTGACCAGAGAATTTTTGTGAACAATCCTTCATTGCCATCACTGCCCCAAATAAATAAGCACACAGTATCCCTCTGGAGAGGATTCATGCTCATCCCTGGCGTCCAGAAATGGAAATTCACCTAGGAGAGGCAATAAAGCTCATCTATAATTCCCTTCCCTTCCTTTCAGCATCCTCTCCAGGGAAGATCTGTGAACAATCCCAGAGCCTTGGTATCAAAGGCTCCATCTGCCTTTAGCAGAGCCCTGCTGGCTGCCTGCAGGGATGGGCACATTCCTCGGGCACATTCCTTGGGCACATACATTCCTTGATAAACACACCAGGCTGGGCAAAGGAAGAGAGCCAGGCCAGGAGAGGACCTGAGACATCTTTGGTTTGGTTCTGAGCAAACTTTCTGTGCAGCTGTCCCCAGCAAGTGCCTAAACTGAAACTCAGCAGTTTCCTGCAGTGCTTTTGCCATGTCTTGAGATGGGATTCATCTAGAGCTGTTCACTTGGGACTTTTTCTCCTCTCATCTGATCCACCCTCAGCTAAAGATCAGAGTGTTGAGTTCTCACAGGATTTTTACACCTTTCTCTGAGCCTGAGTGATCTGTACATGACCGAACACAACTTATGTAACCGTGCTGGGGGTTCAGACACTTTTGTATTTAGGCTCTGTGAAGGTGTTATGGTATTTGGTGGTTGCAGACACGTCTGGGAATGTTGCTGAGGCACAGACTTTTTATTTTAAGAGATGTGGGATGAGGTATAACAAATCATTCTCATTTCACTTCCCAAATCCCCACTAGAACCGGCTAGACTGGATGAGATAGGGCAGAATTTGGCTTTGGATATAGGCTGAAAGTAGAATAAGAGAGACTGCATTACTGGGAGATCATGTCCCTTGAAGCACCACTTAAAAGGGATGAGAGAATTTTCACCATAGTGAAAAGAGACAACAAGGCAAGCTAATTTCCCTGCCAACTCTCAACCTATCACCCAGGAAAACTCAATATTAATTACCTTCATCCAATACTCCCCATCCTAACTTCTGATTAGTGCTGGGGGGGGTGAAATATCAGAGAGCAGCAGTTTGAAAGGGTGAGGGTGGGGTTTTTTTACATCGATTCAGCAGCTGCTTGCAGTATTTAAGATTCATCTTTTGCCACACAAGCAATGTTTTGTGGGAAAGAAAATGCACGAGCATTGCAATGCAGCAGTTCAGGCTCTGTCCTTTCCCTGGAATAAAAAAATGTGACCTCCAGGCCCGGGAAGATACAGCAAACCATGTTCCATGAGGCCCTTTGAATATTTATACAAATTACCCTCATGTGTTCCCCTCCCTTCCTCAAAATCGTTTTTTCCACCAGTAAGTTTATTTGTAGGGCTGTTCCCAAAACCAGCACATTTTTTACGCAGTCATTGGAGAATATTAGTGGAAAATTAATTTTGAGTTCTTAAAGAGATATTTATATTAGCCCATACTACAATAATGATCCTGGCCTCTAGCCAGGAATTGAAGCTCTATTAAGCTAAGCACTCTACATAAATAACTATGACGATTATTATTCACTCTGTCGGATCTGGCAAGATTTTTTTTTTTTATTCCTGAGTGCAGTGAGTAGAATTTCCCAAATTTCTTGAGCAGAGGAAGTGGGTGAATGGACTGTTGACGGCACTGCAAGATGCCTACCCCTCTACCAGGAAAGCTTACTAGAGAGAGATCTCTATTCTCCCACACAGGATTGGAAAACAATTATTTACCATCACTTTAATGTGAATTCTTTTTCTAGAAGCATTCAGACTGAAGTGACTCCATTTTAGATGTGAAATATAATAATTTACTTTATTAACTCTACTGTTTCTTCATCTTTATGTAGAGGCATCTCATGGATGCAATGAAACACAGAATATTTATTCCTGTATAATTTTCTAAATGCCCCAAAGCAGAGCTCATACACTGACAAGTGTTTGGGAATGAGAAGAAACTGAAAATACAACTGACCATCTTGCTGTGATTGGATTAATCCACCATGACATCTCAGTTCATGCAAAACCTACTCATTTTCATTTCACTCAGAGCCAGGAAGGCATAGAATTCATCCCATGAAAACACTTATTTTGTTATTATAAATATTCATGTTACTGAATGATAAATCTCATCTTCCAAGAAAAATTATTAATAGCAATTAATAATCACATGCTTTATGTACTTTGAGAAGAAAGGGCGAGATCTATTAATAGGAAAAAGAGCGATTCTAAATTTGAAGATGGAAATAATTGGTTCTGATGCAATTGTTTCCCTGGCAGTTGTGCTGGGCTATTAAAGAGTAGATTGCATGAGAGCAGCTTGCAAATTACACAAGAAAAAAAAAACAACACAGGGCAATGTGAAACAGAACAAGAAGTGACAAGTGTTAACCTACAAAGGAACTTTGTGACATTGCCAGGGTCACAGAGAAGAATCACTTATTGACTAAGAGTAGTCAGGGAGGAACATTCTGTTTTCATATTTGCATCTGCAAATATGATTGTCCCCACTAATCAAACCAGGTGAGCATAAAGGAAATTACAGCTTCTTATCCCACACTGTGGGAGCTGTGTGGGAATAGTAGTGCTGTCTTCCCTTTGGATTTTCTTCCACAGAGAACAGCATTATGTAACAGAGATTTACAAGTTAAGCGTGCAGTTTCACAAATAAGTATCTTTTGGGTTTCCAGTAGACTGAGGTCCTTCAAGGTCCCAGTGAGGTTATGGGTTCAATACTGAGCCCAGATTGTTTAACTTGTTCATCAATGACTTGGATGAAGGGGCAGAAGCCTGCTCAGCAAGTTTGATGATGACACAGAGAGGAGCAGCTGATCCCAGTAAGGGCTGTGCAGCCCTCTAGAGGGACCTCAGTAGGTTGGAGGGATGGGCAGAGAACTGTCTGCAATTCAACAAGGGCAAATACAGGCTCCTGCACCTGGGAATAAATAACCCCAGGCACCAGCACAGGCTGAGGGTGACCTGCTGGAGAAGGATGTGGGAGTTCTGAGGGAAACGAAGCTGTCCCTGAGCCAGCAGAGTGTCCCGGGGACCAAAGAGGCCAATGGTGTCCTGGCATTGGGAAGAGCATTCCCAGCAGGTCAGGGCTGATCCTGCCCCTGTGCCCAGCCCTGGGGGCACCTCTGGGGTGCCGTGTCCAGCTCTGGCTCCTCAGCACAGCAGGGCCAGGGAGCTCCTGGAGCGGGGCCAGCGGAGGCTGCGGAGCCCAGGAAGGGCCTGGAGCATCTCCGTGCCCAGGAAAGGCCGAGGGAGCTGGGGCTGCTCAGGCTCGAGAGGAGCCCGGCTGAGAGGGGCCCTCAGGCCTGGGTGTCCCTGGCTGCAGGGAGGGCTCCGAGCAGGGCCCGGGCTCTGCTCCGGGGGCCCAGCAATGGCCCCAGAGCAACGGGCAGGGCCTGAGCCCAGCAATTCCCTGCACAGGAGGCACAACTTCTGCCCTGGGCAGGGACCCAGCTGGGACACATTGTCCTGAGAGGCTCTGGAGTCTCCTCACTGGGGATATTCCAGACCCATCTGGGCACAGCCCTGTGCCCTGTGCTCTGGGAGCAGGGAGGTGGCCCCAGATGTCCCCCTATGGTCCCTCCCATCCTCACCCACCCTGTGGTGCCCCTGCTGCTGAAGGGAGCTTTGCTAAGAGCTGCCACTGCTGCTCTGGGGGTAGGAGCTAAACACAATCAAGGATGGACTGTTCCTGTCTAGGGAAGGTCAAACAAGAACATGCATTCGTGTCTACCCAAACCATCCCTGCTATAAAAGGAATCCTCAGAGACAAAATTTCCCTGAGTGCTGCGCGGTGACAGCAAGGCCATAGATGTCTTCAAAGAGGGAGACTGCTGATTGCCATAGTCATTATTTTATTTTCTTCAGTTTCAAGCTAACCTAGAGGCGGACCCAAAATTCATTTTCTACTGCAATGCACGAACAAAGCTTGACCCCACAGTGCCTCTCTGTGTGAATCAAACCCTGAGAAAAGCCAAGCATCTTTATTTGTTGTTTGGGCCAGTTTTCAGCAGCTTTTCCTGATCTGTAAACAAGAGCAAAGACAGCAACCAGACCAGTTTGCCTTTGCAAACATTGTCAGAGCATGACTTTTCTTTTTTTTTCGTTCTTTCTTTTTATAAGATGAAAGAGTTTTTTGTTTCTCCACCCTTCCTCCTTTTCAACAAGAGCGAAACAAGAGGGAAAATTTCCTTTTGATAGGGAAACAAACACTTGAAGAAGAGGCTAATAACATTTAGGACGTGGACATATTGCAGACTTCTGGCCAAAAAAACATGGAACAGAAGATTTATATTGTGCATGCAGGTTTACAGCACACCCCAATTTTCAGAGCAATAAATCACTGCTTGAGTTTTAACCACACAGAGCTAATAAGGACAAAGAGTTACACATTTCTGCTTCTTTGATTTAGCATTCAATCTCAGGTTCAAAGTTTTGATTCTGCTTTATTTTTATGCAAGCATGTGGGCTGGGGAGATCAGAGGACTCTATTCCATCTCCCCTGCTGCTCCTGTGTTTTATGTAGGTGACAGTTTTTCAGCTATAATTTCATTACAAAAAGTAATTGGTATCTCTTTGCCCAAGATTAACTGTGCATCTGCCTGTTTATGTTATACATAAAATTATGGTACAACTAGAACCATATATATTTTTGAATTAATGACACAGCCCTTGCTCACTCAAAATCCCCACTAAGAAAAAAAAATTGCTTTTAAAAAGGCTGCAGGATCAGTAAATCTAAGCTAAACCTGACAACAGGACGATTTTATTCGGGAAGAAATTTTTATTTGGGAAAGAAATTCAAGGCAAATGAGCTGAGTTCATAATGTGCTCAAACAGAAAAGAGAAGAACATGCTCCCCATGCTGCCCGAATGGCTGACATAATTTTGCTTGCTTTCCTTCCCTGTTAACTTGAAAATGCAAATTGCTTTGCTGTCAGGGTACATTTGTTCCCACTAATTCAAGACACTATAACAAGCCAAAATATTTATTTGGGCTTTTTTTTTTTCCACTCCAATTTGTGTTTTCTCATAGTGGGAGCATCATCTACAGATTTCATTGACTGAAACATTATGCAAACAGCCCTTACGGGAAAGTCACCTCCCTGTAATAGGAAAACTATCCATAAGAAGGCTCTTAATGCTCTAGGATGTGTTGCCTCAAAGGGCCCAAAAATTCTGCTCTGACCAACACTTAAAAGGCCAAAACACATATCCAAAATAACTGCTCAAATGACCCATTTGGAAAAACCTTGGCTTTTCAGAGAAGGGACTCGGATCTTTCCTGCTTTTCAGGGGATGGGATGGACACAGAACACGTTCTTTTAATTAGAACTGGATGAGCAAACAGAAGCAGAGAGCACATTTTATAGTTCAATCCTCTTTCTGACGCTGCCTTTATTTCAGCTGGGTATATTAAAAAAAAAAACCAACAAAATTGTTTAATCTTTTCCTTTGAAAAGTGTTTCTGATGGCAACAGGATTTTAATCAATTATCATTTGTGTGAAAAGCACTTCTGCTCCTATAAGAAATATAATGAGATTTCAGCTAAAAAAAAACCCTAAACAATTACTGTTTTCCTGAAAATTCAGTTTTGCATTCTTCTGGGGCAAAAAAAAATAAACCAACATTTTTTAATTAGAATTGTTTGTGCCACTTGAAGGGCTGAAATTTGTTTCTGCCAGCCCCTTTGTTAAGGTCTGAAGAAGCCCCATGAGTCACCCCTTGGAGGAGTGGAGATGAGTCCAACCTCACTCCACTGACGAAATTCAGGGCCTCTTTGCCATCTGGTCCTTCCATGAGAGCTGCTCCATCCACAGTTTCTCTCTAGCAACACTAAGATGAGCTCTAAATGAGTGGATTCTAACTTTGGTATCTTAGTTCTGGGCCTAAAATTAGGTGGGATTAATCAGACTACAGAAATTCTATGAGCAAATCCTTTGTAACTTTTATTTCTCTTCACCTTCCTCATTAATGGAGCAGCTCATAATACCTCACCTCGGTTTTGGGTGTCCTTTTCACACATATCTAATCTTTTTTTAGCCTCATTTGTGTCTGCTCTGACTTCTTTGAAGTCCTTAAGTTTACCACAGTACACACTCAGAACAGAGACTCTACTTTAGCAAAGGGTTTAAAGATAAAAATAAAAAGAAAACAAACCCTCTGAAGCCTTTCCAGTTTCTCAAACACAGTCAAAAGGTAAGTTATGACACCAAAGCCTTCACTGCAGACATCTGTCATTACAGTAAAAAGTATTTTGGTTCCATTTTACTCAGTATTCTCCATCCAGAAATAAAGTCAACCCTTACCATTCTCACCAGACGTCTTGTCTTTCCCATTTGTAGCTCCGGTTCCTTGTCTCTGTTGGGGGAAAAAAAGACAAAATAAGAGGTTAGAACACACTTGAACATGAATTTTTCCCCTTTTTTTTACTGGTAATTACAGCCTGATTTCTCCTCAGGATGTTGGATAATCCACTTGCCCCGTGAACCAGGAATGCTTCGTTCCATTTTAAGGTTGGACTCTGTGATCCTGGAGATCTTTTCCAGTATAAAACACTCTGATTTAGGTCCAGCTGCATCACCATGTGTGCCCCTGGATGTAATTATCACAATGAGTGATATGTATGCGTGTAATCAGGTTCCCAGCAGTGCAAGGGTATGAGAGCTACAATGCAGCATTTCATTTCTTCAGCTCCCTGCTGTGCTTTCTCTTCCATGACTCAGGAGGACTACAGAGAAGTCATGAGGTTTGGCAGGGACAAAATTATAAGGGTCAAAGCCCAGCCTGAAGTTAATTTGGCCAATGCCATAAAAAAGACACAATAATAGTGTTCCTGGAAATACATTAGCAACAGAAGGAGGGCTAGGGAGAATCTCCATCCTGACTTGACTTTGGCTAGAAGATCCATTTTCTGCTTTGGCCACAAGAGAAGATGAACTTCCCACTTTAATTCACTCTGTCCAAGGAATAGCCTCCTGAATTTCCATGAACAAGAACGGATTTAAATCACTCTGCCAAGTAACACGTGGCAAACACCAGGGCAGTCCAAATATTCACAGTGGCAGAGTACTAGAGTGGTTACAATAGTAGGGAACTTCCATCTTAGGAATGGTCACTCTATGAAAATTATTCTGCATCCCCCTGAGAAAGCATCTCAAGGTGGATTAAGGCACTTCAGCCTATGGCAAAACTTACACTCCTTATGCAAAATTATTCATGCTTGTGTGTGTTACTGAAATAGAACTAAAGGAATCGTCCTCTAGGGTTGTACACGTAAAAATCTGGGATTATTAAACTCAGAGAATAAATCCAGCTGCACTTAGCCATCAAAAGCAGCACATCCTCAAGCACCAGCGACATGAACAGGTACATGAGCACTGCAAACCAAGTGGTTTTTACCAACATCTGGACAGTGATGTGGATTCTCCTATGAAAATGCAGACAGCCATACACTTCTCTGAAGGTATTTTCTCTAACATTTCTGGTTAAAACCTTCTCTGCTTTGGTTTCGGTGTTCTGCCTTCCCAAGCAGTGGTATTTCCAAGGTGTATTTTGTACGTGGAGCTGATCATGAGGTAAGTACAAAGCCTTCATGTGTGCTCTTAGCTCTGACATGGAAAATGGAAATACATTTTTTTCTCCCTGGCACCTCAGAGCCAAGACAAAAACTTGGCCAATAACAGAGAATGGGATTCTAAAGGGATAAACACCTTTGACAAAAGCATAAGTTACCAACAGCCAGAAATCAATAAATCCACCCAACAAGCAGTTTTGCTTTCTGCCTTTATTTAAAGTTTGGTTCATACTTCCACGTTTCAATTCTAAACAGCACTTTAAAGAAGATTATGTTGTGTTCATTTACAAAATACCTTATTTTTCCTATCAATAAAAACGTACCTATATTCCTTTTTCCTCCCCTGCATATTTTTAAATGCTTTTTCAAGTTGTCTTATTTCCTGAGCATTTCAGGCTGTGCTACTTAGGCTTTATGAAAGCTTCTCTTTCCTCCCTAGGCTATACCTGTCAGGTTCAGTCTGCTTATGATGGAGTGCTGGAATACGGATTCACACATTTATTTCGTGTCTCAAGATTTCCCCTCGGGGAGAGCAGAATGTTGTCAAAGAAAAAGAATAAAAACTTGGGTTCGGTAAATGAAGGTTTTTCTATTCATGAGGTCACGGTATTTTTCTTTAAGTCTGAAATCAGTTGCAATATTCTGCAGCCATTTGTTTGATTGGTGACCACTGGACTTATACAGAAAGAAACCTGAAAGTCTGCCAAACCAGCTTCTGAGAGCTTTCCCTTTAGTTATAGACGTATTTTGATCTGTAAGTCCTGTGCTGTCTTCCAAGTGACTGCAATGGATTTGAAAGTGAGAATCAGCTTCTCATTAACAAGGCACTGAAACTCAGGAAAAAGCCAGATACAACGGGATCATCCTCCTGCAAAGCCTTTAGTCTTTTATTTCAGTACATTCAGTGGACCTACTTTTCAAAACATTTTCAAGGTGTTGGTATTATTAGCAGCTGGAGTTTCTTTCTTCTTTCATCACCTTTCATGATGCTACTGCAGGTTGCAGAATAAAGCTGAGTTTTTTAATGTGGTTCAGAGCAAAAGGGGACTAAACATGAGGAGGAGTTACAGGGGGTATTTTCAAGAAGCAATGGATGAAATGCTGCTATAGAAGATATTGTCCATAGATAAAGTAGATGAAATTAAAATCACTAAAATACAGGAAGAGCAGTATTAATTTCTGGGATCTGATAGGCTGAACAGCCCCAGCTCCCTCAGCCTTTCCTCAGGAGAAGATTCCCATTCCCTATAACTTGAAGCCAGCTCCCTTCATTCAGAGATTGCTTCTGAAATTCCAAAGCATTTTTTAAGGCAAGCACCAGGACAGAAGCATTGAATAAACTTTCCACCAGGCATCAAAGAAACATCAGAGCTAAAATGAACATGAGTGCAGACCCGTAATGATTATACAGTAAAACATGATAAACAGTTTTGTTGCTATGTTGCGTAGGAGGAAACAGAGTTTATGACTGCTTCGGGCTATATTAATTTTTAACTCAGTGGTTTTACAAAACACCAAAGACACATAATTAAAAATGTTTCCAAAAATCAAAGTGACTCCCAATTTGTCAGCAGAGGAAGTTAAAAAGACTTCTGCCATATGCTCAAAATCCCAGTAAGAAAAGAACAGGTTTGCTTTCCTGTTAAATTCTCAGAGCTATAAGGAGAGGCCAGTTAATGTGGTATGAAAATCTGTACTAAATTAGTCCCCAAGGCGCGCAAACTAAGGTCAAAAGTGAACTTGCAGCCAGGAGGACATTTCAAGAAGAATGTTAAATTACTGCAGCAGCTTTTCTACTCATTCTTCTAGCCCCTGCTGCACCCCCGAGCCTAATTTTTACCTTTAATCTTACATTCTTTTCTTGTCTTGAAATAGCCTGACCTTTTCAGCTATGCTTTTAATTAGCACCTCAGTGTTAGGGATTGCAGCCAGGTGTTGATTACAGAACTTTTGGGGGCAGAAGGGTTGTTTGTTTTATGGTGAGCCACAGAAAGTCCAAGATCAGGGACATGAAACTGCCAGAACGTTCTGACAAATGGGCTCTTACAGATAATAACATCATCCTGATGCTTCGCCTCAGTGCAGGGTCAACGAGGTACAGAGGGCTGTATCCCAGGAAAGCAGTGGCTGCAGATTTTCAACAGGATGTGCTTCTACATAAAAGAATGGAAAAAGAAGAGATCCAAGTGTGGAATTAAAAGAACAGAAACAGGTGGAAAGTTTCTGTAAAGTGGACAGCAGGAAACGTGTGCGTAGACTGACAGGGGTGACACATATAAAATGTTATTAGGATGTTCTGCATTGGCAAGAAGAACAGCACAGAAATTTTTGCATATCCTAAGCTTTGTTTTGCTACCCTAAGGTTTGACAGGAGGAAATACATGTTGGTACTAAGCAACACAAAAAAATCTGTGGCTCTGCCAGCACTGTGCCAAGAAAGCCTTCCCTCTGCACCACCACCCCTTCTCCATACAAAGATTTCCCTTTAAGAAATTGAATCCAACTGAACTATTTCATAAGGACCTTATTTTTTTTATTGCCTTCTGTTTTAATTTAAAAAAAACTCAGCTGTTTCAGCCTTAATGTGAAAAAAAGTACTGAAAAATCACATTTCAAAGATTTATGAAGTTTATGATCTTTCTGCAAATAAAAATGTCGCTGAAAATATCTGCTTAGGGACTTTTGATGTTTCCCAAGCAAGGAAAGCTTCCTAATCACAGCAGAATGATCAGGAGATACATCAGAATCTAAATGAAGATCCAGAATTTAAGTAGGGGCAAGAACCAAGCAGCTATGACTTGAGATGAGTGGGTACACTCTGCAGAACTTGGGATTTTGATATGATTATTTAGGTTAAGTTCTCCTTTACTGGGGATTTCTGTGTCACTACCTCTTTCTGACGTCATGTACCGACGTGAAACTATGGCACTCAGCATTTCACACATTGATGTGTGAAAAACATTACTCTTAGCCCCAACACAGTAATAATTTGGTTTAAAAAATGGACAAAATAAATCACAGTGCTTAAAATAAAAAATGAAGAGCAGGAAAAGTGATGTTGCTGTAGCAAAAAGATTTTTGTTTGGTGAAGCTGCAAGGGCCTCTAAGTAATGAGACTGGAATTTTAGCACCACTGTATTTTTTGGAATTATGTAACAGAAAGCATGGAAATGAACAGCTGGGAGAGATAAAGTGCACTGCTGGAGAGCCAGGCACAACTTCCATCATTTCACTCATTTCTTTCCAATTATTTCTTCTCCAAACTGGTCTGCAGCACAGACAGATGGCAAATCCCAAACCAACTTTGTGACGTACAGGTTCACTCACATCAGTCACCTAAAGACCATCTGCAGACAGAGCTGAAGAACCCCAGACAGAAGCCTGGATAAAGCAATAAAAATTGCACAAGAAACTACACAAATAAACCGTCCTCGCTTGTCTACTTGTGCTGCCTTCACAAGTTCCTCCACTCTTCCACCACATCTTTATAGGTGTGGTACTGAATATTTAGGAGATGAAAGTATCCTTCAAAGGCCACATTTAAGGGAATTGCACCAGGTACAGAAGATCTAGCCAAGATTTTGTCGGAATGATGGATAAATTTAATAACGCGTCTGATACTTCTGTCTTACACATCACTGTGAGAAATCGCAGACCGCATTTCCTCAGCAACCTGACAGAAAGGAAAATCATTTATCAACTTACACTTCTTCACCTATGTATCCCCTGCTCCCTGCATGCTCCTCTACTCCAAGGGAGTTTTCCAGAGCCAGTTTTGTGTCTGTTCTGCATTGCCAGGGCAGCACAATGTTGCCAGTGCAAGAGCACCAGAATCCATCTTTCCATACTGGCTGTCAAAGCTAAATGATCCCTGGCACTTTGACAATTCCTGTAATTATCCTCGTGGGTCAGACAGTTTTCTACTTGACTGGCTCCTGATTGTCCCTAATTTTATTAAGGCTTTCCTATAGCTATTTTAATAAATTAAAACTACGCAGGTGGGCTGAGATGAGCCGATGGGATCCAAATTGCAGTGGCTAAAAGCTGACAGAAGGACAGTGGTTTTCTGTGGCTTTTTTAGTTACTGAAGGCACACGGTTATGCACACGAATGCACACTGTCATCCTGGAAACCACAGAATTATCTGTTCAAAATTAACAAGGTCCTGATAACTAAAAATGTTGTTGTTTGCACTATGGTCATTGCCCATATGGAACACACATTTTTATTTACATGTCTGCACAAAATGCATGCAGAGTGCCTTAATCACAGGGTTGCTCACAGGCTTAGGGCATTTGCTTCAGTTTAAGAAGGTTGATTTCTTCACTTGTGTCCAGACAGAACTTCTGGCTTGAGGGAAATCCTCAGAACAGGCACTTCTGAGTGCACAGAGACAGCAGGAGCTCCTTCAGCACTGAGCACAGNCCACAGCTGCTCTGGGCACCCTGTGCCAGCCCCTCCCCACCCTCCCAGGGAACAATTCCTTCCCAAGATCCCATCCAGCCCTGCCCTCTGCCACTGCAAAGCCATTCCCTGGCTCCTGGCCCTCCAGCCCTTGGAAATTGGCTCTCTCCATGGTTCCTGCAGCTCCTTCAGGCCCTGCAAGGCCACACTGAGCTCAGCCCAAAGCTTCTCCTCTCCAGGCTCAACAATCCCAGCTCTCCCAGCCTTTCCTCCCAGCAGAGCTGCTCCATCCCTCTGCTCATCCTGCTGCCTCCTCTGGACTCTCTCCAGCAGCTCCACGTCCTCCCTGTGCTGGGTCCCAGGGCTGGGGCAGCTCCTGGGATAAATTAGGAGGCATCTGATGAAAATGGGCTGAGGGAATCACTGTCTGGGATAGAGGAACCTACTTACAGTGCTGATTTTAAATATTCTAATGGCGCAGAAAAGAACTTTAGCAGTGCCCCACTTTTGCCGATGCTGGGCTGTAATTTATAAATCAGCACAGTGAGAACCTGCTGATTTTGTATTCAGATTCCATATAATGTTCTAAACGGAATATTTACACCAACACCAAATGTAATCAACATAATTAGCACAAACAGTAGCTTGCTTAATATTTAGGTTATTAGCATATTTTGAATTAAAACATTATTTCTCCAAAGACATTGTAATCACTTTTTTTTTTTCAGAGGCAGGGATTAATGGAATCTTTGAAGTTAATTTTGAAAGCAGCTGCAAGAATGTATTTCCCAAATCCTGTTAATTACCATGCCAGCCATAAGAAGTAATCCCTTTTTTTTTCCTGCAGGAAATGGAAGATTTGATGCAGTATGGTTTATTTACAGGGCTAACTCAGAAGTGGACAAGTAAATGTCTTCAACTCAGCAGAATTACTTTTATGAGTGGAATTGGAACCTCAGTGTGGTACTGTGGAATTTCCCTAAACTGCGCATTGGGTTTTGTTTAGCAAAGGGCAAAGAGAGTAAAATCAGCTACAGAAAAAACCTTCTCACACCACTTGCCAAAAAATGACCTCAGTTCTCATTTGGACACGGGTAATCCAGCCCATATCTCAATTATACTGAGGTTTCCTCTTTATCCATTTCCAAGGTGACCCAAGAGGAACATTTCAATTACATAACAATTGATTAAGCTCGATGGCATAAACAAAAAGTGACTGTGGTTCTTAAGGTGGACTCTTCCTTTTTTTTCTCCTATTATTCCTTATCTATTGGTAGCACCAGACCTGGCATTACATGTCCAGAAAGGGCATTTTTGGGCAGGAAACCTGCCTTAAGAACTCCTACTTCCCATTAGAGCCCAATCCAGCCACACCTTCCCATCCCCAAGGCCTCGTTTCTTTGGAAACAATTGTTTGCAAGGTCACACGGAAAATAGGAGCACTAAAATTATTCAAGTTAAAAATAACCCTTCAGCAGAGCTGTGTTGAAAACAATCATTGAAATGATCCAGCTAAAAAAAGAAATACTTATTTCAACTGCTTCTGTTGATCATTTCAGTCATGTATTTGATGTCTCTGATCCACAAACAGTCGTACCAGGGCAACCTAAATTCAAAACCTTGGTCCCTTGTGTGGGAAATACAGGCAGGGCACCTGATTAGGAGCAAGAGAACCTTGGGGATCTGGAAAGAGCATTTGGATACAGACAATATCCTGGGTATCCTTTAATATCAGCATCCCCAATAGGAAGAGTGTCCTAAGCCAATTTAGGGGTCAGAGTCCCTGCCTAGGCAAAATATAACTGATTGCGGATGGTGGTTTTGCAGCAAAAAATTTACTTTATATTTCATTCTTCCAAGCCCTTCTGAAGTTTTGGGTAATGCAATTTGCTGAGCTCTAAACCCAGCCGTAATTGAGTTAGAGGTTGTCTGCAAGGGACAGCTTGGATTATTCACGGCGAAAATCTGCGCTGACAAATTGCTTCATCTCTGATCATATTGGCTATCATTATTAAAACAGGCTGCTTCTTCCCAGACTGCAAAAATTCTGGTGGTTGTTTTTCTTCTGTTGGCACATTTTTATTTCCAGTTGTACAATTAAAAAGAAACCCGTTCTTATTTCCCTGCTGTTTCCCTACATATTTCAGAGGTAAACAGGTATTATCACAGTCAGACTGCTCTAGTAACTGGGCCAGCCAGGAATTTCCAAAAATATTAATTATGGCAGTTTCAAGCCACCATGCAAAGGAACTTTCTGCCTCCAGCCTCGGGCAAAGCCTTTGATTTTCAAGACAAGAGCAAGACCAAGTGGCAGGGATGTTTCTGCATCGCTTACTCCGCTGCTCCACCCACCCCGGGCAGCCTGTCTGGTCACAGGGAGCGACTCGGAGCAGCCCCCCAGCCATCTGCAGGGATGACAGGAACTTCTCCAGGGTCATTCCAGCGGCAGGGAATCACTGGACTGCGAGTGTGCCACAGCCTTGGCAGCGCAGCCTTGCCCAAGGGCCGCACAACCGAGTGATGCAAACCTGGCATCCCTGGCTCCGTGCCACGGGCACATCCCTGCCAGGGGGACCCAGAATTGGCCCTGGACATGGAGCATCGCTCAACAGAGGATTTGTCCTGCATTGTTCCAATCTGGATCAGAAATGACCTGCTGAGGGCTTTAGGGGAGCTGCTTTGTTGGGGGGGGGATGTGGTTCAGAGCAGAGCTCTTGGCACTGGGAGGAAAAACCACAGCCAAGGGATTAGAAACAGCCCTGCCACCGTGAAAGGAAAATGGGCAAGGTGAGGCACAAGGTCACCTTGATCGCCAGGGATTGGGGACAGCGATCAAGTAAGTTCACACGTAGCAAGCAGAAGACAAGTCAGGTCACTACCTCTGTCCAAGAGATGGACAGAAAACCGGGATTTCCACAAATCAGAAACTCCCAGGACCCTGCAGCTGCTCGGGGAAATTGTTGCTGCGATCCGTTTCCTTGCTAACAGCAGCAGGGAAGATAAGAAAGCAGTTTTCACAGAAAAGCTGTAAGAGTTCCCAGGCTCCCTGGCCCCAGCAGAGACCAACCAGGTTACCTGCCCTAAGACCAAATTTTTCCCTGGGAGGGTGGGGCAGCCCTGGCACAGGGTGCCCAGAGAAGCTGTGGCTGCCCCTGGATCCCTGGAAGTGTCCAAAGCCAGGCTGGACGGGGCTTGGAGAACCCTGGGATAGTGGAAGGTGTCCCTGCCCATGGCAGGGGCTGGAAAAAGATCTTTAATGTCATTTCCACCCCAAACCATTCTGTGATTCTATGAACTGTGTTTTCCAATTCCAGTTCAATGAAAACTTGCAAGTTTCTCTAGGTAGTCCTCTTTCATTCCCTCTGTCTTCAGTCTCACATTATGAACCAGGCTCCATTCTGCACTTTGTGCCTTGCAAATGAAGTAAAAGAAAAAACATTACCCATCTAAACATCTCCACCTTATTCACACACACACATGGACATGGCAAAACATCCTGCAATGCCATTAAAAATGGACTTTAGGTGCTCCTACAAGTCATGCATTTGGTAACAGTCTCACATACTTATCCCGTGACTAGAGAGAAAATAGGTTCCTTAGAAGTTCCATGCAGAAAGCAGATTTAGATCCAGCTGTGCTGCCTGAGACACTGCAGTCAGACAAAAACATCTACTAGAGAATTACATGGCATGACTACAAAAGCTGTTACTAGAATTCAGGTATTTGCAACTTGGGCTCTCTGCAATCCATAATATTAAGGTCGATCCTTTGCTCCCAGTGTTCCCACACCTGCAGATCCATCCCCTAAGTCCAATTCCAGGGTGGAAGCACACGAAGCTTTTGATCCACGCAAGGAATACAAAGCAGCGCTCAGAATAAAAGCCCTGCGAGAAAGAGAGGATCTCCTCTAATCTATCCCGAGAGGTTCA
Source organism: Falcunculus frontatus (assembly GCA_013398115.1). NCBI lineage: Eukaryota > Metazoa > Chordata > Aves > Passeriformes > Falcunculus > Falcunculus frontatus. The sequence goes on along the minus strand of VZRV01006387.1, from coordinate 8,193 downwards.
TTCAGCTCGGTTTGGGTGTTAGTGCTCTCCAGTAGCTTGCAAAATATGCTGAAGGAAAGAAGTGATAACTAGCCAAGTCTGACTGGCAAATTAAAATTGGCATCAAGCTGGCCTGCCTTAGGCATTTGGCTGCCCTGCTCAAACTGCAGCACATGTGTGCTGGCACATGCACCCTGAAGTGTGCCAAGCCAACAATATGTTTGCTCTCTTCCAGGGGTGTGGATCTGTCAGCTCTGACTGAAGCAGTGATAGGTGTGAAGCAGCCATGAAGCCACATGGTTCATTTTCCCCCCCCCCGTATCATCTGCCTGCCCAGCCATCCCTTCCTCCTCCTTCCTTCCCATCAACTTAATGCTTCTAATTTCTGGCAGTTTATCTTCTGCCTCCCTCGACCTCACATTTTAGAAGTACTCTTTTGGAATTCCAAGAAACAGATTTCCATGTCAGTCAGATTTCCTCCCGGAACGCCACAAGAAAAAGTTCAAATAAAAGTCATTCTTCAGAACATTTCCATTAGTGTTAAGATTATGTGCATAAGAGTCAACATGCAGAGTATTCAGTATTTTAATAAAAGAATAATTTAGTGCTGGTTATTGCAAAGAGAAGCCTATTTCCGCCAAGGGAAAAAGACAAACATCCCCAAGAGAAAAAGGAAAAATACAAAAAGAACCCCATTTCTTGAAACGTTAAGGCTAGACAATGAAAATCACTAAAACTCAACACACTTGTGATTTTTATGAGGATTATTTTTCTGCCTCTGTACCTCTCACCTAAACGTGGACTTTTGCCTTTTAAAATGTGTTTTCCCATTTATCTAGGCATTACACCCTGATACTCACCCGATCAACCCAACCTCACCCTACTGCCTGACGAGGCAAACATTTCATGGGAAAATACTGTGATGTCTGTGAAAACCATTCTCACAAATCACTGGTCTTCCTTCATGTCCTGAGTGTGACTAGGAAAAGGTCTAATATCATCAAAATCCTCAAGAAATCACATATGTCCTCAGATCTATTAATGTTTGCTTCATCTGCTTAGTTACACACTTGTGTTTTGGGGAAAAGGCTGTTGATATCATGGTACCTGCTGGGTAACAAGGCTTTTTTTGTTTGCCACAGCGGACATATGGAGATGCAAATCATGCCCAGATATTAGCAGTGGGTGCTTTCTGCTTCCCAACATGCTGCCCAGGGATTTTGAAGCTGTGCAGATCCCAAGTTCTGTTTTAAGATCTCTTCCAACCTCTGATTCGCTCCAGAAGAGCCTGCGAACTCTTGTCAAGCTGATTTAGCATGACATGAATTTGTCCCATTTCCAGGGACAGCCCCAGTAATTTGCAGCTTGGGCATTTCTGAACTGTGCTCCATCATTCCCAGAAATGGTGCACCTAAATGCCTACAAATCCATCCCCACCAACACATGGAGCCAGCCAGGATCCCCACACAGATCTCTCTCCTTCAGTTTCAGGAAGACTCCTGCTGTGCAGTGATCCAACAAGACCTTCCACAGCCCTACACAATCCTTCCAAGTTTAAGCCATCATAACCTGACCACACTTCAGGTTCCTCTGGTTCTACTGCTGCAGCTTTCCAGGTCTGCTGGCACCATCCAGCAGCTGCAGCCCCACAACCCACCAAGAATCCAACTGCCAGCCAAGGAACACCATGTAAGGCTGGTGACAAAGCAGCTCAGTCCCTTCTGTCACGCATTTGGACACTAAGACTCAGTGTTAAAGACATTAAATACACACCTGCAGCCTTTTTGGCAGAGTTAGAGTCTGTGTTTCCAAGATACGATGCCCTCCTACCTGGTGCCACCCTTCTCACCAGCTCCTTGTCTCAGCCCAGGGATCTCTGAGGTCTCCAAGGTCAGACAGAAGGACACTATTCCACCCCAATTTTTTTCCTTTCTTCTTTTTCCTTTTGTTTCTTACTTTCATCTCTCACAAAAGAGCTCTCTAAATCATTCCGTCTACTGTTACAGCACTCACAGTGTCAGCTACACCACTGGTTAAGGTCATATTTCATGCACTCTAGACTAAGGTGATGATGCAAGAACATTCAGTGTCTGTAAAGTAATACTTTTCTCTTTAAGAAGAAAGACAGTTCAGCTGTAGCTAATATTCAAGTCATGTAGGCAGACAATTTTCATTTCTTCTCTGACTAAACTTGTGCTTCTCTCTCCAAATTCCATGCTAGTGCATAAAAAAGGCTTTATCCCCTCTTGGTATGAACTGATGAGATGAGAGAGCACCAGCCCAAGACCTGGTCTGTGTGACACTTGCCCAATTTACCTCTAAGTAGACTTAGTGTGGTCTCTGAGGGGGCAGGCATGGAGAGTGGGGATAAACTGTGACCCCAAATCTTGTCATTTATAATGTTTCACAATTTATTTCCTTTGCAGTTGCTTGCCATTTGTTTTCCTAGTAAGACAAATGTATATAGTCTGTCTTCCACCTCTTTTTATAAGAGATAGAGATGTGTTTTCTGAATTAAAATTAGAGGACAAAGTTTAAAAAGGATTATTTATGATTTGACCTAGTTTATAGGTATCTACCATATTTTTTTATTTATTTAGAAACCCAATATCCAAACAACTGAACAAAGAGAAAGCCTGTCCTTAGAGGGGGAATGTATGTTTTTCATCTTCATGAGAAGATCCTGTGCCTTGCAGAGAACAGCATGGTACATGGCTCAGGCAATTTAGGGCTCTGTTACAACCAAGAGGCTGAAGGAAGGTTTTCCTTTCCCCTGCTGCTTTCTCCTATCCTCTTCAGCCAAGGGGATGTCTCAGGATTTACACACCCAGCGTTTAGCCCACTCTGTTACAAGCTCTTCCATAGCAGAGTTAAAGAGGCAAAACATGCAAACACATTTTTCAAGCCATCCCTGCTAAAAAACTGAGACAGACGAGCAAATTGCAGTTTGGAAATTGAATATTTTATTCAAATTTTAAAAAAACCAAACAAACAAAACAAAACCCAGAAACCTTTAATAGAAATGCCATTGCTGTTCCTGCTGAAGTTAACTGCTACTTTACACCCCATTTCATTATTAGCATGATCTAGATAATGTAATAACTGTTGGATGATGACTCCTATAAACTTGCCAACTCGTTACACATTTAGGGATATTGGACTAGAAACTAATATTCATTTGCAACCTGAAATTATATTATATTGTCAAATCCTGCAGCATGAAGGTTGGAGTAAGTTATTCTTTTACAAGGAAACATGATATCTGAAGCATACCATTAAAGCTAAATGTCCTTTTTTAGAATGTGTTGCCTGAATCTGTTGGCATTCTATACATGGCAAGAAAACCCGTGAGCTTCTGCCAGTGTCATCAAATTAAGATCAATTTCCAACATCACTTCTAAGTGCTATTTTAGAAGATGCTTGATCCCACTGAAACCACACTGATGGAAAGAGTAGGCAAAGTGACAGATGTAAAACTTATTGTTCTCCCTTCTTCCTCCTCTTTTGAGCTGCAATTTACCACTCAGCTAATAAATAGATGTGAGTTAAAATTAAAAACTGATGTTCATGTGCTTATCGATCCCACCCCCATCCTGTAACAGCTGCAGAATTTCCTCCTCCACTCTGCCATGTTCTTGCTGGAGTTTTTAGAGCTGCACAGTTTTTATACCTACTGTGGGTATAACCTCATTGAGACAAATAACTACCAATTGGGTTCATGGCAATATCTGAAAAATGCAACCAGATGGGCCCCCCTAAGGTGAGGGGCTGTCTCAGACACCTTCCAGGACTGGAAACACCAGAGCAGAGAACAGGAGCTCCTCTAAATAATTATGATGTGTTCTTCCCTTAAAAACACCAGTTCTTTGATTAAGTGCCATCAGGATTATGGTTGTATAATCCTCACTTGTGTTTATCTGGTTCCAAGTTGCTAAATATTTCAATAGTACAGTTTCAAGGGAATTCAGGAGAACAACCCAGGAAAGAACCCCAGTTTTACCACTTAACCACCTGAAGCAGCCAGTTTCAGCCAAAAGCCTCCATTTAAACCCAACGTTTCACACATTCCCTGTGCTCATCCAACAGCCTCCTGCTGAACACACCTGTCCAGAGGGATAGGAACACATTCCAGGTTCTCCCTCAACCCTGAGGGAAAAGGACACCCTCTAGAAGTCTGCCTGCTGTGGGACATGCCCCAACCACCAAGGGGTACCACTTATTGGGAAAGCAGAGGCTGCCTTGGTGATGGGTGTCTTACAGACACACCTCAAGCACGGCTGAAGCTCCCGTTTCAGGAGAACATCTTTGATCCCAGAGTTGTCCCATGTAAGCCTCCACCTTTGCCAAGCTGGCTGCCTGGACACCTTCCAGTGAGGGTGGTCTGAGCTCCAAAGCAAAGATTCAGCTCTGCAGGCTGCAGAGCAGAGCTGTCTGCATGAGCACACCCACCAGGACAGCTCATCCCCCCAGGAATGCCCTGCACCCCCCAGTTACAGGACACACAAACACCCTCCATGATCCTTTTGAAGGTGGACACAGCATAGCAGCGGCTGCAGGATTCCAAAGCCAACCTAAGGGAAAGAGCTTGCTGTAGCTCAAAGAAGCAAGATTTGGTGTTCTTTGCTTTCAAAGCCTGACCAAAAACTCTGCATTTATGCAGAGATAACTCCCCAGCTCTTCACCTTCCCAACTAAGCAAGTCAGACCCCTAACATTTCTCTGAATTTCATGTGCCTGGTTGCTTGACACCTGTTTCCAAAGGAAAGCCAGAATATCCTTGCTGCTGTCTGCTAACTAGGCTGATTCTCAAATATAAAAAGCTGCTGGCTCAAAGCACACACCAATTAAGGGGGGCACATCAGCACCCTGGCAATCAGTGCTGCACTTCACTCTCGTTGCATGAGGCTCTTCCAAAGCAAGTTTGTCAATCACAGGTGCCTCAGGCAATCAAAAAGATTTCCCAAATGGCTCTCCCAAAGTCAGACACCTAAATAACCCCTATTAAAGCTGAGCTTGTCCTCTACACCAGCAACACCACCCTGATCCTTTAAAATCAACAGGAAATAAATGCATCCAAGGCAAGCTCTGCTAGAGACTCCTCATCCCTGAGCCACTGGAACAGCACCCAGAGCTGTAAGACCATATTGTTAAAGTGCTCTCCTTCCCAAGCCCAGAGCTGATTCCTGATGACAACCAGAAACATTCCACACAGAAGGCAAGAGTGAACGTCATAAAAATGTCTGTGTGATTGAATGCTTCTTGTGAACCCTCATGGCAGGGGAATACCACGGCCTAACATCATCTGCAGCATGTCAGGATAGCTAAGTGACTGATCAGATGACAGGATTCCCTGTGGTGAATAGAGTTTATGCCAGATGTGAGTCTAGAGGCTCCCTGGTACAACTACTGTGAACAGAGATTTGGTATTGGTCTCTGGGCCCATTACCAAAAGTCTCTTCCCCCAGTTCATCCTGTGTGACTGGAGATCTTTAATGGAAGCCAGGCTGCATCTCATGGCTGCTCATTGACAGTAGCTGATATTTTTCGGCACAGCTCTCCTCTCCAGGCTCATTAAAAACAACAGAGAACAGCCACAGCAGCCACAGACCTAAAGAAAAGGCTCCCCAGTTATTTGAGGACAGACTTTCAGAGCTAAAAATGCATTTCAAGGTACACTGACATTCCCAAGGAGTTCCCTATGCAGCTGAGGGACCTGTCTGCCACTAAAAGCAGGCAGCAGGAAGCACAAATCACAATTTGCAAAGCCACTAGGTCAACTCTTGCACCTCACATTCCCACTGACCACGTATGGGGCCAGACTTCTGCCCAGCAGAAGGAGCTCATTAAACACATTTTTAGACAAATATTGCCGAGAAAGGAGTGTAGTGTTCTTCTGTAGAAAAGGTCTTTATCCTTCCTGAAAGAATATAAGCTAGCTGCTAGAAAACAGAAAAGTGCTACAGTCAGATGAATGACTGCTTCCTTTTCAGCTTTTTCTACCAGGAGAGTGGTGATCACAGAATCACAGAATGGTTTGGGTTAGAAAGGACCCTAAAGATCATCTTGTTCCACCCCTTGCCATGAGCAGGGACACCTCCCACTACCCCAGGTTGCTCAGAGACACATCCAACCTCTCCCTGAACACTTCCAGCGATGGGGCAGCCACAGGTTCTCTGGAAAACCTGTTGAAGTGCCTCATCACCCTCACACTCATAAATCATCCTTATCACTGCCCATGAACAGGAAAGAAGTTAATTTTGCTTGAAGCAGTAAAATGAGAATTCATGCAAAGTCTCAGTAAATAACTCGGGGAGATGGAGGTTCTTTTCAGAGATTTCTGTGACTGCATTTCCAGCGCTGTTCAAATCCAGGCAATTGGTAACAAAGCAAAAAAAAACCCTTCCCACCCTCCCAACACTGTTGTATGTGGGATAATCTTTTGATGGCTCAAATTGAGCCTCTTTTCAATCACCCTGTCCACAGATTTTTTATGAGATTGAGCCAAAAATATAAATATCTTTCAATTACAGCATTGCAAGCTAAAACCACCGAGACCCTACCCCCAACAGCAAACAGTTATCTAAGAGCTTCTCTTCTGCTCAGGCTTTTTTGCCTTATTTTTTAACAGCAATCTTTTGCAGTGAGATGATTTGGGGTGGTGTAGTTGCTTTCCTCTGCCTTTTGGGGAAGAGCTGACAGCAAGGAGCAGCAGGGAGGCTTTTCGCTGGAGCTGTGAGTGATAAAACTCCCCAGTTTTGTCAGGGGAATGACAGTAGCACTGAAGACACCGGGTGCAGTGCTCAGTGTCACAGGCACAGGATGCAGCTCTGCACCAGAGAAACATCTCCCATCTCCAGGGGTTTGCCAGGAACACAGCTCTGTCAGGCACAAATAAATGCACTGTGAGTAACAAACCCCTGTGCTGGTAGCAGGGAGGATCTTTACGTTCACTGGGTCTCTTTAAATCCAAAAGGCAATCAGTCTAACTCAAATTATGAAAGGTAATTACTGAGCAAATACAACCCAGCACAAAGCTGTGACAAGACTGCCTCGTATAGTTATAGCAGGTACAGCAGCACCCAAATATTACTCCTCCCCACAAGATCTTCCCCCAAATGACAAATTTAAAGAGTGGAATAGTGCTGCTGCCATCTCACAGCAGACTTCAGCCAGCCTGGGAAGAAAGTCACAGTGGCTGGAACAAAAAAAAGCAACAAAAACCCAAACCCACAGTGCACAAACTCCAGGCAGGTGACAGAAATACAGGCAGAAGCAGAGGAGAGGTCGTGGAGAGCCTGGTGCACCACACCTGGGCTGCCTGATCCCTGCAGGCAGCAGTGATGAGGATTTCCTCTGCTCTCCCCACCTGGCATGACCTGAAAGCCAAAATGCGAGCTGCTCCTCACAAATCCCTGCACCACAGACCAGGCTGCTCCTGCTTTTCATCTCCGGTTTACACCTTGAGGAAAACCACAGCTGAGTGTAACACCTGCACAGCGAGTAGTCACAACTTACCCGGTGTCACTCTCAATTTTGCTTCTAAAAAAGGAAAATCCCATTTGTTAATGGAGTGGCAGGTGTTTTATAATAAACAGCTTCCAAAAATAGGTGCTGGGTAAGGCGTAGTTACAGGTACCTCAGCTGATTCCCAAAGAAGGAGCTGCACTAGAGAATGTGGGATCTCTCAGCTGAACCTGCCCAGCATTTCACTGTCTACACCAACAAGGAGTCGTTCTGTCTAACAATACTTTTAACTAAAAAAAAATCTAGTTTGAACTTTTCCATTGCAGAGAAGAAAAAAAAAAAAAAGGCAAGCAAAAAACCTCGCAAGTGCAGAATTTCAGCTTATTTATTTACAAGGGTACAAGTGATCCTTACATATTTGGCACTATTTACATTTTTTCCCCTCGATTGTAATCCTTCTCAGGACACTACTTACAAAGTTTACATCAGCACCCAACCACAAACAGGGCGGTTTTTTTCCATGAGCTCTAGCAGGCAACTTTCCCACAACTTACTAAACCCTCCTTTCTACATAGGAAAGCGTTGAGTAGAATGAGAAATTATTGGGCTTTTTTAATTAGGCATCTCCAGCGGCGTGCCTGGTCTTTCAAAGGGCAAAACCACCACCTTGCTTTATGCCCTGCAGGCACACACGCACCTGTGGGGATGCGTTTATCAGGGTTTAAGAGGAGATGCTGAGACCCCCCCCCCC